>JAJMBF010000003.1:0-600000 GCA_030565165.1 Nematodospora valgi
GACCAATTTCTTCCAATCTTTTACCCCTAGTTTCTGGGAAACCAAAATAAACGTGCACACCCATTGTGAAACAGAAAACACCATAAATGATGTAAGTTTTCCAACTTATACTCTTGAATCCAGCTGGAGTATACATAGCAATAGCGAAATTTAAAATCCAATTAGCGGCTGTTGAGATAGCATTACCTCTTTGAGCAATTCTGTTATCACCCCAGATTTCAGAACAATAAACCCAAATACCGACACCCCAAGTCGATGCAAAAGAACAAACAAAAAGATAGCAACATGCAATAGCTCCTTTTGAAGCAGATGACTCATCATCTGGAATTCTGATTGTGACTGTCTCACTTCCACTATCTGGCCATGGTACAGAATAATTAGCCAAGATACCAGCAAGAGCAAATTGCCAGGCCATCATCATAACGGCACCACCAATCAATAATGGTCTTCTACCAATTTTATCAAAGAAGTATAAAGCTGGGAGGGTAGTAACAGTGTTCAAAACGTATTGAATGGAAGAAGCAACTAAGTTAGCATTACCACCATAACCGGCCATCTGGAAAATGTAAACAATGTAGTACATCATAACATTCATACCTGTTAATTGTTGCCAAACTTGAGCGAAAATAGCAGTAATAGTTCTAACGATATATTTCTTCTTGAATAAAGTGGCATAACTAACAGCTTTTGCAGATTCGTCAATTAATAATTGTTCTTTAATTTCAGAAATTTCAATCAAAACATCTGGGTTTTCTCTATCACCTTTGGCTTGAATTTTGGCAACAATATCTTCAGCATCATCCCATTGACCTTGTTTAGCTAACCAACGAGGAGATTCTGGAATAATGAGACAACCAAAGAATAATACTAAACCTGGAACAATCTGGATACCCCAAGCAACTCTGAATGAAGCAGTACCATTGATGTGGCCTAAACCATATGAAATATAGAACATAATCATTATACCCAATGTAACGGAGAATTGGAAAAGACCACCAATTAAACCTCTAATCTTTCTTGGAGCCAATTCAGCACCATAAATTGGGGCAACTGAAGAACCGAAACCTACACCGACACCAGAAATTATACGACCAATGATTAATTGTGCTCTGTTTTGAGCTGATGCTTGAATAGCAGCACCAACCATCCAAAAGAATGAGCACGTTAATAATGACAATCTTCTACCAAAAGGTTCAGAAACGAAAGTTGAAGCAATAGAACCAAAGAATGAACCTAAAGCCATCGATGAAGTAATGAAACCTTGTATATCAGAACCAGGGTGATTAAAGAATCTTAAGTATGTGTCATTACCAATGAATGCAGACATAGATGAAATGTCAAAACCAAACATCATACCAGCAATGGTAGAAATGGATGCAATGAAGTAGACATTATATATTTTAGGAAATCTATCTAGAAAATTCCTGGTAGCCAAAGCTGGACCAACGAAAATCTTTTCAACTTTTGATGACATTGGTAAAAGTGTAAGGCTTGTTTGCAGGTACCGAAACCATGAAAGACTCTCTGTTAAAGAGGAATTTTACTGACCTTTTATAGTTTGGAAAATTTACAACACCAAATAGGAAGAGAGCCACGCCATTGTACAAAGATCGATCTTCCCATAATTAAATTTACAGCTCTGGGTATTTTTAGTCACGATACTTCAACATTATTAGTAAAAGTAAAAATTCTTTTTAGTTGTTTTCGTTTTTCCATTTTATTTTTTGTTTATTTCGTGGGGCAACAAATTCATATTTGTTGTATCCGTTACACAAAATATTTTTCTTACGGAATAACTGCATGCAGTTGCTGTAAAAAAAAGTGGGGAGAATTCGGCCGCCAATATCTGCAGTAAAAGAATGGCGGAGAACCAGAGCGATGCCGTATTTTCATTTTGTATGACTTTCAGGCATTAGAATAGTTTGCAATTCCTAAGTGAGTACAAAAAGAAAAATCAGGTAATTTTATTTAAACTACAGATGATCTTCGGAATCTGAAAACTACACGGGACGTATTTGGCTGTCTATAAAAAATACAGTTACACTTAAAGATTGATTTACTCGACTCCCATATTTTTCATAGGTCTTGGGTTTGAATGTGAAGAAACGAGATCTCTGAAACACGGAACAAGATACAAATTTGGCCGCATCGGAAAAATTTTTACTTTGGTCATAATATGTTTATAACCCTAAATTAAAGACTTTTATACAATCTGCAGATTTTTGTTACTTCCCCGACTACTTGTTATAGATTGTGGAGTCAGCCATTTTTTAGAATTTACTTAGCTCCACTAGAAATACGGACATTTTTGTTAAAATACATAGTCATATTTATTTTGTGCTTCGAGCTGTCGATGCGCGGAAGTTAAAATTTCAATTTTAGTTGGGGAAAATCCCTCAAATTTTACAAGACATGGGACAGCTCTATAAAGGTTTTTCCTGCATTCCGAGATGGTGTTACACACTTACACCACATACTGGATAGGCTATTATAGCTGCAATGTAATTTGTTGTATATAAATATATTGACTGGAAACCAAGAGTCTAAACTGATTTTGTTCAAAATTTGGTATAACTAGCCAGCATACGAAACAAATACAGCTGACGAATCAAGAGGAGTGTCATCTTTATTATATTTAATTTATCCTCTTTTGTGTTAGAGAATGTAGCCTGACTGATAATATTTACTGTACAATCCCATTCTACACTCTCAACCACCCGACAGTTTTAAATTGTAACTATTTGTGCATGAAGAGATTTTCCCAGTTATGGTCGGACTAAATAAACTTTAAATCTTGGCTTCTGCATGCGGAAAATTTTTATAACAGAGATCACTCTGTTAACTCCTCTCCCTCTTCTTATGAACAGTGATAATATCGCCCTTAATTTCATCGTCTATCTCGATCGATTCACTTACTAACTGTGCAAATGAATCACTGATTTACTAGCCGTTGTACTTTTACTAAGTGATACTATCTGACTTTAGATTGTTGCAGAACTAGTGAAACAAATTTGATTAACGCAGTCCAATTTATAAGGCATTTTGGATAACAAATAATCCTAACACAACGTTCAACAAACTTGATCATTTTAGCGACGGATAAACCCCACGGAGGATTTATGGTTGGAAGCAATCAGCTAATATCATAACCCATATACACACAGTAATAGTAATGTCTAATTAAAAACAAAAATATTGCGAACTTGAAATAAGGTGTTAGAATTTCTTGACGAATTAATTTCTTAGATTTCTGGCACTTAACTTGATTTGAATGACATCTCGCACTTTCAATTTCTTGCCTATCCATAATGTCCCTACAGTCTGAAATGGTAACGAACCTTATTTTGGCTTTCCAATTAAAAAATCATATATTACTTGTCGATCGCTTTGTCTTTGTTACTAGTTAATAGTACCACTCTTTAGGTACATAAGGAATCAAACACTTTTATCATGACCACTACGACTACTTACTTTAGTTATGAAGTCCTCAACGAAGTTGAGATACCATAAATTTTCTTTGGCACAGCATGTACCACAATTTAATTTCGTATATTAAGTTGTTAACTACTAGAGCTAATAGTACCAACAATGTTGAGCAGTCGTCTATCTTACAATGATATCGTGAACCGAATCACATCTGAATGACAACTTATAGCATTGACGATTTTGTACACTTGCAACAACGAAATCGAGAGGGTGAATTTACTGTCGTTTTAAGAAGATGCCATGTACCACTTGGCAGTAAACAACAATAAGTTCTGATACAGCAATAACATATTTAACTTTCATTGCATCTTTTTATTCCGTATAACCCACGGATGAATTGAGGCAAGATCAAAGATGCCACCAAGTGAAATTTCAAAAGTCCCTAAATAATTTGCACATAACCTCACTGTGTTTAACATATTTAACATATGTGACATAACGTGTTGTTCATACAATTCCCAATTTGGCGCAGTCTATGAGTTGATCCACAAAGAAGGAGAATACGAAAACATATGTAAAAACTCACATGGCTCTCACCTACGCGATGTAGGAGTTCGAATCCATCATATAGTGTAATACTTGGGTCGGTTCATGATTGAAATTTTACCTGTTACGAAACAGCAATTTCGTACATTAAACCTCAAATTTGTTATTGCACTAATTATATTTTGACCAAAAATATTTGCAATTAGAATCACACTTCTGAACATGATGTGAAAAAGTTATTGATATAATACTGTCAGCACGAAACTCAATTTAAGCAATCGATTGCTACTAATTTGTTCAATATTTATTTTACAAATAATACAATCTCTAATTGAATGCCTCTCGTAGACGATAAATAAATCAAATCTTATTGAACAACACTCGTTGATGGTAATAGTTTGCTAACCTTATATTGGTATTTACCAACTACACCACTCACGCTTGAACTTCATTTGAATTAGCCTTTGTAACAATGTTGTATTAAGACCGAATCATGAAGTGTTAAATTACCTTTCGTCCCCACAATATAAGCTCAAATTCTTCATCGTTTGAACCGAACTATACGTGAAGTTCGAACAAATGCCCTAAACTGCACGTGCATAAAACTACCGAGATCAGTATACCCTTGACTTCAATATCTTACTTGTGCTAGAATGACGAAGGGTTGTGGCAGTTTGCATGTGCCCGAGCTATAATTGGCATAAGGTTACCAAAGCTCAAACAATGTCTACCAACCATACAAATGCAATGAATTGACTTTCTTAAGATCGATTTCATGTCCAGAAATGGCTTATGGGTAAAGAAATCAAGATTGGAATAATCTCGCCTAAGATATAAGCCACGATTTAAAATGAATCTAAATTTTAACAAACAATCATGCCTGCTGGTGGCACCTTAAAATAATCATATTGCCTAAGTGTAAACTTCTACAGCTCTAGCCGAAACCACATAAGGTGGCCTGCTCGTATCCAGAGATCAGTTAAGACTTCATATATTAGAGGCCAAGCTCAAGACAAGGGTTGTCAGCAACTTTAAGCTCAAAACAGTCTGTACAGGTACATTTGTTGCTTCAACTTGCCTAGGCGACCCATTTCAACATTGTCAAGATAGTTGAAAATCTCATGAACTGAACGGAAAGCGTGTATCTCCCAATCCTACAGTGGTGGTTAACTCCTATGGATGTTATGTATTACATAAGCGTTCTAGACTTGAAACCTATTGTGCAAACACTGAATAAAGCCTAGATTGCAACATAAAACTTGATTAGAACATGGATGGTGGAAGATAAGGTGAAACAAAGTTAACAAAGAGATTCTCAAACTGTGAAGATACAGGGGCATACATGTTTCAGCCACGATACTGTCAATGATGAATTTGCGGCTTATTGAATGAAGTAGATAAGCCTGTGAAAAAGGAATGTGAGTCACATTTGATGCTATCATACACCACACTTAACTCTAACCCAAACGGTCTTCGATTGTTCTCGGGACAAAAACAAGAGTGATGAGATGTGGTAAAGTGGAAAAACAACGCATGAAACAAAGGGTATCCGTTGGGCTCAAACCAACACACACAACACGCAACGGTATACTACGAAGTTTGATTCTAATTATGCCATTAGATTCTCTATAAAATTATGTAGTCATTACTGTCGTATACATTATAGTTGTGTTAATAAACAACACTATTGTTCGGTGTTCCCAATGCAAATTTTGGTATATTATTTGAACAGACTGTTTTTGTTGAAGGTTTAAAGTAGAATTTCGCAGGTTCTTCTTCGATTCCTTCTTCGTCTGTGTAGAACTCTTCATCGTCTTCCTCGACATCACTGGCATATGAATTATAAGCTGTGGTTTCAGGTGGGGTGTGTAACTGATGATTTGAACCTGTTCTCATATTTTCATATGACTTGCTATCATTAAAGAAATCACATCTTATTACTTCCTTGTATAATCTTATCAAATCGATCCTATCATTTGGATTTAATTGAAAAATCTTATCTAATAATCTATTAAACTGTGCTGATATAGGCAAAATTGATGCTAGGATATTTTTATTATTGTTGAGGATATAGCTCCTGAATACGTCGTTGTGAGTATCACTGAAGGAGGCTATAGGCCATGGGTTTCTTGAACATGTTATGTTTATAAATAATACTCCTAATGACCAGATATCACCAGGTAACGTGGGTAAGTATTTCGAATTCGACGCATTTGACTCGTTGGTTTTGGTACCAGAGTGAAATTGCGACATATCTACCAAGTTTCTTATAAGTTTGTGAGTATTGAAGTTTGTAGTTCTTTCTGGAGCCATATAGAAAGATGATCCACGGCATGCATTGCAGCAGACTAAATCTGATGACATAGCTAATCCAAAATCTATTAGTACAAGATGTAATTCATTATAATCCACCAAACTTGAATGTTCAGGTCTTCTGTAATCTGGATTATATCTCACCATTATGTTCTCAGGTTTCAAGTCGCAGTGATAAACACTCTTTTGATGACAATATTCAACAGCGTCTATCAACTGTAACATGGCATTTTTCATTAATAACTGTTTATTATATTGGTGGTTTTGGAAAATTTGTTTGTCTATAATGTTTCCAAATAAGTCACCTTGCTCAAAATAATCAAGCATTATGACTATAGCAAAGTTTCCTAAATCGAATACTTCGTGTATAGTTATTACATTTGGATGGTGGTGAACTTTCAAGTGCAAGGAGATTTCCTGTAGGAATTGACATTCATGACCTTGATTACTGATAGCATCCAAACTAATGGGATTTGGTTTCGGTATCACATGATTGAGAAAATATTGATAAAATTGATGTTGAATGATTTTCTTGTTAGTTTGGGAATCTTTAGGATCACCTTGTCTGAAAGGTGGCTGTTTTAATAGCATTTTGGCAGCAAATCTTTGTTTTGTATATATATTCTCAACAAGATATATAAGACCGTATGTACCCGCACCTATTTTTTTAACGAATCGAAGCTCGTCATTGAACATGTACCCGTCTAGCATCATGTTCGGGTTGGGTCTCTGTCTTTTGGGTGAGTTTTCTTGCTGATCTGGTATGTATGGTTCAGGTAAAGGTTGAGTGACATCGATCAAGGGAAGTATACCGAGTGTCATTGCGAGTAGCAGTAGTAGCAGTAATTATAGTTCGTTATTATTAGTAGTAATAGTAGTAGTAGTTGTTGAAGTTGTAGTAGCAGTAGTACTGGTAGTACTAGTAGTAGGAAGTTTGAGTAATATAAGGATTGTTGTATGAAAGATAAAGAAAATCTAAAACACTATGAAATAGGAAAATCCAAATCTAAGAATTTGCATTTAGTTATATAGGTGGTTCCATTATTACAGTAAAAGTGAAGTAGATGTTTCTGGCGTTTGTTGTAAGATTTATTTTCGGCTGAATAAGGAAAAGCAAGAAAATTGCATAGTGCTCAAAATGAATTACCGTATAACTTCTTATTATTACACAATACACTCCATGCCTCACAACACACGTATGGGTAACTGGTAAGCTCGGGTTTTCTTTCTGATTGGCTCTATTACAAGGTGTTTCGGGAGCCATCAGTCGGTACACTAACTGTTAAAACACCGTATAGCTGTTATCCCGCCCAACAAACGCCAATTCTATTAATTGGATACCAACAGTCTTGTAGCAATCTTCAACACACATCGTATTCATATCTTAGTAAATTAAGGAGATCGTATGTGATAAGCGACCTAATAGTGACTAATGAATGGTATGATTGCAAAAAACAAGAAAGAGAATTATCAGCTCATACCTCACTCGCACGTATTGCTGTCTCCATCAAACCCAGCAAAAAAAAAAACGCCATTTAGAGCTTAGTTTCCTATTTAGTCCGACTGAGACCTGTGTATTTATCAGCTGCCCGAACCGTAAGACTGGAGTTGGTCTGCGACGGTACAATCTATGAATTTCATGTGAAAAGTATCAACACAGTTGTACATGGGTGCTGTGGATATGACTTTATCACATGCTAAACTTCCATCATCCATGACAGAACAACGGCTGCTTCGTAACAGAGAACAATAAGCTAATTGCGTGTGTAGTTGTTTCACACATGTTGGGATTCTCTGGAATTGCAGCAAGTCATGGTGGAATATCAAGTATTGACATTTCTCTGCACTTGGTGACATGAGACCACATCGGAACCCGTGAAATAGTCTATACTGCTATCAAACTTTACTTCTTTACTAATCCCCAAGCTTTATAATCACAGAATCCATTTCATCTACTATAGATAAATCTATTTTACGGGACCTACTTTACGGGAGTTTTAGGAATGGATCATGTAGATGCATGCAAATTATCATGACACATAAATGTAGATAATAATTCTCGCTCCCCATGATATTATGATGATGTGATCTGATGTGATTATTTTTTTCCGTTGCACTCACTCACTCTGTAGTAACCAGCGGATATTAAAGTCCCTAGTGCTACGGGTGCATTTAACTGAGACGGAACCCACCGCAGCAGTACCATCATCGCTCCGTCGTATTAGTGATCTTTTGTGCTAAATGGCGGAAATGGAAATTGAAAGAAGGGATCTGGAGGAAAGGAGCGGAAGGGGGCGGTAACTTTCTGAACACTACTGAATGGGACGAATATCTCCTATAGCTGCCGGTTTCAACATATAACGCAGAATCTACACTTAGTTTCTACCCTCTAGATATCTCAATATTACAATAAGGGAAATGGCAGAAAGAATACTTTTTTGAAAGCTGTAATTACATCTAGCTAATACAAACCAGAGGATCTAAGTTTATCCCCGTAACTTACATTAAGTCCGTAACATATATATAATGTTTTGTTGAAGAAGAAATTATAGGAAAGCTTAAAATAGAACTGTAGTGCTACCAGAGTGCCTAACCCTGCTTTTGATTTTGACTTTATCTTCTACGTGTTCTATCGTTCAACTCCGATGCAGCTTCACGACATCTAAGCCTAATCACCTGCCTCCTTTGGATCATATAAACACAAATCATGCAACTCCGAAGATTACAAGTCTTGGCCATCTGACAATCATGTGAGATAGCAATGACAGCTGATGCTCAAATGAAATGAAACATCAGATGCCACCTTGCTGTTTTTCAATGATCACACTCTTGAAACTTAAACCAGTTTCACGATAACGTGGTCACGTAGACATTGGATGTATGCGATAACAATTTCTTTCCGAACAAAGATAGCCAAGTCTTCTCTCTTATCTACATACTACATACTACATACTTTATCAATTCCCATGTGAGAACTCCGCACTTGATTATCAGTTAAGGTTGAAAATTTTCACATGTTCTTGTTTACCTTTCTTATTACTGCAAAAATTTAGTAGATACAATACAACTTCCAGTTGCTGGTTTACTATCAATTATCGCTTCATTTAATTCTTCACTTGATATATTTGGGAATTCCAGTTTGTAATATGTTTCGATAAGTGCATTAGTTAGCTTTTCTAGATTGCTTGTGGTTGTTAAATGAACAATTGAGCCACCCCATCCAGCGCCAGTGACCCTTGAACCATAAGCACCATTATTTAGAGCAATTGAACAGATTTCATTCAATTCTGCATTTGATGATTCATTCAACTTATCTAAATCCAATTGAGACTCGTTCATTATGTTACCAAAGCCCTTTAAGAATGTTTCCTCATTTACAATAGGAGACTTCAATAATTTTAATATTTCCAACACACGCAAGCTCTCACGATATACATGTTTGGCTCTTTGATAAAGCTTCAACGTTTCAAATTTAACAGGATATTGTGAAAGATATTTCTGTGAAAACTCCTCGTAAGACAAACCTAATTCTTTACAGCACTCTTCAATTGAAAACCCATCCTTTTTTAGATTGTTTTCAACTAGTTCAATCATCTTACTTATACTAGTAATACCCAAGTCTATATCATTACCGTCCCATACACCACAGCAAGCATCCATGACACTTCTTAAACTGCTTGTACCAATGTTTGAATCTTGAGGTATTGAATTAAATCCTAATTTCTTAGCCAACAAATCAGAAGCAATGCCCATTTCAACAACTCTCAAATTGTAATGAATAGGTGCTGTCTCGTGTTTGTTCGAAACTTGCAAACTATTAGTGATAACAAATGTTAAATTTTTGACTGGAAATGCAAAGGAGGTACCCTTCAATTCTGGCTTGAATTGAATTAGTAACGCTTTACCGTTCTCTCCATATACACTTGCACATTGATCCATACCTCCTGTGTTTACACCAACATAATGTTCAGAAACAACAGTGATTTTCGTGAGGTCTGATTTCGTTATTGAATCAACGTCGTTTGCATGCAATACTGCCAATGTAGAAGCAACACAGAAGGCAGCAGATGAAGATAGTCCACCTCCTGTTGGAACGATACCATTGAAAGTGATATTCATACCCTTTAACGGAGCTTTTAAAATCCCCTTTGATAGTAAGTACTTATGAGCAACAATTAAACCACATTTGAAGTAATTAGCCCAGCTATGTTGTGAATCAATGGATACAGTTTCTTGATAATCTGAAGGTAATGTAATGGTATGTTTAGGGAAATTCACATTGTCTATGTTTGTGATGATAATTTCATTCGTAGTATTAGTTGAAACAGCAGCAACAACATCAACCTCGATAGCCATCGGCAATACAGGAAAAAAGTTATAATCGATGTGGTCTCCAATTAAATTAACTCTACCTGGAGACCTAGCAAAAAAGCTAATTGAATCATTTGGGAAGTATTCTTTGAATTTGGCTGTTAGTTCGATATATCTTGCTTCTTGCGCTTTTGGATTGGAGTAGAATGATAAATCATCAAAAGTAGGAACTACTGACATATTGACTTTGTTAAGATGTTATTTCCCGTTACGAAAATGTGGGCTTTTCAACTTTGTTTTATAGATATATGATTAACCAATGGACGTCAGCACACGGTTACAAGATCTCTTGATATTCCAAACATTTCGAACGCAACACTACATGCCTTCTCTCCCGATATTGAAACGGCATTATTGTCGAAAATTAACCACACCACGCCATCACCTTTTATTTTACCTTCTCTTTCATAAACCAATTCTTCGAACACAAACCCAAATCCTGACACAGTATCCCTTAGTAAACGAGCAAATTGTAACGTCGCATACCCATTCCCCATAGTTAAGAAGCATCAAAATGTCTGGTACTCTGGAGAAAAGTTCTCCATTATTATTGCCATGCGATTTTTAAACCGCTCAAAAAATGCTGCACGACTTAATCCGAGATTTATTCCGTGCACCTAGTACAAACGAACTAGTACGTTCTCAAATCTCATCATATATGTTTCGATCTTGTCAGAGATCCTCCGATCAGATGCTGTCTTAGAGAATTGTTCATATTAGGAAGGAACTTTTAGAGTAAGAGTTTTCATCTCACTGTTTATTACCGGGTGAAAGTTAGTCATTGAGGGGGGAGTGATTAGGTTTCAACTATAATAAATGTCTGCATTATATATGATCCTTTTTTTGTGATGTTTTCAATGCCTCAATATTTCATAACCGCGTTATGAGTAATGTGTTCCAACCATGCATATCCTTATGCATTTTCGGTATCTCCATACTTAATGCTAATACAACGTTGCATTTGGATTTCGAATCTAGCTGCCTTCGATCCTAACAATTGAATTACTCCAAAGTATAAAATATTTCAGAGATCTTGTCAAGTAAGAGTTACCCTCAATTTATTCACTTCAAAGGCACACACAATTATGTCAGAGTATATCCTTGTTACTGGTGGTGCTGGTTATATTGGCTCCCATACTGTTATCGAACTCGTCAATAATGGCTACAAAGTAGTTATTGTTGATAACCTATGCAACTCCTCCTACGATGCGGTTGCTAGAATCGAATTCATTGTCAAACAGCATATCCCATTTTTCAATGTTGATATCAAAGATCATGATGCATTAGACAGAGTGTTCAAAGAATACAAGATTTCCGGTGTTATTCATTTTGCTGCATTGAAAGCCGTAGGTGAATCAACAAAAATTCCATTAACATATTATGATAATAACGTCACTGGAACAGTCAGTTTGTTGAATGTGTGTACAGAAAACAATGTGAAAACAATTGTATTTTCATCATCTGCTACTGTTTATGGTGATGTTACTAGATTTGGTGACGATTCAATGATTCCAATCCCTGAGCATTGTCCAATGGATCCAACCAACCCATATGGTAGAACAAAATATATGATTGAGTCGATTTTGAAAGATATTTATACAAGTGATGAACTGTGGAAAGTTGCTATATTGAGGTACTTCAATCCAATTGGTGCTCACCCTTCTGGTTTATTAGGTGAAGATCCTCTAGGTATTCCTAATAATTTATTACCTTATTTGGCGCAAGTTGCCATAGGTAGACGTGAGAAATTATCTATATTTGGTAATGATTATAAATCGCATGATGGCACTCCGATCAGAGATTATATACATGTGGTTGACTTAGCTAAAGGTCATATTGCCGCTTTAAATTATTTAAAGAAGTTGAATACACATGGATTATATCGTGAATGGAATTTAGGTACTGGATATGGTTCAACAGTATTTGATGTGTATCACGCATTTTGTAAGGCAGTTGGCAGAGTATTACCTTATGAAATAGTTGAAAGAAGAGCTGGGGATGTTTTAGATTTAACTGCTAAGCCAAATAGAGCTAATCTGGAATTACTATGGAAAGCTGAAAAGAATGTAGAAGATGCATGCAGAGATTTATGGAGATGGACTACTAAAAATCCATTTGGTTTCGACATCAACAACTACACTTACAGAGAATTTGATGGATACAACAACAGGTTGCATAGTTTCGCCAATGGAAACTTAAAAGTTCAATTATGCAATCGTGGTGCTTTGATACAAGATATTATTTTCAACGATGAACGTTTAGTTTGTGGTTTTGATAGTGCAGAAGGCTACAAATCTCCAAGTAACCCTTTTTTCGGTACAACTGTTGGCCGATGTGCAAATCGAGTAAGTAATGCTGAATTTAAATTAAATGGTAAGAAATTTCAATTGACTAAAAATGAAGGTGTGAATAATACTCACTCTGGTTTTAATGGTTTTGATAAACAAGATTTCTTTGGTCCAGTTGTTGAATTGAAAGATGGAACATTTCATGTCGATTTTATATTAGTTGATAAAGATGGCAATGATGGATTCCCAGGTGAGATAGAAGCCCTTGTTCGTTATACGATTGGTGATTCATCGGTTGGCATTGAGTATGAATGCAAACTTTTAAATTCTGAGGCTACTGTTGTGAACATGACCAACCATAGTTATTTTAACTTCACAGGGGATTCAACTATAGATGGAACCGAAATCAAATTAGTGACAGATAAGATAATGGAAGTGAATTCTTCCAAACTTCCAACTGGCAAGATTATCAAGAATGATAAGGCTACTGATCTAATCAAGATAAACGAGGACGTAGTATTTGATCACTGTTTTATTGTTGATGAAAATTCTGCGCTAGACACGAGATCCCAACCAATGAAACAAATAATTGAAGCAAGTCATCCAAAGACAACCACGAAGATGAGAATCTCAACTACCGAACCAGCATTTCAATTTTATACTGGTGATGGTATAAATACTAATGGATTTGGTAAAAGAGCAGGTTTTTGTATTGAACCATCTAGATTCATAGATGCGATCAATCATAAGGAATGGGCAAATCAAGTGATTCTTAACAAAGGAGATGTTTACGGTGCCAAAATTAAGTATGACTTTTGTAAAAAGTAAATAATTTACATAAGCATGTAGAAATGACAATGAAATTAAAAGATACTATTTTCAACCCTTTTTGGCAGCAATTTTAAACATGTGTTTCTCCTTTTACAAAAGGGATTCAGAAACCACGATTTATCAAAATAAAAGCTTGAGGTCAAAATGATGGTATCAATGATGACAACATGTGGCATCCTTATGATTGATCCCCATTGAATCCTCTCCCCTGCTGACCTTCCTATAGCGTAAATTGGTTGAGCAATTGGATCAAGCCTTTGTGCGAGCAGTTTCGATTATCAACAACAAAAAAAAAACTGATAACTACATGAATCAGCTTTTACAACACACAAATGAAAGCTTATTCGGTACTCATATTGAACAAAGCAGGTGGTCTAGTTTATCAGAATGAATTGAAAACTGGATTAAGCAAATTATCCGCTAATGACTATCTAGTTCTAGCTAGTACATTACATGGTGTACATGCGATTGGATCGAAATTAACATCATCAATATCATCAAGTACGAAAACAAATACTGACGATTTTAATACCTTGCACAACTCAACTATACTTTCTACAGGTAAAGCACTAAGTCCAAATAGTAACAGATCAGGACTACAAAGTATTGAAACTGATTTGTTCAATTTATACATATTTCAAAGTGTATCTGGATTAAAGTTTATTATGATTACTGCTCCCAAACTGGAATATTATGAAATGGCAAATGAAACTTTCAGACAGTTGTACATTATTTATTCTGATTATGTTATGAAAAATCCATTCTATTCATTGGATATGCCAATAAAAAGTCCATTATTTGATGGGAAAGTTAGAGAATTGTTTACATAGTTTAAGACCTTGAGAAAGTGACACTGTTTGTTTCCATCCAAGTTTTTGTATCTTGTCACAACTTATTGAGTATTCCATATCATTATAGTTGCGATCCTTGACATATTGAATCTCTCCAGGCACTTCAAATATTTTGCAAATTAGTTTAACCAATGAGTTATTATCAATTGCATCACCACCACCAACGTTGTAAATATTGCCTGCTGTATCATGTGGATTATGCCATATAATTTCAATAGCATTCAATAAATCAAGAACATACAAGTACTTTCTTCTATTTGAACCATCACCGTGAATGGGGATTCTAGTGCTTTCCTTCAAGCATTTGATAGTCAATGGGATGATTTTTTCAGGGTATTGCAGAGGACCGTACACATTATTGGGTCGAAGAGTAGTGATTAGTAAATTATATGAATGTTGATAAGATTTTATGATTAGATCTAATGCCGCTTTGCTTGCCGAATATGGATTGGTAGGATTCAAACTTGAATTTTCCTTAGCACTTCTGTGTATATCTCCATATACTTCATCTGTTGAAATATGTAAGAAGAATTTAATACTGGTGGATTTCCTGTAACATTCTAGTAAATTTTGAGTTGCAAAAATATTATTCGTGGTGAAATACATTGGATCAGCGAAAGATCTGTCGACGCAAGATTCAGCTGCGAAATTGATGATATCTGTAATTTCACTACTCTCCACTACCGTGTGCACTTGTTCATCTGCTATATCGAGTTTGATGAACTTGAAGTTGGAATAAGCCTCTAGATGCTTGATGTTGTCTAAGTTGCTTGCATAGTTTAGTTTATCAATGCACGTAAAATGATAATGAGGATATTTTTTTACAAAATGGTTCAAAAAATGAGAGCCAATGAAACCAGCACCACCAGTGACCAACACTCTTCTCTCACAAGTCACTGTCATTGTCATTGGTAAGAAAAGAGGAAAAGTGGATACCCGAGGTCCAAAAATCTTCGATATTTTCCTTAAAGCAACGGTCGATTTTTTCTAGTGTTTATTTTCAATTGCTGGCTTCGGAATATGATCTATCACCTGATGTAGGACTGTACAACGATGACTTTACCAAGACCATGGCCCCCACTCGGAAGAACACAAGCATCGGATACAGGTTTCATCATGAGTTGGGCTTGTGGCTACTGCACGGAAATAAGCAACTCCCATATCCCTCCGCGATTTTCAACCCCGTGCTGGCAAAATCTTTTATGATAATGAGGATGCGAGTGAAATTGCAACGTTACATTTTTGTTCCCATAGTTTACGACTATACTGCTCTTATACACAAAAGGAGGGCACCTAACCGGAGAAAAGTGTCTGCATATGCTTACTACTGTATTTCATCAATCCACATCACTTCAGCTAAATCAACAACATTATTACTCCGGTAACAATTATTCTATCAATATCTACATCTTTGCAACTGTGACTTCCATTCGGCACCCACCACTAATTTTTTTGCACTATATAAATAACTCGGCCTCACGCAACTCCCACAAATCATTGTATATGAAATATGTCAATAGAACACCTTCTAAATCCTGTTACAGCAACTCCAACCTACCTAAAAATGACACAGCAATTTGATTTCACTAACCATTCTCATCGTCGCTTCAATCCTTTGGCCGGCAGATACGTCCTTTGTTCCCCACATAGAGCTAAAAGACCATGGCAAGGTGCTAAGGAAGAGATCAAAAAGTCTTTCCTACCAGAATATGACCCCAAGTGCTATCTTTGTCCAGGGAATATAAGAGCTACAGGAGATGTGAACCCTAAGTACGATTCAACTTATATTTTCACGAACGACTATCCTGCTGTCAAATTGGATCAACCCGATTATGTAGAAAACGAGGATAAGAATTCACTCAGAGGTAGATTACTAAAGACCCAAGGTGTCAAGGGTATATGTTTCGTTATTTGCTTTTCACCAAAGCACAATTTGACGTTGCCTTTAATGTCCCCCAAGGAATTAACGAATGTTATAAATGCGTGGCAGTCCTTATATTTGGATTTGTTGCGTGAAAAACAACAAGGTTCAGGTCCCTTCAAGTATCTCCAAATTTTTGAAAATAAAGGTTTTGCTATGGGTTGTTCAAATCCTCATCCTCACGGTCAAGCTTGGAGTCTAGATACGGTACCGACTGAGATTAATGATGAATTGACAAATATGGCAAAGTATTTGAAGGAGAATAATTCACATTTATTAGGCGACTATGTCAAATTAGAAATGGAGGAGAAAATTAGAACTGTGGCTGAAAATGATTCATTCATTGTTGTTGTTCCGTATTGGGCGTTATGGCCATTTGAAACATTGTTGATTTCGAAAGAACATTTGCGCTCACTCAAAGAATTTAATGATAAACACAAACAAGATTTAGGATCGATATTAAAAGTTTTGACTACAAAATATGACAATTTATTTAGTACCTCATTTCCTTATTCAATGGGTATACATCAGGCACCGTTTGAATGCTCAGATGAGCACCTTCATTGTTCTTGGTTCCATATGCATTTCTACCCACCATTGTTGAGATCAGCAACTGTTAAGAAATTCTGTGTTGGCTTCGAAATGCTCGGTGAATCTCAAAGAGATTTGACCAGCGAGCAAGCAGCAGCCAGGCTACAAGAGTTGAATGGTGATGTCCACTATATCAGTATGTAAATTGAGTATAGAACTACCTAATCTAATCTCTCGATGTACTTTTTTTTAGAGCTCCATCGCGTATCTAAATTTTTCACAACATTAACAGTAGGTATATCCACAAAACCAAGTTCCAATGACTAACGAAGAAAATTCATTGGATTCGGGGATAGCGAACGATTTTGAGTCACTAGAAATCAAAGAAACCAAGCCACCCTTGGATTCGAGAATAGGAAAAGATTCACCTTTCACATTTGGTAAAAGGTATCTCCAAAATGAAGATGAAGTGTTTAATCACAATGCATGGGATCATGTAGAATGGGGAGACGAAGAAATCAAACAAGCCCAAAAGATGATATCGAAGCAGTATGAGCATCCAGTAAAGGATTTTGATAAGAAATTATATAACGCAAATCCAGCAAAGTATTGGGATATTTTTTACAAGCACAATCGTGAGAATTTCTTTAAAGATCGTAAGTGGTTACAGATCGAGTTTCCTTCGTTATACATAGTAACTGCTGAAGAGTATCAAGAATCAACGACGATTTTGGAGATTGGATGTGGAGCTGGAAATACTTTCTTTCCTATTTTGAATCAGAATAAAAACAAGAATTTGAAGATTGTGGGATGTGATTATTCCAAAGTGGCGGTCGACTTGGTTAAATCCAATGAAAACTTTGCCGAAAATCATGAAAAAGGTGTGGCATTTTCATCAGTCTGGGATTTGGCGAACCCTGAAGGTATAATACCTGAGGATTTGGAACCAAATTCAGTAGATATTATTATAATGGTCTTTGTATTTTCTGCTTTACATCCAAACCAATGGGTACAAGCGGTTAACAACTTATCCAAAATATTGAAACCTGGCGGTGAGCTATTATTTCGAGACTATGGGAGATATGATTTAGCACAAGTGAGATTCAAAAAAGGAAGACTACTAGATGACAATTTTTATATTAGAGGTGATGGAACAAGGGTATATTTCTTTACTGAAGAGGAACTTGAAGAGATATTTTGTAGAGATGGACAATTTAAGAAAGAGAAGATAGCAACGGATAGACGATTACTCGTTAATAGAAAGAAACAATTGAAAATGTACAGAAACTGGTTGCAAGCTGTATTCAAAGGATAATTATAATATATAAAAAATTATCCAAATGTTTAAAAATTTGCCAAATTTCCTGTAGATTTACATTTAATAACGATGTGGCCTCGATTCCTTGAATTATTGGGTGGGCAATTCTATATACATCTGGTATCTCTTGCTTTAATAATTGGCTTAGAGTTACTCCTGCAGCGATTGGAGCTTGTATTACATTATCCGACCCAGGAGTATATATTTTTACTGGTACTCGTTCAATTGTTCTGACTATCTTTTTATTCAAAACAGTATACTGTCCCAAATTTCTCGATTGTATTGATGCCCATAGTGCTTTGGAATTTGACTCACTCAATTGCATGATTGGTTTCGCTGTCCCATTTAGCACAAAACATGATTGCTTTAATTGATTTACAATCACTTCATTTAGTGTTCTTTCATAATCAACGACACCTTCTTTCACATATGTGAAAGGTATTACATAATCTATGGGATAATCACCAACTTTCAAGTGCAAGATCCAACAACCATTACTTTTGGCAGGGAGATATAAATAATCATACAATACACCAACAGGGAGATTCCATTTCAAGGGAACATCTTCATACTCTAACCACGTTGGACCCTCAATATCTTTGAAATTCTGAAAGTAGTCAATCAACTGTGAGAAAATAGCAGGAAAGTAAGAATTTCGATGAATATACAATAAATATTCCAATTCACCGTATTTGACTTTTATGTTAATGGATCCGTTCCATAGTTTCTTTTTAATTTCAGAAAGATCGATCATACATATGGATAATACTGGTGATCAATTTAGAATAAAAGAGGAATCAACTGTTGTACCAGCCTTTCGCACTTGATTCCTTTTTTTAAGTACTTCAAATTTTCTAGAACCAGCACACACCATGGTTTTTCCTTATTTTCTATGTCAATCTGCCAGCCATTATTTCGGTGTCTCATGAATAACTAGCTTAAGGGTTCTATATAATTGCAATCGACCTTGCTTCATATAGATATTAAAATGAAGATTTACTAAGCCATTTTGCGGTATATGAAGAAGCACAATAAACAGCTACTTTCATCTACAGATTTACCTCCCATCATACCAGCTTTAGATTTAATTGATGCTAGTCATGCTGTTGATACTTTTAAGCCAGTACATCTTGATTTGAGTGATTTACCTGAAAGATTGCCCATTTTCAATAAGACAACAGGGAAGTTCAAACGATTCATTCGAAGGAACAGTCAACGAAGGGTTGCTAGTGCTCCACCAGTTTCAAACAAGGAGTTGCCTGAATTACCAAAAGAAACGAGAGTAACATCAATGCAAAGATCAAAAATAGAACTATCTGCTATATCTGAAAGAGCTGAAACAGTGCAGAAAATAAAAGGAAGGAATTTTAGTTTGCCAATCCAGTTCAAGTCAACTGTTCCCCCCAAATCTGACCAGTCATTTCCAGCATCGAACAAACCTTACGTTCCAAGATCCATCCCAGCAATTCAGCCAAATTGCGCCTCAACGTCACAACAATTACCAGTTCCAGTATTCAAAGTCAGTCTATATTCGAAACCAGCTCCAATAAAGCTGCCAAATCAGTGTTCTACTTCAACTCCAACATTACCACCACCACCTCCTCCTCCAAAGAAATTGCTTTCACTTGCTCAGTCAACTCTTCCAAAACATACAATCATAGATGAGGATGATGAAGACATATACAACGTGTTACAAGAAAATAATTCACATACATCTGTATCAACAAAATCGATACTTTCGAAGGATAATTTCAATTATGAGACTATCAGTGAACGGGAGGTCATATCTGACTCAAGCAGTTTTCAAGACAGTTTATTTTCAAGCAATTCCAAAAAAGCATTTAATTCGTCAAATGAGTGTGTTAAAGATACAGACATGCTTCCAAAAGTGAGAAAGGATGTGACCAATGTACTTTCTGGTATTCAACTGGAGAAGGCAAAGAGGCTTCATGAATATAGACAAAAGCCGATTAGTTATTGTCTAGACAGTCCCAAGGATTACTTAGATAGCAGATTTCCACAAGTTATTCGACCTAAAACCAAGCATAGTTTAGGTGCAAAGCAGTATAAAGGTAGATCAATTTCTGAGCAACCCAAACACAATTCAGCTACTGACCAAGCTAAGCATAGAGTAGTTTCGGATCTTCATCTGTGTAAGAGAAATACTTCTCCAAATAACGAAATCAAATACCAAGTCAAAACATTCATTGATCGTTACAAAACTAAAGAACTATGCGAATCATTACAAAACAAATCACTACCTTCACGGCCAAACGAACGAAAATATAGGTTTGGTGATCGTTGTAAATACAGATTTAGTTCCTCATAATTTTACAATTAGTTCGTCACCTTTATACTTATTTATAATTTCTTCAATGCCATATTTTGCGGCTATTTTTTGATTTATAAATCTTCCTCCCAAGTAGTGCTTCTTGTTTGGTCCACTTTCAACAAATATTGAAGCACATGGCTTTGGCGCTGTTAAACTTATCAACACGGAAGCATTTATATCTATATCTGTTGGACCTTCATCTACATTCCATCCAGATGGAATATCTACTGATACTATAGGTGGCAAATTAACGTGATTTTCTGAAAGATAACCAATCAACTCTTTAAATGGTTCTCTGGTTGGAGGTTTGAAGGAAAATCCAAATATAGCATCGAGTATAACATCAATCTCTCCTTTGTTACTCAACAATGCCTGAACTTCACTAACTGTACTTATCTCCTTAACTTCCAAATCTTCCAATTGTTTTATTAGATTAGCATAAAGCTGATTTTTGAGAGATTTTTTGGGATAATATAATACTGGTTCGTAAGCACCCCAAATTTTCAAATGACGAGCTGCAACTAGCCCATCACCTCCATTATTACCTGGGCCAACTAATACCAAAACCTTGCTCTTATTGTTTTTATTGTCCCTACTCTTTGACGGATACTCGGCGTATACAGCTTTTGCAACTGCCAAACCTGCAAGTTCCATCAATTGATCAATTGAGAAAGCTCCAGTCGACATCAACTCTCCGTCTAATTGCGCGGCTGCTTTGGCTGATAATGTTTTGAAACCTGCCTTCATCATAGTTTAAACCCACACGTAATACAGTATAAGATAGGTGGAATCTAGTGCTAAACGGCAACAAACGGGAAGCAATCAAGGAGACAGAAAAAAAAGGAGAACATATCGAACGATTTTGAATTTGCCAACAGCTTGTTTCACAGAGATGCAGATCTACGTTGGACCAATATAAATCAAATTATTCTGGCTGATATTAATCATCATCATCTCCGGTTATTACAATAGTCCACATCGACACCAGCTTTGTCCAGTAATTCTCTTGTTGTCTCATACTAGAACTGACCGTTTCATACTTCAGCGCCACCTGAAGTGCAACGATGTACTGCACTACCCTGCTACCCTGTGCGGTGCTCCACCGTGCGGTGCTCTCACCACACTATGCACACTACAACACGATAGTGCTTTTGCATGAATAACAAAAAAAAACATATACCATTTCAACAACAAAAACAATACTGGAGACAGCCAACTATTATACTGCCCTTATATTACCACTACTATACCATACCATCCTTATACCAGTCTACAAGAGAATAACAATCCTGCTGTCGTTGACCAACACTTGTCATTTACTTAGAATATAGACTTCAGCTTCCACGTCTCAAGCTATCATACATACTATATCACTTTTTTCACTTGGAACCCAAAACAAGACACGTTCTAAAGTTAACTACAACACTATGGATCTGTATACATACGATCCCCCATCAATGCGGAATGGTCACAATAACCACTCGCCTATTATTAACTACAGAAAAGATGCAAAAAAGGGTGTTAAGTTTACACTTATGGTTGTTGGTGAACTGGGTACCGGTAAAACAACATTCATCAATAGTTTGTTAAACAGAAAGGTCCTGAATCATCGATATGAACATGGGAATTCACGCACCGAAGGAGATACAAAGACATTGACTTTTACATCTGCGAAATCAGTTGCGTTACCGAATACTTCAATGTTGACAAGAAATGAATTTAATCCCAGAACTATAAACGAGGAACCAGGAATTGCTTTGACTGAAACTCATATTGAAATTGCTGATGACGACAATACGAAGGTAATTTTGAATATCATAGATACTCCTGGTTTTGGAGAAAATTTAAATAACGAATTATGTTTCGTTGAAATTGAAAACTATTTGAAACAACAGTTTGATTTGGTTTTGGCTGAAGAAACCAGAATCAAAAGAAATCCAAGATTTCTTGATACAAGAGTTCATGTAATGTTGTATTTTATTGTCCCCACTGGACATGGATTGAGAGAAATTGACATACAATGTATGAAGAGATTGTCAAAGTATGTGAATATTATTCCAGTCATAGGTAAGGCGGATTCTTTTACTTCAGGCGAATTACAATTCTTCAAACAACAGGTTAGAACTGATATTGAGAAATTCAATGTGCCAACTTTCCAATTTGATAACTTTTTGAATGAATATGACGAAGATGAAGATTTTGATTTGATCCAAGAATGTAAATTTTTAGCAAATTTGCAACCATTTGCTATTGTAACATCAGAAGATACTTTTGAAACCAAAGATCGTGACGGTTCGCCAAAGACAATAAGAGCAAGAAAATATCCTTGGGGTTTAGTTGATATCAACGATACAAAATATAGCGATTTTCCGATTTTAAAGTCTGTTTTACTAGGATCTCATTTGCAAGATTTGAAAGATTTAACTCATGATTTCTTGTACGAAACCTATCGAACTGAAAGATTAACCAAAGTAACTGGAGGTGGAGCATTGGAAGAAGATGATTTTGAAGATAGTGAATTCCATGATACTGTAGAACATCATGAAGGTGGGGTAGAGAGAGGTGTTGGTAATGCTACGATTCCATCCTTATCTAATTTAGCTCAACTCACGACAGCCGATAATACTAATCATGACAATAATTCAATGACATCAGCTAGTTCATCCATCAAGAAATCATCATCCATGTTAATAGATGATTCACAATCTCATTTGCCAAAATTGAAAAATGTGGGAAGTTTTACATCAAGTACATCAACAGTATCATGCGATGAAAGAGCTCCAAATAATAATGCATTTAAGAGATTATCAATAGGACCTCAGCGTATTCAATTACGTCAAATATCAGAAACTGTTCCTTATGTATTAAGACACGAAAGAATTTTAGAGAGACAACAAAAATTAGAGGAGATGGAAATGGCAAGTGCTAAAGAGTTGGCGAGCAGAGCTGCATTATTAGAAAAGAAGGCACACGAATTGAAATCAAGAGAAAAGGCTTTGATGAAACAATTAGTGATGGCTAAACAAAGAGAAGCAAGTGTCAATATAACAACAGGAAGTAACAATATTGAAACAATAATCGATGATAATGAAAAAGCACATGGACATGAACATGATTATGATGATTCATCAAACTATGACAGTTCGATATTACCCAAGGATGAAACCTTGACTGATTTGCATTCAATTGTGAGCACCCCGCAGCAACGCCAACATCTGCAACCAATTCAACACCAACGTTAATAAATTATTAGTACTTCAATATACATATATACCTATAGTTGTAATCAGATATTGTTTTCAGGTGATAGGTCTCTTACCTCCAAGTGAACTAAGCTCGTCACCAATCCACATCACCGTCTGTTCGTGTGTGTAATTATCGTTGGGTAGTGCTCTGCCGATCAAATTCAGGTGGGCAACGAAAGTAAAAAATGCTGATTTTTCTCTAGAAACAAAACTACAAAAAAATTTAATTGGAAAGAAAACAAAGAAGTTGAAGAAGACAACCCAGACAGCAAATAGGATTATACATAACAATTCTTTCTTTCTTTTCTTTCAACTTATCTACCTTACTACATATACTCGTCACATATTGTTATTATTATTATTATTTTCATTATCATTATTTGAAGGAAGGGATTAGATCTACTTCAATCGAAATCAAGAATATAGAGTATAATTATGGACATCCTTCAACTTTTAGAAAATGCAATATTAAGTATTGATCCAAACCAAAGAACCCAAGCAGAACTTGAATTGAATGAAGCTGCCAATAACCATTTCCAGGAATACATCCAATTATTGATTGAAGCATTGAATAATGAAGAGGCGAAAACTGAAGTTAGAATGTTGGCCGGTATTGGTCTCAAGAATCAATTGACTTCCAAAGAACCGAAAACTAAAATAGTACAACAAGAACGCTGGTTGAAATTGGATCCTGAATTGAAATCAAAAATCAAAGAGGAAGCCGTCAAGAGTTTGAATACTTCGAATCAAAAAGTTGCTAGTACTGCTGCACAATTAGTTGCTGCTGTTGCTGACATCGAATTACCAAGAGGTGAATGGCCTGAATTAATACCTATAATCATTCAAAACACAAAGACTGAAAATCCAGAAAATGTCAAACGTGCTTCGTTGTTAACAATTGGTTATATATGTGAAAGTGCTGATCCGAATAATCCAAACATTCTATCACAAGCTTCAGGTATATTGATTGCAATTGTTCAAGGTGTTCAAAGTAACGAACCTTCAAAAGCTGTCAGATTAACCGCTTTAAACGCATTGGTGAATTCTTTAGAATTCATTAAATATAATTTTGAAACTGAAGGTGAAAGAAATTATATTATGCAAGTTGTTTGTGAGTCTACTCAAGCAGACGATTCAGAGTTACAAGCTGCAGCATTCGGATGTCTTGCCAGAATTATGTCATTATATTATCGTTATATGTCACTTTATATGGAGAAGGCTTTATATGGATTAACAGTCTCAGGTATGCAAAGTTCTGATGAAAAAGTTGCATGTATGGCCATTGAATTTTGGTCAACAGTATGTGAAGAAGAATTGGAAATTGCTTTACAAAGGCAAGAAATGGGTTTAGATCCATTACAAGCAGCACAATCTGCGGAGCTAGTTTCATATAATTTCGCTCTCGTTGCCTCAACTGAAGTTCTACCAACTTTATTAACATTATTAACAAGACAAAATGAAGACCCCGAAGATGATGATTGGTCTGTCGCTATGGCTGCTGGAGCATGTTTACAATTATTTGCTCAAAATATTGGTAATTATGTAGTGGAGCCAACTATACACTTTGTTGGATCCAATATAAACAATAAAGAGAATTGGAGAGGTAGAGAAGCTGCTGTAATGGCATTCGGTTCAATTTTGGATGGCCCCGATCATGAACAGTTGAAGGAAATCATTGGTCAAGCTTTACCACCAATATTGGCTTCGATTGAAGATGAAAATTTACAGGTAAAAGAAACTGTTGCTTGGTGTCTTGGTAGAATTGCTGATATGGTTGTTGATGCAATCAATATTGAAACTCAATTACCTCAGTTACTAGTAGCTTTGGTCAACGGTTTACAGGATCATCCAAAAGTATCAACAAATTGTTGTTGGACGTTGATGAATTTAGTTGAACAATTATGTACCGATGTCGTCAAAGATACTAACGTAATGTCACAATATTATCCCAACATCATTCCAATATTGATTCAAATTTCTGGTAGACCAGATAATGAATATAGCGCGAGAGCTTCTGCATATGAGGCATTATCAACGTTTGTTACGTATAGTGCTAAAGATACAATGACAATAGTTCAAAGTATTGCTACAGAAGTTTTAAGCAGATTAGAACTAACAATTCTGTTGCAAAGTCAAGTTTCTACTGCTGAAGATAAAGGTAATTTGGAAGAATTACAAACCAACATTTTGTCCTTATTAACTAATGTTATTAGAAAATTAGGTGATGATGTCATCAGTGCTGCTGATAATTTAATGGAAAGATTTATTAAATTGCTTGATGCACAAGAACCAAATTCTTTAATTGAAGAAGATATTTTCATTGCCATTTCGGCACTTTCAGGTGCAATTGGCGAAGCGTTTTTAAAGTATATGCCAGCATTTTTACCATATTTAACTAAAGCATTAGAGAATGTTGAAAGTCCTACATGTTTCACAGCTGTTGGTTTAGTTGCTGATTTAGCTCAGTCTTTAGGTATGCGAATTGCAGACTATTTGAACGGTTTGATGGTAATCTTGGGAAACAATTTGAATAATCCTGAAGTTAAAAGAGAATTAAGACCTACTATAGTATCTGCATTTGGTGATATTTCCGCTGCTATTGGACCTCCTTTCAAGCAATATCTTGGAGATGTCATGAAAATTTGTACAGAAGCTGCATCAATAGACGCAGAAGATGGTTCATTAGAAACCTTAGATTATGTTTTCACTGTCAGAGAATCAGTATTGGATTGTTTTGTTGGTATTGTTGGTGGTTTCGCAAGTCAACCACAAGAATTATATCCAGTAGTTGGAACAATACTCTCATATTTACAAAGAATTGCCCTTGATCCTAACATGTCATCAACTGAGTCTGTTTCTAGATCTGCCACTGGTTTGTTGGGTGATATTGCAGCAATGTATCCCCAAGGACAGTTTAAATCATATTACGACGAACCTTGGGTAACTGAGTTCATCAAAAGAACAAGAGCAAATCCAATGTTTGATGAAAATACCAAAGATGCTGCAAGATGGGCAAGAGATCAACAAAAAAGACAAAATCAACTTCCTGATCCAATGGGTTAACATCAGATACCATTCCCTCCCCAATCATCTTACTTCTCATATACCTCTCATCCATCTCTCATTTTCAACTCTAATGCCTCTCATATTTTAATTGATGACTTTTCTTTTCATTTTCTCACATACATACATACATATATATATCTCATATTTATTAGTTTGTTTTCTATCATCATTTTTAACGAACTCTTCTTAATGTCTCATATTATCTTATATAAATTTTATAAATTTACATCTTTAATTTCAATTGATCTGCTATTCTCATTTTCTGATTTTCAGCTAGCGGTAATTCTGTTTGGTTGTAAAAATGAAAATAGAAAAAAGCTACTCACAATACACACAACATCACCAATGACTGTGTCATACAATCCTATCCCATTCGATCATACGTACATCCTATACGATCCAGATGACATAATATCAATAATATCGGTGCAATTTTCTTTGTTGCCTATATATATCATGGTGTTTTATACATCGTGGTTTTTGATAACAAGAGAGATTGAGCCTGTTATAATTGTAGCCGGTCATTTATGTTCCGAAGTAGCTAATAAGATCATCAAACACTTGATCAAACATCCAAGGCCCGATTTCCATAAAGATTTTGGCGTCGGTCTGTATAGCCTAAGTTATGGGATGCCGTCTGCACATTCCCAATTCATGGGCTTCTTCGCTGCTTATTACACCTGTATCTTGTTTTTCAAGATTGGACATTTAAGAAAATGGCAAAAGATGGTAGGCGCCGGAGTTTTGGGGTTGCTAATGATTGGTGTAGGATTGTCCAGATGTTATCTATGGTATCATACTTTTCAGCAAGTGTTTGTTGGGGCAATTGTTGGTATTGTGTTGGGAGTTTTCTATTTTATTTTCAGCTCATTGGTAAGAGATATGAATATTGTTGACTGGGTATTGCATTGGCCCATCGTTAAATTCTTTTATGTTAAGGACACATATTATCATCATTATCAATCATTCGGTGATGAGTATAATCATTATTTGAACTTGAGGAGATTGAAGAAAGACGCGGCTAAAAAAGAAATATAGATCTAATATTAATCATGTATATATTCATAGAATTAAAAGTCATCCCATTTATCTTCTTCTTCTTTCTTTCCACCTGACAAACTTTCATAGTTGACGCCATTTTCTGGTTTTTTATAACCAAATGCATTTGGAACTTCACTTTCTTGCTTGCCAAATAATCCATTAAATCGATGATCAATAGTTTTATTCAACCCGTTTTCATTTATTTCCTTGGTGAAGGACAGGAAAGTCTCTTGACCATATTTACCAGTTTCTGACATTTTTTGTCCAAATTGTGCCATTGCTCTTTTGGCTTCATTACCAAATTCACTCGATTGTATTGAATTGATTCCTGGTTTTATTACTGATTCATTGACCTCCTGTACTGATTTGGAGATTGAAGATGAAAACAATCCCCAACCTTTACTGAATGTACCCAAAGGATCTTTTTGGAAGCTATCCACCGTGAACCCCGTAAAAGATCCATTAGTTGCTTGTCTTGATGTGGCAGGGGTTGGTGTATTACCAAATCCGGCATATTTCCCACCCTGAGATGGTGGTAAATTTTCAGGTCTGGAATCATTTCTTGTCCCTAAATCAGCAAAATATGCTTCATTTTTTTGTTTTTGTTCTTGATTTAAAGGAGCAGCACGTCCCTTAAATGCAGCCGGTGTGGTGGCAGCTGTAGTATTACTACTATTAATGTCAGGTAATGATTCACCGCTATGGTCTTTCGCAATAAAATCTTTACCCTCAACTTGACAAGTTAAAATTTCCTTATAATCTTCAGCAACATAATTATCATACTTCAATTTAGCTGGTAAACTCAAGTTCAAACCGTTTTCAATAAAATAATTTTTAGCACGTTTATTCCCACCAATCTCCATTCTCAAAGTTTCTTCGGGCTTAAATTGATCCATTGTAATTGATCTAACAAATGATATATGTACCCCCAAACCTCTATGAATTCCAGCACATTCTAAACAAATGAAAATACCAAATTTTGGTGAAGCCCATTGTGGATTTGGGGCCGAACAATCAAAACATTTCTTGTTCTCGCCAGTTTTCTGCAAATTCAAGACTTTTCTTCGTGTTTCTGGGTCAATGGACATGTTGTGTTAATGGTGGGATATATTTGAATATGTCAACGCAAAATATAGGATTAAGAAAGAAAATTTTACTGATAACAGAACACTTTGAAACATCTGAATAGAACAAAAGTTTACTGCAACAGAGATTTGGCCACACGTACACGCACGACGAAGTTTATCACTATCTTCTATATATGAATATGCATCCATTGATCATAACTTGCCGCCTGGAGCGTTAAGGGCCTTGGTGATGGTTACCGGGTAATCTTGGGCTCCAACACCACTAGATACCTGCCAGCTACCACCATCTACAACCAAAACATCACCAGTGACATAAGAGGCAGATGGGGAAAATAAGTAAACTGTGGCATCAGCGATATCAGTAGTTGTACCCATTCTTTGCAATGGAATCTTTTTTACTAAAGATTCTAACCTACCGCTTGCAAGTCTTTTCATACCTTCGGTGCCGGCAATTGGACCTGGTGCAATACAATTGGATCTAATACCTAATGGACCTAATTCTACAGCAAGGGCATTGGATAAAGCGTCGACACCAGCTTTGGCGGCACTGACATGAACTTGGAATGGGATACCATAATAATGTAAAGTGGCAGAAACAAATATTATTGCACCTTTGTTTTTTCTCAATTGTTCAAAAGTAGCTTTGACAGTGTTGAAAGAACCTAGTAAGTCAATTTCAACGACTGACTTGAAAGCGTTTGATGATAAATGATTGAAATCAGCTAAAAAATTACCAGCAGCGCCAGCAATTACAAAATCAATTCTGCCTAATTCCTGAACGGTTTTTTCAACGGCTTTAGCGATTTGGTTGACATCTCTGACATCTACTTCTGGCAACGACAAAACTTTTGAGCCTTTTCTTAATGATTGAATGTCTTGAGCTGCTTCATCAGTTTTTTGTTTATTTCTACCCAAAATAGCAGCATTGGCGCCTAATAAAACCATTGCTTCTGTTTGAACTTTACAGATGGTACCGGCACCCCCAGTAACAAAGACGACTTTGCCATCGAATAAGTTTGGTCTCCAGGACCCCTTGGTAAGATAAGATTGGTCTAAAGTAGGCATTGCTGATTTATTGATCTAATAGGGTGTTATAAAGAAATGGAGGGATGTATAGCTGAAAATTACAAAACAGGGGAATGGTTGAATTATTTAAAGAAGGTTGTGATAATTCCGTTTGACGCCTACATTTTGTACCTACCACCTCATTCCCCACAAAAAAATTGAACCCACGGATAAAATAAGTACCAGCTTGGCAATCCAAAGCTTAGTTGGAGATAACATTAACACAAATTGGATGAACTTATCTCCATAGATATATTACTATTACAAATCATCTATAGACTTTGTTTAGTTCCCACCTCCAACATTAGTTATAGCTAAAACTATCTTTTCTGTTGGGTTAAACTCTTTATTATGATTACTGCCATTTTCTTTATTCACATCTTGTGATATTATAGCAGTTGTGACATCGGTATTTTCTTTAATTTTATCTATGTCATTTTCTTTTTCCCTTTGTCTTTTCTCTCCCGTTCTCACAAGTTGCCCACTACTATCGACATTGATAATATTATTACCAGCGGAAGTTTCTGGGTCTTGTTCGTCTTCTTTCTCCCCCACATCTTCCTCATTCATTGGAGTAGATGCGTTGTGTTGGAGTAATTCGTCGTCGGATATACTGATATCATCAGTCTTAATGACACTATACTCATTTTGTTCGTCTTGTTCGTCCCCTTCTTCTTCTTCTTCCTCATCTTCCTCTTCCTCATCATCGTCTTCTTCTTGGACTAATTGTTGTTTATTTGCCGTTGAATCGTAAAAGTCATGTTCAATCAAGGACACAAAAGCCCTACCAGTATTAACATAGTTGAACTTTGAGCTTATAAAGTCGCAATGATGTTCATAAATATATTTGGCCAATAATTTGTAATTTGCTCTCTTAGTCGAAACAGCAGCGTCGCAATTTTTTATGATAATTTCAAGAAAATCCAAACACGTAGAGTTCGATAAATTGTTTTCATCAACTATAGTTTCGAAAAATTTGAAGAAATATTGCAAAATTTCATTATTGATAATGTAACGGGTATAAAAATTATCATTTAGTAAAACAATGCTCTTGAGACACCTGATAACATGTAATTTTAATATGATTTTGCAATTATTCGAAGTTAGTAGTTTGGCAATCCCTAATAATACATTGTTTTCCAAGAAGAAAGATCTTGATAGGTGAGTTTCATGTTCTTTTGTACAAAATGACAATAATTCACATAAATGTTGATACAATAAGAACTCCTCACTTTTGATATTCTCTAGCACATCATTTGAATTAGCTATTTTTATCAAATCATGGAATAATTTAGGGGCCACTTGACAATAAAATGCTTTGAAGTAGTTATTTGTATTAATATCTTTGAAATCATCGCTTATGTCAGCTACATAATTGCTGTACTCTTCACTGTCGACTGTCGCACCGGTACTCGAGTTCCCACCAGAACTATTGGTAGCTATATTTGGCTCTAACAATGTCTTTAATGCTTCAAATGCTTGAATCCTTAATCCCACATTCTTGTCTCTAACAAGCAATTTACTGAGTATCGATATCAATGTCATATCATCTGATAATTTCAACCTCACATCTTTGGATACTATTGTATCTTCACTTTCTTCTGATTCCTCTTCTTTATGCGTCTCTTCGAACATTGGATGAGTAGGTGGATCAGAATTATCTATAGTTTCTTCATGATCTATGGAATTTACTAATGAAACATCTTGTTCGATGATTATCACGATTAATTCAGTTCCCAAGACTCGTATTTTATCATCAGTATCTTGCAAAGCAAAACTTATCATTCTAAAGAGTCCTGATTTAACTAGTAATGCAAAAAAATCCTGTTTCTGCAATGATTTAGCAATTAAAACGTATTGGTGTAACATTTTGACACCATCTCTTTTGCGCTCTATTTGTCCTTCTTCTTGTTCGTAAATCTTGAATAATTGTTCTAATATACTAGCATTTTTCAAATAATTGAAAATCTCTACTTGATTTGAGTAAATTAATGACGATATTAGATTAAAAGTATAGTCATCAAGAAATCTAGCTAGCACAACATCTTTTAAAAAATTCAAATAAAAGTCTTTCCTGAACACATCCAATCGAGCTACCGGTATCACTGTTTTAAATGCTTTTGTCGTAAGAAATTCTCGATGACACGCCTTAAAATTGGGATATTCCGAATCATACTCTAGTATGCCAACCAATGCCATTATTTTCTCTTCTGATGATAGTATATCTTCAACTAATGATGATTCGTTATAAATAAAAAATGTCTTGGCTATATCACTTAACGTATAAAGAACTTGTAAGTTTTTGTATTGTTCGGCCTTGGCAAATAATTCAGCTAGTTTCATGAAATATTGGGTATCGATTAGATACTCCAGTATGTTCGTCTTTGTGAATTGAGAATTTGCACCTTGTTTCATACTCTCTAGCACCAAATTCAAATTTATATCAGTCGGTACTTCAGGTGGGTATTTCACAGGCCCCGTAATAAGTTCAGTTATATCATCACCTTCATTGACATTTGGTATAACATAATACAATGAAATTCCAGGACTATAATTTCCCTGCTGCACTTTTATTATAAAATCACATAAATCAGCACATCCTTCTGTTTCTTGAAACGATAAGGCTAGATCAGATCCACCGACATCCGTCCATACAATCAAGGTCTCCTGTTGCCGTTGATACTGTATTGATCCTTCAAGGAATGACTTTAGTATTATTTCATTTGAATCTAATTCATTTCGTACGAGAAAATAAGGTGCACTTGTCTCATCATCTATTTTGCCAACACAAAACCCTGTACCATTATCTATCCAATCGTCTCCATTTAGTAGATACACCTTGACTCTTCTGGGAGTATTGCCTGCTGAGTCTAGACGTTTTAGTTCTTCTTTCTTAGATTTTTGGAGGAGGATATTGGTAGGTTCCATTATAAGACTTGCAACACAAATATGAAAACAATACAGGTTCTTCTATCAGTTTACTTCAATTAATATCAATGAACTTTGAGGTGTATGGTCAATTGATAGTTGTATGGTGGACTGTTTGTCTCTAGTTATTTTGGTTGTAAAAACCCTTTTCTATGTATGCGAAAAACTAAACAAAAATATGTGTCTCCGAGTTGTTTGAATACACAATACAGCACCCCAGACTCAATGAAAACGTGAACTTTCAAGCAGTTATGATGATCTATCCAATGTTGGGAATAAGTTGATACACTGTAATCTAATGGCTAAGGATAGTTATCTTTCTTTTATTCTGGTGGTTAGAAGCTCAATCTTTTTTTTTGCTTTGTTTTTATTTACGCGTGTTGAATTGTTTGTCTGACATCAAGATCACTAAACATGTAACCGACCTATTCTATATCACTCAGTCTATTTACAGTATAAAAGTACCAAGTAGGCCTAATGACATACCAACGCAGCGCTGGCTAAACTCCGTAACCAATCGCGTTGATCAACATCATGAGTGTCTTCTACCTCTCCCCATTCGTCGGTTTGATAGATGGTTTCCAAATTTCCTAGCTCAACTAATTCCTCGATTGTCTTGTGATAGTAATCATCAATTGATTTCTTATTTAGCTGGTATAACTCTTTCATCTTGGTGTCATCAGATACATTTGATCTTAACAATGACGCACCAACCAAGAATGATTTTGAAGTTAATACAGTTTTTTCTAAAGCAATTAAATCATATATTGGCAATTGGTGTAACCAATTCAACACAACTTCTTGGGTCTTTTCGCTTTGCTTGTTGCCTCTTAAACCATCGGTTTCACTGTCTAAATATTTCAAGTCGATCTTTTCGTTGGAACCAATCAATTGCTTTCTATGAGCATATGTTGTGAAAAAATCATTGAATTCTGCTATTAAAGGATGGTAAAGTTCATCTTGTCTAACTCTTAATTTTCCACTACAATCCTTCTTACATGCAAATATAAGACATGTATCAGTATCAAGATATCTTAAAATGTTTAGTTTCAAGTCTTCGATTGCCATCACTTGTAGAGCCTTTTCGGTATCGTTACTAGCATCTTTGTTGGCTATATCGATTGCTCTTGCTGCTAACCCAGTAATTGGCAATGTGCTTGACTTTACTGAAATGTGAGGTAAATGAGTCCATTCATGAGCTATCAAATATGCCAATTGTTTTTTACTTTCGGGGAACGTCAATGGGAATCCCAAAGGTGTACGTAATGTTTTACCATCCAATTGTATTTCATACTCCTTTGTTTCTGGATTAAACTTAACGTCACTACTTTTCCAGAATCTTGCTCCTGTTTTGGCTAGTCTATTTGTTTCTGATTTAATATTATGCTCTACAGATTTATCTCCTAAAGATGTTGGGTTGTTTGCGGGAATTCCTGAAAATTTTTGGAGGATTGGGGTTGTGGTTGAGATCCAACTTGATTGAAAACACGCTCTCAATGCCCTAGGACATTGTCTTCGGGTTACTTTGAGCATGGATAATTGATGAGATTGCTTTCACTGTTGAAATTTTTCTCAATAAAATATTTGTTGCCAGAATATTCTTACAACTCAACTCAACTCAACCAAAGCCTTCCCTCCCCCCAAAAAAACATTGTCAAATATGAATCAGGAAGCATTGCAAAAAGTCCTAATGGAAATGGACAATCAATTAAATAAATCAAGAGCTGAACTTTCAATGGTCAATTTGCAGTTAGACAGAGTGAACACTAATTTGAAAATCATAAACTCCACAAGATCAAGATTGAATTTGATAACCGAGCCAACTGAGAATGTGTGGCAAGGAGTTGGTAAGACCTTTGTTGCCAAAGATGTAAAGACGTATCTTGACGATTTGAACCATGATGAAAAGGAATATCAAGATGCTAAAAACAATTTGACGATTAAACAAGACTATTTGAAGACGACACTCGAGAAAACTATTGAAGGAATGACTAACATTGTTGGAAAGAGATAAAATGGTTAACTAAACAGTATTATAGCATTTATATATAAATAAATTTTTGAGGCACCTACTCGATTTCTTCTTCATCCACCGCTTCATCTAAAATTCTTCTTTCTACATCTTCTTCTTCACGTTCCCCTTTTATTTTATCTTTCTCTGACTTCATTCTTTCAGTTAGAAAGATATTGATTTGATCTTGTAATGTAGTTAATGATGCTCTCAAATTACCTAATGGTGTGTCCTTGTGTTGACTTGGTTCGTCTCTATCTTCGCCTCCTGCCTTTATAACTATATCAGAGATTTGTGTAGTTGTACCATGCGTAGTATGGAGGCCATCACCAGGATGGAATTCTTGCTCCGAAATATCTGGTGCTGAATATATAGCTGTGGGTGTTAATTTCATTGGTGGATGATAAAATGCTAGTGTGTAGAAAATTTACATATTCGCATTATCATAAATAAATATCACTAACATTATACAAATATTGAATCTCTATAAACAGAGTTTAATCTTTATAATCCTTGATTTTTATTCTTTCAGCTGAATTCGAATAAGCGTTGAACTTTATTTCGATTATCTCATCAGTCTTGAAATTTAAACTAGGAATGTCATAACATGAACATGACATCAAATAACCATAAAATACTTTCAATATAGTATCATCGGCAATGATCAAGATATCGCCACTCATTCTTTCCATTTCCAAGATCAAAGGCTCTATTTTGATTGCTAAATCGTGGTAACTTTCAGCTCGTGAAAATCTGTAATGATAAGGATCTTTATTATATTGTTCGTACTCATCCGTGAATTTTTCTTTGATTTTCTCAAATGACATGTTCCCAACAATTCCTGGGTTTTTCTGAGATAATTGGATTCTATGTCTGATATTAATATTTTGTTGAGCAAAGAACTGTGTAGTTTCAACTGTTCTCTTTTTAACTGATGTCCAAACTACAAAAGAATTTTCATGAACTCCATCCATGCCAACTGCTGGTTGCCTTACATCTATTGATAATTCCCTTTTCATTGGGACTGTTGTATTTGTACTTGTTTGAATATAATCTTTGCCTTCACTTTTCAAATGATCAATTATTGTACGTGTAAGGTTTTTGGCATATCTTAACCCTTCCTCATCTAATGGGGGATCATAATTAAAGTCCAATGAATTCTTGTAACATCTTGCCAAAAACACCGAACCTGATTTAATTCTACCATTCATTAAATAAAATACCACTTTATTTATCAAATATCCATAATTGGAGTTGTGTAATTCAATCCTCTCCCCGAAATTTATAAATTTGATGTATGATAATTCTTCTTCTTCTGGATTGGACCCCATTTCTTGATAGAAGGGCGTTAATGTACTAATCCTTTCGCTATAATCGTCATAAGCTTTATTATAGTCCCAATTATTGTAATCTGGTGAAGATTTTGCTGCCTCTTCAATATTTTTCATCACAATAGAATCATCAGTTACTAAACTTTCAATGAACAATACCTGAATATTAAATTCTCGGAATTTTCTATGTAACTCCAATCTGAATTTTGGTATTGCATTAACAGCATCATAAATTGCAACTTGGCCCTTGTCTTTCTTGAAAAAGTTTAAAATATCATTGAGACATTCATTCACAACTTTCATTCTCAATGAATGAGCTTTATCACTTTTGGGAGTAGGCACAAATAAATCATGAGTTAAATCATCTTCTGCACTTGCTCTTCTATAGTCACCCAAGTGGAATGAATGAGTCTTGACACCCAACCATCTTAAATATCTTGTCAATGAAACAGACAAATGAGTTTTGCCTCTTCCGGGAAGTCCTGCAAGGGCAATGATTATTTTCCCGGCATGAAATAATCTTCCTGACTCAGTTGAATATAATTGTGCACCACCTAGTTCATTTAATGGATCTATTTGTTTATGGACTCCATCAACACTTGTAATATCGCTTAATCTCCTCGGTGGTCCACCAGTCGATGCTTCCAGTGGTAAATCTACTAAATTTGGACGAGTGTTATTATGGAATGACCATCTTTTTGTTGTTCTCATTTGGTTTCTTGAAATTGGTTGAGAACCGAAACCATTGTAAAGTTCTCCTTCGTCATCCGAAACTCCAGAAATTGTTGACATAATCTATAGATTATTATTGTGAGATTGTTCAGATAATCGTATGGCAATATGTATGTCTATGTGGTGTGATCCTAGTTTTTTTTTTTTCCCTCAAATTTTGAACCCTACCCCGGTTAATCCATGGTCGAAACTAACATATTCAACAGTTGTGTGTCAATTCATAGATCACAAAGAGGTAACGGCTTAGTGTAATGGGGTCTACAACTATAAACTTTCTATAATTTTATTATTTTTTTCAAATATGACCATTAAAAGTACAAATTCATATTAAATAAACACAAGAGAATATATTATTATATATATATATGTATTATAAAATTCCATTATTTATCCATTTAATACAAAAACAGTTTATTCAGATTTACCACCTTTTCTTTCGATTAAAGCTTTTCTATCTTTATCTAAATGTAATTTGGTGATGACAACTTTTGATGGGTGAATGTTAATTGGAACGGAAGCACCGTTTGATTTTTCTTTTTGTAATTTATCAACTTGAATAGCAAATTTTAATCTGTAGACAGAGTTGACTTTGCCTTCCGAACCTTTTTTAGAACCTCTAACAACTAAAACTTCATCGTTTTGTCTGATTGGTAAAGATTTGATGTTATATTGTTTTCTTAATTCTTTAGATAATGGAGCAGACAAAAGAACTCTTCTTTCAACGGATGATGAGTTGAAGTAAGCTTTCCTAGCTTTAGAACGAGATGATGAAACGTCTAAAATGGAAATGTTAGTATAAGGAAACTTTGATAGGCATTAGAATTCTCGAAGGACGTCCAGCTGAAAAATGACAAGACCAAACTAAACCAAAAACTAGTACTTCAATAGACTCTATTGGTATTGTTGAGTCAAAAGTATATCGCTGCAACGCACAGATGGAACTGAAAATGTACTTGTGTTGAATTTGACTTTCTTGATCCTTATTGTTATACTCGAGTGGTTCCAGTAGTTGGTTCTCGATGAGTTATATTGATCTCCATTCTGACGCTTGGTAGTATTATGCTTTTATATTCACTATACAAAGTGCTCGTTAATCATTTGTGTCATCTCGATCATGAAGTACTTTCAATCATATTCCATTCAATATATAGTTGTCTATCTCTCTTCACTTTTTGCGGGCTATCCATCTTGAATTCTCCTTTCTCATGTGGATTTTAAACCATACCTTGACTGATCTTGGCCATCTTTAATGATTATATGCTAGTTATTATCAATTCAGAATGAAAATAGAAAATTTTTAGTACATGTAGATTTTGAATAGTGTGAGATTGAAATTTTCGCTCTGTGTGAGAGTGTGAGACTCACGTCCCATAGTAAAATTGTTAGTGTAGCGTTTGTGTTTGTGTGAATTAGTGCGAGAAAACAAAAAATACTGTATATTGGCTTAAGGGTATTAGCCCCAAAAGTATATTCCACACGTGATATCTTGTTTGCAACCTTTTAAAGTATGGCAGTTGACGTGTATAGTACTTGCAATGCTCCGAAAGCTGAAAGAAAAATCAATGTAAAAATGCTGGTCAACTTATTGGATTCTTCTACTTTAAAAACAAGAAATTGAATTAAATCTAACTGACATAATTGGAAGCTCTGTCTCTCTAATTTAAAAAAACACCAGATATTGAAGTAGTCCGATTAATATATAATATAAAACATTAAATGCCTCTCTTATACTAAATAGGGTCACTAGTATTTTAAAAATATTTTAGCCCTCGGCGGGACTCGAACCCGCAATCGCTAATGCCGGAAATTAACACCTTAACCAATTAGGCCACGAAGGCAATAGAATACAAAGCTATTGATTGAGAACTACATCCACAATAAGTTTAAGTGGGTTTGCTGTTCCTGTGGAGTACATCCGTTACATTAAATCCATTTGCAATCACACGAAAAATACGGATTGTCGTATTATTCCAATGTTACAACTCTGTAACTTCTGTATTGCAAATCGACTCATTATATTTCCACTACAAGTGAGATATTCTATGTATATATCATTGACAAGATTCTTTATCAATGATTGACAATTGTTACTTATTCACTTCCTCTTACTCTTCGTACATATTCAATCTTACTCTTGGTCTTCATTTAAGATAAAATACATATCACGAAGGTTCAATACATAAATATCAATATTACTATCGTAGACTAACACGAACTACAACTATTTCTCTCTCCTGCTTTCTTGTATCATACCAGTAAATCTATAATGTTTCCGCAAGAACAGTTAAATTCATGTTATGCTCAGTGGAAATGAAACTTCCATATTCATCATTATCATTCCTTTTGTTTAAACGCATATTTTCATCCAGAATGTTGACATTGTTTTTTGTTTCATCGAACATCAATTGCAAACTTTTTACTTATTTTGGAAGTTGTATATGTTTCATGTGGTAGCATCTACGAATAGAATTTACGATTGAATTTGCAGCATCACTTTCAGGTACATATGGACTTTGACATCTCCACCTTTTCAAATCAAAAAGGTGAAACTCTGTTCAGTCGAAGGTATATATCGTAAAGAAAAAGGGATCCTAATTCCTATACTTATAGATATCATTTGGATGGCGCTTGATATTTGAAGACTGAGTTGCGTTCGACGAACATTTGTTAAGCGAAATTGCGAACCATAAATAATGATTACTCTTCCCGTCGCTGCTATCAGTAAATGGTTTTTTAAGGTTAAGCTTTGCTTCTTTATATCGTTTTCCTTGTAATCTACTTGGAGTTGTGGTCAGCTCTTTACACTGTTTTTGCTACTACCACAAACAGAAAAAAGAAGTTGAACCTAATATTATTAAATTGAAAGTCAAGCTCGAACTCGAACTCGAACTCAAACTCAAACTCAAACTCCTCAACTAGTTCCAAAACAAACAGCCAGAAATTGCAAAATTACCCGTCGTATTGGTTCCCAGATTTGTGATTGAATCAAGGGTTGCCAAATAATGAACAACTGACGTGGGGATAAGTACATACTGTCACTGATACAAGTTGCTTTTCACTGCAAAAATTTTCTCCAATGATTCCTCCCCTCGATCTGATAGAAAAAAATCCGTCGAAAAGTCTACCAGCAGGGATTTAGGTTCGTTCAATTCAACAATCAATGCGTTTACTTCAACAATCTACTAGTCTTGGGTTACGGACCATAGGATCTAGTCGAGTATTGATTAAGCCTGCAATTATTTCAAGGATTTTCTTTGGAAGATCATACTTAACAAGAACTCCCTCTCCTTCAAAACCACTACATATCGCCAAGTTCTTCAAATTCTACTCCACACAGACAGCACCATCAAATGATTCATACGACAAGAATGCAAAGGGTAAAAAATTCCTAAATAGAATTTCAAGAGCATTCACCTTTTCATTATCGTCCGTAATTGTTTTTGGTGCGGCATCAATTGCTCTCTTGGTTGTGTACTTGATATTGTCGGAGTTATTGTTACCTTCAGGAGATACAAGAACTTTCAATAAAGCAGTCAAGTTAATTGAGAAGAATGAGTCAGCCCAAAAAGTATTGGATTTCCCACAAGGTGAGAGATTGAAAGCCCATGGTATTGTAGCTGCTGATAGATGGGTTCGTAACAGACCCGTTCAAAGTATCAAAACTAAAGGTAGAGATGGTAAAGATCATTTATTAATGAAATTTCAAGTTGAATCTGATAAAGGGAAGTATGGTATAGTGACTTTAGAACAAATCGATAATTCAATTTGGAGTACTGAATTTAGCTACATTGCGTTAGACGTTCCTGGCTACAGAAGAATTTATATTATTGAACCTGAACGTCCAAGTATAGGACCTAAGCTTGGTAGTGGATCTGGATTCTTGGGATTAAAATGGGGACCTAAAAAGGATTAATCAATTTTGTATATATTCAAAGCAATGCTATAAAATAGTACTGAAAGCAATCAAATACTGTAAGATTTTATACCAACGACCAGTAATCTTGATAGCGCTTGAAATCAGTTCAGTAGGATTACTTGGTTTGTTGGACTCTTCTTCTTTTCCATTTTGCTTCTCCTTTTGCTTTTCATGTTTAGAAGGAACTTCCTCATTCGCTCCGTCAAGTAAACTCATACAATTTCTACCATCAGTTGAGAATTTGGTATTTAAATCGACAAAACCATTACCATCTACAATTTGACCATTTCCTTGGAAAGAACAAGTTTCTTTCTTTCTACCAGTATGTTCGTAGTGTTTATTCAATGCGTAAGACGCTCTGATAGTTGGATTACAATCAGAATATCTACCATACTTACCAAGTCTACCATTTGCATTGATTTCATCACAATTGACCTTTAAGCATAAATCTTTCAATACAACCTCTTCGTCAAATCCACCATTGTCCACAATCACGCATGATAAAGATTGCCACAAACATTCACATTTTCCTTGGTCTGGAGTTGGAGGCAAATCATAAGAAACATTCCAAATATCCTTTGGTCGAACACATGACACTTCTTCACAAACTTTAGCTTCATCAATAGTGACACCTTCAAGGTCAACTGAATTGTATCTTGTCTTTAAAGTGTCAAAATCTGGTAATTTAGTGATCAGACCATCTTTTTTACCAATAACAACACCATAATGATTGACTTCTTCAAAATATTCATAAGCAATACCACCAGACCAAACTTTTCTCATTGTTGTTCCATATATAGCTTCAATTTCTGTGAAAGGTCTAGGAGTTATAATATTACAACCAAATTCACTGAAAAATACAGGGACTGAATAATCAGAGAATGCAACTGTCAAATCTCTATAGCCTGAAGTAGTATATGTTGAATAACCACACCATTCATATACGTTTATGGCAAAGAAGTCAGCTTGGCTATTTTCTTCATCTTCTAATTTACATACGAAATAGGTGGCCAAATTCTTTCTAATGGCAGAATCATCATTTGAAGCATATCCAATTGGAATCTTTCTATAACCTTGTTCTTCAATATATGTTTTACAATCTCTGATAGCCGCCCTAACGAATGGGGCAGCATCAACATTCAGTTGAGAATTTGCAACTTCATTTCCTGCAAAAAATCCTAATAAGTTATTATATTTCTGCATGGAGTCAATGACTTCTTTGTATCGAATAAAAATCTCAGTGTCCCAGTGAGGATGATCTCTTCTTATGGAAATGTAAGGTTCTGATAAATCAGCTAATACGTAAATCCCAGCTTCTGCAAATGCGTTCATACAAATATCGTGATTTGCTGTTGGATAAATTTGATATACTCGAACAACGTTAACACCTAATTCTTTCAAATATTCTAAATCTCTTAAACATGTAAATGGATTGGCTAATGGATCAATATAATGAGGCTCTTTGGAGCTATCGTATATTTCGCCCTCTTGTCTTGATTTCTGATAAGCAATACCCTTAATGAAGAATTGTTTACCTGTTTCACTATCAAAAAATTTGTTACCTACAGTTTTGATTGGAGAAAGTATTTGATTTTCTTTGGAATTATCTAAGGGAACTAATGATGGTGTGCCCTTGGAGAAGACTATCTGGATGAATCCAAGAATCAAGTATGGGATTTGTAATAGTAATTTCATGATTGTCTTCTTCTGGCGGTTGTTTTATGTTGTTGCAAAAAAAGAAACTTTGATTTGCTTAGTTCAAATATCGCAGCATATTTAAATCAAATTAATTATGAAATTACGTTCTATACATTAACATATTAAAATACTACAAGTTTATACATTTCATTAATCTTTAAAATATATCATACAATCTCTTGAATTCCTTTTTCCCTTTACATTCAATCATATATATTTCATTTTCATTCACTTTGACCAAAAGCCCAGCTCTACCTATTCGTTCCAATATATCAAATTTATTATCATCAGGTATTAACCATCTATATTCTTCTTTGTTATCTTCATTCGTTAACTTGAAATGGAAATAATAACGCTGAGTCAAGTTATCACAAACTCTATCAATATCTAATAAACACATTGATAAAATTTTCCAGGACGAAGGATTACCGATCTGAGAATATGACTTTAATTGTTTTTGTAGTCTAATTTGCATCAGGCTGATCTCGTTATTATGCACGGAGCTTGGATTGTTAACAATACATGAATTGTAAATTTCATTGGAATTTAAAAAAAATGTTGGTAATACTTTTAAGCTGGATTTACTATTAATGGAGCTAATACTGGTATATGTTGAAGATTTGCTCGGATAGTTTTTATCCATCATTGATGACGCCAAAGTAAGATCCGATGTTAAAATTCTCGAAGCTCTTAATGATCCATAACTACTACTCTTGGAAGCTGGTATTAAGACTTCAAGGGCATTTTGTATACTTGTGACAATGCTATTAACTAAAGCCCCAGTAGTACATCTTATCATGATCAGCATTTTTTCATTGGTGATGGAATTTGTCGAGCTGATTTGCAAGTCTAAAGCAGAAGATCGCCTGGTCTCAGTTGAAGAGGAAGATAGATTTAATAATAAAACCGGTTTGTCAACATCTTCTCCAAGATCGTCATCGAATTCTTCTTTGAATACCATGAACCAGCATTTACCACTGTCATAATTCATCGCGATTTTGATAAATAACTTTTCCCGAGTAGTAATCATTTCCCATTTTCCATATTTTTGTTTCCATTTGGAGACTTTAATTGCTTTTGGCGAGGATTCACTTATAAACAAATCAACCGTAGATTGTTGATTTACAGCATCTTTCAAATCTTGTGGAATGTATAATTCATCTTCTTCAATTTCATTTGAATTTGGGGAAGTGTTCAGAACACTGACAGTTGAATTATTCTTATAAGGTTTGAAGAAATACATTGATGTGGATGAAGGTAATGCAAATGGTCCAGGAAGGGTTGATACAGAACTTGACAGGGTTTTAGCAGGATCAGAATCAGTGATGTAACACGATTCCTTGTCGTCTGCTGTTTCGTTGTCAATAACTGGATTCTCTAGGGCAATTACTTCTGTTACTGGTTTAGGTGTTTCAGCAGCTTGAAAACCCGGCGTAGTGGTATCAGTTAATTTTGACTTTGATGTCTTTTTGAAGAAACTGAATAAAGATTTTCTTGTTTTGGTTTTCGCTGGGATTGGTGACGTTTTATTTGAGTCAATAGAAACTGAACTAAATGAAGGTTGATAGCTTTTACCAAAGTTATTTATGTCAACAGCGGAACCAGTTGACAATTCGTACATTTTGGATGCATTTCTATAACCACTGGCCATTCTTAAATCAGGGGCTGAATTTGCATACATTTGTTTATACGGTGCTGTAGATTGTTGAATTTCATCTTTACAATTTGGCTCGATATCGTCGCTTACAGAACTATTTTCCGGTGATACAACGCATGACAGATAAACATGGGATGAATTTGGAGTATCTTCTTTTTCTGGGTAGTCTTCCAAATTTTTTCTGTTAACTATTTGGAATAGCTTGTCGTCATCATCTTCATCATCGATATTGTTCATCTTGTGGTAATTGGATAATGTTTTCTTCATCAATGGTGAAGAGCGATCACATTGAGATATAATACTAGTTTTATTATTGAGGCTCTTAGCTGGTGACTTGATTGAACTTTCATTTCTACTTATATGTGAAACGATTGGGGAAGTAATGAACTCTTGACATTCTTTCATTTTTGAGGTAACTGAATTACCTGGCAATATTAAAGATAATTCTGATGACATGAATTTCTTATGCTCCGAATCTGACACCACATTAATACCTAGACCGGACATTTGAGTAGGATTTGATTGTGGTTCAAGTAAGAAAACTTCACTTATAGGTGAATTATTACATTCTAATGGACAAATTGTTGATAATTTAGAAACCCATTTGTCTAGAAGTCGAGAATCTTCAAACGTTATTGCAAGTGTGTCATTTGTATTCTTTGGTGAAGAAAAATTGATAGCTTGCAACTCTAACATAGAACGGGATTGTGATAATGACAATTCATTTACTCTAAATGGTGGATATATCAAAGTTCTTGACACCTCTATGCCATCTTCACGATCCACTGATAATATTGCCAAAGAATTGTAGTTACCACTACCCACAAGATCCAATAATACCAACTCGATAAGCTCTTCACCTAGGTAAAGTTTAGCATCGGCAGTTCTGTCCAAAATTTGGTTCATAGTAAAATAGCTCGAAACTAATTCCCTCTTATTTGGTTTGGCGGATCCAAATGGCCTAATGCTTGTGAACCGTATGTTACTTAATTTTTTGGAATATAAATATTTTTCATGACTATCAACAATATCTTGTAATTTGCCTTTGACTGTTTGCAATTTATCAAGGATAAATGGGTTACGTAAATGGTTAGAGCATGCATCTATGAATTTGATATAATTGACCAAATTTTCAATAGGACCGACCAACCTATTAGAAGTGGCCTTATCATCAAACTCGGTGGTTCGCAATTGATCGAAGTATTTCTCGAATAGTATTAATCCACCATCTTCTATCCATAGCACAAAATCGTTGATAAAATTCTTAAATACTTCTCTTTCATTATTGTCAACTTCTTTCAACGCTCTTTGTAGTATTGATAATAATTTGGAATTCTTTGTGTATAATCCTCTTGCCATTGATGAAAGGGACGACGAACTGGATCTTGAAACCTTGACTACACTCAATATTTCTATCAACTTGTTATTTTCATTGTTTGTGGACTGATGTAATTGTTGAAGTAGCTGTTGAGGTCCTTCAAGGTATTTTGTCATGATGATTGATGATAGAATCACAAAGAAGGAAAAAGATGTCTCAAGGATAACCAAGTTTCTTTATACTCTATGTACGTTGTACAGTTCCAAAATGTGACGAACTGCGTTTTCCAATTCAAATATAAATTAGACTCCAAAAACTTATTCGTGTTTTGAATGGTAATTTTTTAACACCGATCTTTTGGACACCGATTTTTCATTCTGCAAAATTAGTCAGGGCAAACATCGAAAGGAGGAAAATAGAAGCATCTGTTTATGTTTTGCTACTTGCTTGCGAATCTTGCATCATAATTTACCTCAAACGAGTTAAATCTTGAAAATACATTGTTTGACGCGCACGCGTTTTCTTGTTTTTTGTTTCTTATATGAAACAAAACCTTTCGCTTTGATGCTCTTCACGTGGCACATCTGCTACATAGTTTAAAAGGAAAGTGTTCGTTTAAATGGTTGGAATAAGCATTGAACGAGTGATAACTTCGGGTGATAGATCGTGCAACGTTTGTGATATTTGCTACTTATGCTATTTTGAAATTTGACAAACCTTACTATGTACCTTCTTCGTCGTAAGTAAGATAAGATCTTATTAAAAGCTGTGGAATTGACAACCCGTTGATTGACGAAAGATGTCTAGGCAGAAAATCGACAATTCTTGACCAGCCTCAAAAAATTTGTTTCACCAGCATATCTAACATCGTCTTTCTCGTAACCGTTTTTCGTATTCAATAATCTCTCGTCACAATCCAATTCAACACATCGCTTATTCCTTTCCCAGTTTTACCGCTTACTAAGACCACATCCCATTTATTACGTTGTGGAATTTGCTGGTCCAATTGAAGCAATGATGTGACTTTCTCCGTAAGTGCCAGCCAATCTTTCTCTGGTACAAGATCAACTTTGTTAATTGCAACAATCAAATAAACACCAATCAATCTATCTTGCAATATTACTTTCTCGCTGAGTTCTTCATACGATTCACTCAATCTTTCTAAACTCAATCCATCAATCACCCAAATGACTAAATCTGTTTTATCAAAATAGTTTCCCCAAAAGGTTCTTAAACTTGTTTGTCCTCCAACGTCCCATATATTCAAAGTGTAAGTTTTGTAGGGTAATGAGCTGATTTGAAATCCCATTGTTGGTGAAATGGCTTCGGTATCTTGGTGCAACATTTTTTTAATGATTGTGGTCTTACCAGAATTGTCAAGCCCTAAGGTTAATACTCTTACCTCTTTGTCTTTTAGCTTCTGCTTCTTGATGATTGTAAGCAATCCCATTGAATATGATTGAGGGTCTTATGTGGTTGCTATGTATTATTTATTCACGTTTTGCCTCAAGATTTGAACTTGAGAAATGGCAACCAAAAAAATCCCACCAATGCAACGACTATTTCAACATCATTGCTGTAAACTGATGAAAACAATGTCAGATGAGGCTATCGAGAAGTTGAAATATTATGTCATCATCTCGATCTCCAAATAGATCGAATAAGGCAAAACAACAGCGATCAATATTTGAGTTTCATCGATCAAAAGTTGAAGTAAAAAGAGAACGCAGTGAAGTTATTGAGATATTGTCAGAGGTTGAAGAAAATCAGCCTATTGAGGAACAAAGTTTTACCAGATATGAAAAAGAAGGGCTATTTGTGAAAGATGAAAGAGATAGAGATCACGAGAATGTATTATGCCCCATTTGTGTAATGGATGTTAGTCATTTAGATTTAAGACAACGAACTGACCACGTCGATACCTGCCTTGTACGCGTTACCTTTGTTGATCCTTCTCCAGTAAAGCAAGAAGGCGTATTAAAGAAAGAGATCGGTGGTACAGTGAAGAAAGAAGAATCTCTGAAGAAGAATAACAAGAAAAGAAAGATTGAGGAAAGGAAGAGATATATCAATACAGAAATATATAGCAACAAACAGCCCAAAATTATTAAACCACCAACCGCAAAGGCAGAAACAACAAAATCAGCGACAACAGCAACAATATCAACAAGGTCTAGTTCATCAAGACTGAAGAAAGAAATACCGTCACTCAAAGTGATGTCTTTCCCAATTGAAAAGTCTCAAAATTTGAAGTATCAAGTATCAGTTGATGCATTTTGCTTTGCACCTCATGATACTATTGATAAGTATTTTTTAACTCATTTTCATACTGATCATTATGGAGGAATTTCAAAGAAATGGTCATACGAGAGAGTTTTCAAAGATGACAATGATTTTGAAAATGATGCAAAATATAAAAGACTTATTTATTGTACTGTGATTACGGGTAAGTTGCTTACATTATACTTCTCAATCGACCCCAGATTCATCAAGCATTTGGAAATGAATACGAGGTATAAAGTGAAGAATTATGGTGAAGAAGATGTAGCTGATGGTGGATTAAAAAGCACCGAGGCTACGCCCGGATTATATGTAACCACTATAACAGCAAATCATTGTCCAGGAGCTGGCATTTTTCTATTCGAATCGATTGGCTTGGATGGAAATTGTCATAGGATACTACATTGTGGAGATTTTAGAGTGAACATGACAATTTTAGCTCATCCTCTATTGAGACCCTTTAGTCTTGGAAGAAATGGTTTTGAAAACACAATGATGATAGATAAGGTATACCTTGACACTACTTATATGACACCAAGGTACGTTTTTCCCAAGCAAGAGTTAGTTTGTGAAACGATTGCCACAATGTTTGAGAATTTGGTTGCGCAAGAGGAAAACCAATCTAGTAATTCATTATTTAATTCTTGGTTTGGAGTATCAACCCAAACCAGAATAACAGATTTTTGGAAATCTAAACCTGCAATAAAGAAAAAGAAGTTTTTAATCTTGGTAGGAACATATGTAATTGGAAAGGAAAAGCTTGCCATTTCTATACTGAAGAAATTGAATTCTATGATATATGTCCTGAACATAAATAACAGAAAGAACAAACGCGAAATTCTAAATACCTATGAAGATGAGTATCTTGATCTGGTACTTACTGATAATGACGTAGGCGATGATTCAGCTGATTGTTTGATTCATCTCGTGCCTATGAATATAGTTGGTTCAATTCTGGAATTATCAAATTATTTCAATCACAATAGATATTATGAGTACTTTGAAAGATGCGTTGGGTTAAGACCGACTGGTTGGAGTTTTACCACACCTGATAAAACAGAAACACCTGCCCCGAGAAATCATTTAGAAGAGCTTGTTGATGTTTTGGCTAAGCAAACTCCGTTTACTTATTTGGATAATGTTTTATCACAGGCACCGAAAACTAAAAAGATCAAAGGATCACCTGATTCAGCTTTGTATAGGATTTACTCATTGCCATACAGTGAACATTCATCTTTTAGGGAATTGGCTTATTTTGTTGTGTTCTTTTATATTGGTAGAGTTATTCCAACCGTCAACTGTCATAATGAATTCAACATAAAACAGATGGAAGGAATTATCGGTACATGGGAGCAAGCTAGAAGAATTATAACAAACCAAATTGTGGATTCTGATCGAAATATAGATGAAGAAATTATAAATAAGTTACAAAATATAAGTCTTGATACGTTTTGATATATATATATATATACGCTCAATTAAAACGAAAAGCTATTTCAAATAGATTATATTTATGCTTTTGGCTTTTTTAACTTATTTTGATAAATATCCAAAATCCTTTCACATTCATCTGAATTACTACAGTCACTCCATTGAACTACAAAATCTCCATCTTCATAAGACAAGTCATTCGATTTCTTTGTTGCATGAGCGGCACCAATTGTTTTTGCTGGTAAAAGTGTAGTTTTGCTCAAAATAAAGGGATGCCATTGTAAAATATGAGTTAAAGCAGAATCAGAACCATATTGGAAATTTTCATAGTTTAAATAAAGATTATCTCCCCAGAATTCCAATAAAGCTTTGCCAATTGCATCATTTTTAATCAAGAATGTATTTGTTTCTATCATTTCGCTAGATTGTGTCAAGACTAATTTGATTGATTCGGCTTTCACATTCTTATGAGTTTTAATAAGTCCATTTGGAGGAATCAAAGGCTGCTCTCTCATCATTATTGAATCTAATGCATCAGGATTCAACACAGAATCCTGAATATTTCTACTCAAATCCATAATCAATCCATCTTGATCAAGATACCAGAACCATTTAGCTTTGGGGAATGCAAACATAGCAGCACGAGTACAATATAAACGAACCCACTTCGATTTTTCTTTATGGTTCAAAGCACTCAAAGCGTTTAGATTTGGTATAAACTCTTGATACCAACGAATATAGACACCATAGTTTTGAAAATGTGCATAATCTACTCTATTTTGAACAATTTTAGTCAACGCATCAAGGGAATATTTTTCAAAATTTACTGCTGTTACTATGATCACTTCTGGATAATGAGTAGATGATGTCTTCGGCTTGAATACAATTTTATCTTGATTCTTGAAAAAATTCTTGACTTTTTCTGAATCTGATATAGCATTTTCCTCTTCTTCCTTAGCTCTTTGTGCGTTCGCATCAGGGTCATCAAATGCATTCAACGGTTTAATTATAGTCCTTTCGATATCAGGAGTGGCTGCATCTCTAATTGTGGTTACACTGATCAATTTTTGTGATGTTAATTGCTTTAATAGCGGTGCGTGTTCTATAGGTGGATATATATACTTCGAGGTAGTCTCTATAATGTGTTTACTCGAATATGGGTGCGGAGGAGGATAGTAATTCGATGATGATGGTCTGTATACATGGGATATGAAAGTGAACGAATTGAAAAAGAACCAAATAACCAATGCAACTAATATCATGAATGGTAATTTTTTTCTTTGAATCATCTGAGTGAAACTTGTAGGTAGTGGTAAGAAAGACAGACTGTTTTTACCATATTTAGGCTTGAAAGTTCCTGACACACTGCCACTGAACATTCTTATCTGGGAGGAGTAACGATGTTGCTTGCTAGTAGCAGGGCTAGTGTGTGTTCGAGATTATTTTGATGCCTCGTTTCCTGTCAACTTAAACATCAAAAATAATCAAGATACACGAACTGGTCTACAAAATGTTTGTCCAGCACTCGACCATGACGATGGATTGAAATTTCACTTGAATTAAATTATATCTACTGTACTATACACTTTATATTACACATTCTCAACCCACTGTGGGGTAAGAAAGGCTCTCACTTGCCTGTGGTTTCCTTATTGATCCTGTCTTCAATGACTTGTAAGGCAACTTGTCTTCTTCTCTCAGCCACCGAATTAGCCACATTTTTCTGTGCCTGATTCACTTGCTCTTGTCTTCTTTGAGCTCTCAAATTACTTTGCTCGACTGTTTCATCATTGAAAGGGATCACTATCCCCAACAATACCGCAACCTCATAAATTTGATCAAAGACTGGTGCCATATATGGCTTTGTCACATTGGGGAAAAATTCAACCAATTGGAAGGTATCAGACGCGTCTCCTGTTATGATTGAGCTATTTGTGGTATCGTTGGCACTTGTAATTGGTAATACAGGTTCTGTTTTTAGTGATTGGAAAAATCTCAAATAAAAGTACGATACAAAAAAACTACCAACTGATGGAACGACAGGATAAATTGAACAACTAACTAGTATTGACCAAGCACTAAGAATGATTAATAGGACAAATTGAACATGTTTGACTCTAAAATTAATTAACCCTTGGAACAATATAATATTGTGCTCTGGTATTAATTGTTTAAAGACCACTAAAAATCCAAAATAAAACGAAATGCCTCCACCTAAGGGTTGATCCATATTCTTGACATCTTCTCTAACAATATTCGATACTATAGCAATTATCACAGTTATCAAATTAGTCAAACTTCCCACAATTATAACAAACTTAATTACCTCCAAATATCCCCAAAATCGTTCTACAAATTTACTACCGACTAATAATACCCCAAATGAAAATGCAAATGATATAATACTAATCTCTGCAAATGTAGCCAGTATTAAAACCCAGGGATTATAGATCGTAGAACGCGGAATCAATTGAATATACGGAACTTTGATGTTCTTAAATATCACATCTGGTGTTGTCTGCAGAAGTAGTGCCCTATATTCTTGATATTTCAAAACAAATAAAAGTGTGGATATGATTGTCAATAACCCTAACAAAATCTTGGTTGATTTAGGTAAACTGTGACTTCTTAATATACTCATGTTTCAAAGAATTAAATTGAATTGATTATATCACTTATCAATTATCAGTTGTCAGTTGTTTATTTATGTGTTTTTGTTCTCATTTTTTCGTCCCGAAGTTTTCTGTTGACTCTCGCCAAATCAAAAGTATCCAATCAAGATGAGCAAACGACATGTCCATGCAGATCTACACTATATAGTGACAGTTGTATATATATATATATATATAATCAATAACAAATAAACAGATAATAAAAAGAATATATAAAATAAGATCAAAAAAAAAAATACTATAAATTACACTTAAACAACCCCCCAAAAATTAATGAATAAAAGTTGAAAAAGATTAGACTACTTTTGTAGTTCTTTCTTTATCTGAAAGGATTGGTGGAATAACCTTTGGTTTTACCTGTGACTCTGGTACTCAAATAACTCCAAGTGTAAGTTTTTGGTCTATTATTACCGGTATCATTGTTGGAAACCTTTCTTGGTTGGAATAAACCGTTGGCAATACTTCCGTTACCTCCAATATTGGCAAATTGATCGATAGCAATTTGACCTGAAGCAGCAGCTGGAGCAGCAATAATTACAACAAATAAGGCAAAGACAAGGAAATATAATGTACAATATTTTCTAACCATTCTCTTTCTCAATCTAGCTTGTTTTAATGAGTAAATTGGTGGTCTAATTAATCTTGAAGGTTTTAACCAGAACAACATCATCGAATGCCATCTGTCAACCAATGGAATGAATAAAATTGGCAATTGACAGAATAAAATAACATGAGCTAGCATGAAATCACCAGCAAATTCAGACATTTCGATAATCTTCGCTACGAATTCACGAGACGGTTGTGTAAAAGCCATCCAACCCATACCAGTATTATACCATTTACCAGTCCAGAAAGCAGTATTTGCTTTGTCATTTTTGAACTCTCTAGTTAAGAATGCTAATGTTAAGAATTTGAATAATAATCTTTGAATGTAAATCATAGTGGCAAAACCTAACAACATTCTTGCAAAATTGAAACCTTCAGTAACCCACATAACAATAAAGAATGCAATGTGAATAACAACTGCAATACCATGGGCAATACCTGCTATGACTGCACCAGTCTTTTTACAACATAATCCTAACATTGGACCTGCACAACATGCCATGGCTACACAAACACCCAAAACGCCCATATCAATAACAACTGGAGCTAATGCACAAATGATAATTCTCAATGTAGAATTGACTGGTTGTGGTTGAGTAGAATTTAAAATTTCATACGGATATTTGGTAACACCAGTTTGAGCATTGATGTATGTATAAGCAACAAAAAGACCCGCAGTATAAATAAGACATGGAATTAAGTCAGCAAATAAAACGTTAGATCTGTGAGCTCTTGAAGCATCACCTGCAGCTTTTTCAGAAAGATCGCCAGTTAACTTACGTTTGAAACCAGTAATACGAGATCTAGAAAGCCTAATATAACCAATCCATGAGTTTCTATGCCATTTAGTATTACCTCTAGATAACCATCTGATAAAATCTCTGTAATCAATGAAAAAATCTTCCCAAGCAAATTGGTGAGGATTGAAAATGAATGGTGAAAACATCAATGAAGATAAAGAAGCCCAGAACCATAATAAAGGTGCTTGCCAATGAGAAACAGTCCCGAACAACAAGATCAACATCATTCTTGCACCCATATAAATAGACGAATCAGCAAAACGTGAGTACAAAATAGAAAATGGAATTCTTGAAGTGGCAAACCCTCTACCAGTTGAAATATACCTAGCACCACCAACAGTCAAATCAGTGAAAACTGATGACGAATATATTTGAGCAACAAAAACTTCAAACATAGGTGATAATGACACAAAATGTCTAACAAATCTTTGGAATGCTTTCCAAACACCCCTTTCAATTAATTCTTGAACAACTAATGGAATGAAAGAAATGAAGAAAACGATAAAAATGGACAAAGTGTAACGTCTGATCCAATCAACAGCTGGAGCAATGTTGTAGCAACCATATGGGTACAAAACGTCGGTAACTGGAACATCTTTATCATAAGAACACATAATAGCTTCATGAGCTAATGAGTTCAAATTAGCCAAAACCAAAATAAAGACTTGTAACGATAATTGAATAAATAAATTATTAATATGGAAACCAGGATGACCATAGTAGAATGATAAGAAACGATCTAATGGTAATTGAGTGGATAAATAATAATATTCCCTTGATAACATTTGTTCACCCATACCAGCACCAATCTTGGTAGTGAAATTTAAAATAGATCCGAAACCCATATCTCTACCTTTACCACATTGGTAATATTCACAATGTTTAATCTTACCACCTCTCATCATGGCATTCATACCTGCGTAAATATCTTCATTCAAATGCAAACCCTTTTGAGCTTTAGAAACACCACCTCTTGTTAACATAAATGTAGCATTCAAGAAATCCGGGTGTCCATAATGCAATTTACCACCAATTTGAGCCAAGGTTCTAGCAAATAAAGTACCGAAAGTTTGTTCTTTCCCAGCAGCAACATCACCCAAAACACCAGAGTTTTCCGAGAAAATATATTCCCTAGCACCCAAGATGGCAACAGGGTCTTTTTTGTTTTGCTTGTCTTCGGTCTTCAAATTTGGAGCGTATGGATTAGCATGTTCAACGTTCAATTCTTCGAATTCAGCCAATACCGATCTAATCTTCAAACATTCTTCCAAATAATTATCTTGATTTGCATCGATCAACTGGATGTATTCACCTCTGTGGAAAATAATAGCATGGTTTTGATTATCAGATTTACCATCACCCAAAATTGGGTTACCGGATAATTGAACTCTAAATTTAGGACGACGTCTACCATTTTCTAACATCTCACAATGACCATCAATCAAAGCAGAGTAAACTCTTGGTTCTTCATCGTCGTTTAAGGCTGGCTCTTCGTCCAAGAAAGCAATTTGTAAATCCGGGTAAGCACGCAATAAGAATTCAGCATTTTCCATTTCATCATCTTTGAATTTAGACAATCTTTGCATGGAAACCAAGAATCTGAATTTTCTTCTGGCCATTTTTTCTAAAGCTAATTCCAATCCTTCTGGATCGCCTCCGAAATATTGAACCAACTCCGGATTTTCAACTCTATATAATAATTTGATGGCTCTAGCGTAGTTCATGAAACCTGAAACTGTTCTATACAAAGTTTGTGATCTTAATGAAGCCCAGATTCTGGTTCTTAAGGTATATTCAGGAGCAGCAGATTTGAAACCAATACAATAGAAAGGTAAATCATCAATTTTAGATTTCAATCCATCTTCTGATAATTTTTCGGAGTCTTCACCGTTCTCGTAAGCAGCTGTTTCTTCGGCTAATATCTTCGTATCTTTAACAAAACATTCCCATTCAACTGGGTGTAATTGTTTCAAATATTCCAACAATGTAACTCTAGAAAATTGATCATCTTCTCTAATAATCTCTCTCAACGATAATAAAATCTTTTCGGAATAATGAGGAGTGAAAACAGTAAAAGTAGGCATATTATCAACAGGCAATGGTTCTGGAATTGGTGTGGCTAATGATTGAGCAAAAAATGAAATTCTTCTTTCAGCTTCTGAGTTTCTTGGGAAGAATTCTGTTTCAAAATTGTTATCATCTTGAGAAACAAAGAATGTTGGAGCTCTTAAAGTTCTCTTCCCTTCGATTTCTGAAGGAACCTGATGATACAATAACTTTTGAACATGGTCGATAGCCAATAAATGTTCTCTGTACATAGAAATCACAATTGCGTTCCAAATCTGTGAAATCAAAACTTTTGGTTTATATTTAATTTCCATTTCAGTAGTAGCTAAAATCTTGGAATATATTCTTTTTGGTAATCTGGTGAATATATTTCTCCATGGTGTCAAAATTGAAATACCCAAGTAGAATGAACGACCAATGGAGAAGATACAGTTACAAATAATGTACCACATGTATGTATCTAAGAAGAACAATAACAAATCAACAAGGTACATCAAACCTAAAACAATTTTTGCTTGATTTCTACAAACAACATCTTTGTACCACACTTCACCAACACATCTCATTGTCATGGTTGACAAGTTTCTAATTGGATCTCTTAAAGATAAAGTTAAGAAGAAATAAGATTCAATCAACTTTGCAAGGAAAACCAAAACCCATAACAAGTAAGACATCCACATATCTAAGCCTTTTAATTTGATAAAATTGGCTGTGAATGTTTGTGATGAAATATATCTTCTGGATCTCTTGTTCATATATGAAGTGAACAAACCACCTAATGGCATTATTGCAAAGAAAACTAAGGTTGCAACTGCAACAAAAAAACCAACAATTGATACAGCAAGTGCAGACTTGGAATATAATGTTAACCCGGTAACCTTAAACGTGTATACAACTGGAGCCAAGTTTGCTAAGAGAATCAAAATCAAGAACACTAAACGACGAGTGAGATGTTGAGCACCAGCCCATTCTCTTGGAACGAACATCCACTCAAACAAAGTTGCAAGTATTTGAATAAGGGAAGCAAGAATACCACCAATAGCACAAGCAGCCCATCTCGAAGATGCCAATGGTTGTTGATTTCTAGTTTGTTCATAATGTTTTGTATATAATGTTGGGGAGTTGTAAGCAGTATACATCCAGTAAACGGTACCATGGATAATCCAAATTCTATTAAAATTTGTGACGAAATGTAGCCAAGTTCTAATTTCTTTATAAGTTTTGAAAAATACATTATTCCATTCAACTTCACCTAATCTTAAAAATCTCTCCTCTTTTGGAATATCAACTAACCTAGTACCATCGCTGAACATGATTCTAGAAATACCTTCTGGATACCAGAACAATTGATTCACATCATCATAACCAATAACATTATTATGATCTTTTTCACGTTTGACAAATCTACCTTCATAAACTTCATAGACCTGTGATCTGAGGAATCTATACAATGGCGTAATAACACGGTTTAAATAATCACCTTCAGGTACTGGCTCCTGTCTTTGTTGACATAAAGGAGATTGCAAATAATCAAGAGCAGATTTGTAAATGTAACATAAACATTCAGGAGTAAAACGTACTTGATTAGCTTCACCCCATAATAACAAGTAAAGTGCAATATCACGTACTCTTTCTTCAGGTGTAGAAGTGTTTAATTTGGCTTTCCATCTGATTTCAGCTGCTTCTAAGGAATAATCACCTTCTAATTCATTTGCTAATGCATCAACATCTTGACCAAGTTCTTCTGCAGCTTGTCTAGCCTTTTTAGATTTTTTGGAAGCTTTTCTAGCTTTTCTACCAATTTTACCTAAAGTCATGTTAGCAAAACCTAACGAATCATCTAGATCTTGCTGAGATGAAAAAAACCATTTTCTATAATTAGCATTTTCACCACCGATATAATCAGCGTGTAAATTTAATAATGCTTGAGCTGGTGACATACGTGAAGATCTTGAATCTAACAAAGTCATGAAATAATCGAACATATTTCTCATAGAATCTCTCTGAAAACCAAATTTATTAGCTAAATCAATGAAAATATCCTCTACATGCTCAACTTTGATTGGTGCTTGTGGATCTGCTGACCATGCAGGGTATGGCAAATTTGATGACATTTGAAATTGAGATGGATCGTAGCCTTGACCTTGTCCGCCATATATTGGGGTAGATGCACCAGATGATCTTGGATCCCCACCATAACTCATTTGAGATGGAGTATATTGAGTGCCATATTGATCATATCCAGGTGTACCAGGGGTTTGACCACCGTAACTGAAATCGGAAAAAGCTTCTGGATCAGTATTATAAGCTTGAGCATTCATGGGTTGTCCTCGATAATGATTTGGATCTTGGTATCCATCCATATCGTAAGGTTGTTGATGGTACTGAATATTGGAATCGTAATAATCTTGTTGCTGTGGTTGCTGTTGTTGCTGTTGTTGATTCAGATCATCGTAAGGTTGTTGATAATACCCATCAGCAGGTATACCCTGTTGATTAGGATCGTAATAATTGTGAGTGTTATCGTTATACGACATCTATTGGATTGTTGTTAGTAAACTTCAAACCTCTGTAAAGATATGGTGTGTATGAAAAACAAAGAAAGAACAAATATCGGAACATGGAAGATTTTTCTACCATAAAAAAATATCACGCTTGTAACAACCACTTCAAAAAAACTATTGTCCAGGCTGAGTATGAATCGAGTTCAAGAAACGCAATGTAAAAAATCAATGAGAAGACTTTACCAATATAATTTGCAATGAGTAGATGAGATATGTTTTATATCTGAAATCTCAATCAATACCAAATGCTAGAAAGAGATCTCGAGGAACATTCTTCACAGTATCGTACGCAATCAATTATCAGTGTATAAATTTGAAACAATAAACTAATAATACTTGCTGAAAAAAGACGATTCGGGAATATGCATGTTGGTTATGATATTGATCCTCACATATCAAGCAATTTATACAACAGATTGGGAGAAACAGCAAATTTTTAAATTTAAGAGTTTCTTTTTTTTTTGACCCAAGACACATACCATGTCCGTATCTCTAAAGAAAGTCAGATAAGGAATAACCTACCACAACGATCTGACTCTACCGATAGATTACCGGGTTAATGGTTGTATGTTTTCTATCTCTCAAAAGCTGTATTACTTCATAATGTATTGTAGCCTTTTGATACCCTCAAAGACCCATGTAGCCTCTGTAGAGATTTGCTATTTCAGATCAAATCGAATCCCCCTTAAAGAAAATTTTTTGCTGTCTCTGTACGTGTCGTGGGCTGTGAAGTTGGTCGGTTTTACACTACCATGGTAAAAATGGCAGCCAAAAAACAACCATGACGAAATTCAATAGTAGATCAAGGGATTTCAGCAGGAATAGGTTGATGTGATAATTGAAAGGGATCGCGGACGTGCTGATTGCTTGGATCTCTCGGGATCGTTATTAAGCGAAATATTGATGTATTCTGATTGCATCGATGCTGGGAATCATGATTTTGTCTCTATCTGCCAGATTTTCTTATACTTCACCAAAAATATAATAAACTGCTCAAGTACATACCTTTTCTTATTAGCCCTTTAATTGATTAACGCTAGCGAATGATGAAAAAGATGGTAATATATGATTTGATGTTGAATAACGATTGGTGATCTAGAAATAAAGAGAAGAAGAAAAAGAAGAAAAAGAGAAGAACAAAAGAAGGAAGGAAAGGGAAACTCAATCTTAGAATTTGTATTTATTATTACTGTATTACATTGATTTGGATTCAGTGTAAATAATTTCACCTTCATATCTGTAACTTGTAATTATTATGTAACAACATGCAGATTGTTACATAATTGTACATTTTTAAGATTTTAACATGCTTGAGACACGGTCGCGAAAAAGTGAATTATCACTGGGTAGTGGTAGATAGATGGTATAAAATTTATTGCTTGGGATCTAACGGCTTCCTGATGGTACTGCAATTCGTGTCGCAGCTGAGTGTATCACTTGTGAGGTTGTTGTTATTATTTCTCGTTGTTGCTGTCATTTTCAACGCCTTTCTTGAATATTAATGCCAAGATCATCATACCACGAAAGAACAATTAACAATTACAGTTATACTAAGAAATTGAGTGGAGCTGATTGCAAACTAGATTTTACGTTAAGTCAGAATTTTCTATTTGCTACTAGGACTGCATGAACAGGAGGAAAACAAAGACGGGTATTTTCTTTTCCTCGAAAGATAGCAAGACCCCTTCCATATTGTTGGTTATGAATCTCTTCCCTCAAAAATTCTTCCTTTCAATGTTCTACGTTACAACCCGTATTATTAACAAAATACTCGAATTAAGGACGCCCTTGAACACATGTCAATTGTTTTATCCGAAGGATCCTGAAATCGCACCTATATTTAGAAGCTGCTCGTACCCCCTTATTTACGGCTTACATCTTTAACAATATCCTAATTTGCGAAACGAGCGTCACTAATTTTAGTTCAACTGTCATTTCTAAAACTGGTGTTGCGATTTCATGGTATACAACTTTGAAACCGCCTGAAGCAACAACTTTCTTTTTTTTCTTTTGTGTTTCAACAACGGTAATTAATTTTCCCAATTTGGCTTATTATTGACACATTTGATTTAATGTAGACTCGACCCCTTGATCAAAACGAAATCCCTCTATTCAATGCGTTTTGCAACAGCTTTGTACAATTGTACTTACACTTGGTTGACTAAGCTGTGAAGATTTTGTGGAAAGTATTCTGATGTTTTGTATTTCAAAGAAATAAACTTGGATTTTGACTTTCAATTTGAAAATACAATTTTGAGATTTTTGGTTAATTTTTTGATAAATATTTTGCATCAATTCACTTCTAACACTTGTAACACGTAGGTTGGAAAGAGACATGGGAAGTTTGAACAAAACCTTGATTTCAAATGCATTTGATTGCGTACGAGGAGAAAAATGTGTAACCCCTTGTATTTTGTAGGTATCCGCTAGCTTCATTGGCTATTTCAGAACATATTCAAGGTCCTGTTAATGATTGTACTGCAAAGCGTGTATACTCACTACTAAATTGCACGAATGAGTAGGACACAATAGTTTCTACAGATTGTCAGCCTTCATGGCATCCGGCAAGTGTGAGCCAAGTGTTAACGACAGCAGCTTCACAGTTCGATCTAGCAGTCATGAGTGAACTTTGTGATACTGAACGAAGTTGAAGAACGTAAATTAGCACAATTGACAGAGTTAGGAAAGTACAAATTGAAAGACATCAGAACTATCTTATAGACGGTTTTATAAAACGATCTCACACGTGAATCGCCAAAGGGTAAATCACATATAGAGAGAAAGCTATTGGCTAATGCTTCTGTCCTAAAAGTGCTTCTACCCGATACTTTTGCTCGACTGATATATTTCGCTCTGACAATTATTTCTAGCTTATGTGAGACTCAAAGGCCAGTTTCTTTCTCAAATACAGCTCCATCATTTACACCATATCACGCTACTTCTATCACATTAATGTATTCGAACTAGAGGTGAAACTTGTTGTGTTAAAGTGGCTTCTGATCAAAGCAGGTTGATATCAGATACTACAATTTCTGTTCTACGATAAGCGCACATACGGCAAGCAAATGAAAATATAAGGTTGGCAAATTCAGTTACAACTCAATATTCGTCTGATGAGTGATGTTGATGTCGATCAAGTGATTTTAAAACTACCCACTCTACCATCTGAGATAATTGCAAGTATATTCAAACATTTACCAAAATGCTTACTAAAAGACCTATTGTATGAACTCTTAATTTCAATTGTGTTAACTGTTATGTTACAAAAAGTATGCATTGGTGAAGAGACCCACGTAGACGAGGAGGAGTTTGTTATTGACATTCTCCCTATAAAATGTTGTGATAATTACTGTTATTCACAGCCTACGTCCTTTAGAACAATGCAAGAGCTTATAGAAGTTATTGACAAATATCATTTTATTCCTGTTGAAATTGTGTTTGTTGAACACTTAAATCTTGAAGATAAATGTGAGAAGTACCTGGATATACTATCTCATGTCAAATTAATTCATTTTCAAGAAATGCTTCATGATGATACGTTCATATCTTATTTGAATCAAAAGCACCCAAATTTGAGAGTTGGAACACTAAATTTCAATTATACTGATCACGAAGAGACCATAATTCTTAACCTTCCTCGAGGAATAATTTAACTTTATTTCCACGTTGAAAGGAAGATCTCCTCCTTTCCGAATTCAGACGAGTTTGAGAGTATGCAGAGACTTTTTTTGAACTATATAGATGTTGATATATTTGCAGAGCTTCCACGTAATCTTGAGTTATTGAGTGTTAATGAACTTGAAATACATAGAGAAATTTTAGATGACGAGCAAATACCAGTGAGCTTGAAACAATTTGATGTGTTTCTATATAATGAAGTTAGCAAATTCGGTGATTTGATTTCTCAAATGTCAAATTTGGAGAAATTTACATTCACTAGTCCTGATGTGGTGAAAGTAAGAGAAATTTATTTACCCAGCTCGTTAAAAAGCTTGCAATTGATGGATTGTACGACTTTGAGAGATTACAGCGATTTATTGACTCTTCCACTTTTACAAACATTGATAATTGATAGTTCAATGTTTCCTATGGATTTGTTCAAGAATGAAAAAGATATGCCAAGTTTGAAAACTTTTGAATACAGTGCTAATAATTTCGAAGAACGAATTGAACATACATTGAGACTTGAGGTTCAAAATTCATTGAATTGTTTGATTTTGCCACAAAATTTGCAAAATTTGAGATTGGAGTTCGATTTTGGTATCACCCAGTGGAAGTTACCTTCGCGTCTCAGGGAATTACAAATTAAAGATGTAGCTTTTGAAAACTGCTTCGAGTTAGAACTTCCTCCAAATTTATTGAAGTTCAGTATTCACAACACGAATTTGACGCACTTGAATGAGATATAATTTCCCCGTAGCTTGACGAACCTTTCAATTTACCGAAATGAAGTTCTCGCATCCATGAGAAACACTAATCTAGGAACTTTGACACAATTGTGTAGCGTGGAAATAAGGGATAACATGTGTAATTCTTCAAATAAATTTGATAAGCCGAATCCGGAGACAAGGTGTAGATTCTCAACATAAATCAGAAATCCAACAGTTTTATGGCACACAATTGAATGAAGAGAACTTACAACAAATTGCAGTACTTGTTGAATTTGTATTTGGTTAATCGATTTCAAATGCGAAGTCTATGGATTAAAAGTTAGCTCCATTTGTAATCATATGTCTCTTTTTTGCATTCGTTAAGTGATAGACAAAAATTTGATATCAACATAAACACCCATAGATCAAAAACACTATTCCACTACTCTTCGTCCGTTTCATTTTAGTGTCTTGAAAGTGCTCTCACATACTTCAAATCGCCAGGTCTTGTAAAATTGCAGTATCGTTGGTATACAGACTGTACGAGTCGCGCAACCTCTCACCAAATTCATGCGGTTTGTATTTCTATATATAACATGTAATTTTTTAAAATAGTTTATATATACCTTTATCTATACACTTAGAATCATTCACTCCATCCTAATGTTTGTAATTCAGTTCTAATTTCATCTTCTTTTGAAATTTTTATTACTTGTGTATCTTCTAAAGTTTCGCCGTTTGCTTGTTTCAATTTTAATTGTTCAATTGCCCTCAACTTTTTCAATAATGATCTTATTTTCTTTTCTTCTAATGAAGCAACTCCACCAATCACCCCAGATACACACTGGACCTCTGGTTCTGGAGTTGCCGGGGCTGATGGGTTTGCGGTGTTACTTTGTTTTTTAGCTTCTCTCTTTTTTCTATTTTTTGCAGCTGCTTTAGTTTCTTTTTCGGTTATTGGTGCTGCACCAACTACAGTTCTTATTTTTGAGCCTCCATTTCTGGATAATCCCGGTGGCGGAGGTGTACTTCTCATATTGCTCTGTAATTCTTTTTGATACAATGAAGAAGATGGACTCAGGGATGCAGCACTTCCACGTGCATGCGGCGGACGATAAGCCCCTGCCGGTTTTTTTGCTGCTGCACTTGCTAATGCTTCACATTTTGCCATAAACTCTTTAGTGGATTCATGAGCTTTAGGAGCAGTTTCTAAGTTTTTCAATGGTGGAAATTTATCTAACGGCTGAGGTTTCCAACCAATTGAATATAATTCTTGATATTCTTTCAAATAAATTAGCTTACCACTTGCATGCCAAATTTTACATCCATTATCCACTCTCAATCTTGGTGATGTGGTAGCAGTCAAAATAAATCTACCACATGGAGACCACTCACATACTGAGGTATTGGAAGCTTCAAACGTTACAACTCTTGCAAATTTGTTTTGGCGATCATAAACATCAACTGTTCCTTGTAAATTGCCGAATCCAGCAACCAATACATATTTAGCATGCGGGGAATACAATATAGTGTTTCTTGGAGCTGTAGGTAATGAATGAATTGCATTGCCTCTGGAATCAAAAAAAGTAGTTTCCGAGGGCATATAACCATAACTAACAGCAAACTCACGTGCAGTTGGAGACCATGTAATATCATGAATTGGGCCTTCTCTTCTTAAATCAATTCTTGAATCATATGAACCTGCAATACCTAATAAATAAAGATTAGTTTCACCATAGTAAGACTGATTTGTAGTATCATGATCAGTTGACGCAAAGGCCAATAATGCAGTACCTAAAGAATTCCATTTCAATTGACACTTTTCAGCTTTGAAAAAGTTCTTAAAACAAATTGGTTGATTAAAATTTGGAATATTATATATAAATACACTTGCAGGTTTGCCAGATTTTTCTGGTATGAAAATTGCAATACTTGGGTTTTTACCCGGGGAAATTTGAAAGTTTTGAAAAGTTGCTTTTGAATCATTAAGTTTATATTTGTAAGTTGGTTGATTGATATTTATAAGTCCTGTTGAAGATGGATCAATTTCGAAAAAGTGAATTTCCCTTTGATTCAAACTTCTACTGAAAATGGATTCGTCACTTGTAAATTGAGGTTTCCAACCATTTTGATGTCTTACACTCCACTCAGCAATTAATGACTTAGTTTTAATATTGAAAATCTTTAAGTTATTAGTCCATGTGCCATTTTCTTTATTGATTTGAACTGGTTTACACCAGAGACACAAATATGTTCCCTGAGGTGAGAAATTAATATCAAATACCTCAGGAATTTCAATACGATGGTATAGTTTTGCTTGAGATGACGTATCCAATATAATTACTTCATGTGGTTGAGTATAGGCAAACACTTGACCATTGTTTGAATATAATGCTGCGCGACATTCAGCATTTGCCTTCGGGGTTGGAGTTATATCTTCAAAATCTTGTATTAAATCAATAGATTTAGGAAGACGACCTTGAATGTCATTGTTAGTATTGACTATGAAACAAGTTGCATTGCAACGAAGGATGGGAAGATTTACATACAAAATATTTCTGTGGATCTTGACATTGTGGTATTGTTGGTAAGTCCTAAGTTCTACAATATATAACAATTGTTGAATGAACTAGTTAATATCAAATATTGGAACAATTCTTGAGAGTAGATCTAAGAAGTAACTCGTTGTTGTAAGTTGTGGAATTGTTGAGATCAGAAATTTTTTTTTTCTTCGATGAACAACAAGAGAAACAATGAATAGTTCAGTTTGCCTTGTTAATTTGAGCTGCTTGAAGAGTTGGATCTTTACATTACACAATTTTACAAAATGCTACATAGATAACAAGAGGGACACTCTGTATTTATTCATACATTTCATATACATGATGTCGCCATCTAAATACTTTTTCAGCTCTTTTTAACTTCACCGAAATTGAGATGTCCTGTTTCTTCAGCGTGTTTTGAAGCACCCATTTCACCAACCAATACCCGATAACAGTCGAGGCATCTCACCCCGAAAGTCGTAGTATTGGTTGAATAGTTTTTGCTCTGTAACAACTTACATAATTTTTGACTTGCTGCCAATATGATTTCCTCATCTTCGTCAATGGGCCAAATTGACACATCTGTTTCCTTATTGTTTGTCGACAACACGTCATTCATACTTAATACATCGTAATGTATCCCACTATAAATTAGTATTATGAATCTCGAAGGTTTATTCTTCTCGTTTTCAAATCGTATAAAGTTCCCCAGTTCAATATCAATACAAACAACTCTAACATTGAACCAATCCGCTAAGATTCCTAGTTCTATAGCACCACCCCAACTTTCTTTTCTTTTGATCCAATCACAATATTCATTTCTTGGACGACCCAAAATTAAGTCAGAGTATAATTCAGCGTCTTTATCGATGTAGCTAACGACAACATTTCTTAGTTCTTCTGGTGGCGAAATTGTATTATATGAATCGAATCCTGCAATAGCGTAAGATATTGAATTGAACAAACAAGAATTATCATCGGGTATATTTCGAAGTATCAAATATTTACTCAATGAGTCAATATAACTGGCTGGAATATCTTCTCTTAGATCGGACTTTTTGCTTGGAGGAGGTGATGGTGAAGCTAAAGGTGATGCAGTTGTTGAAGGCGGTGCAGATAACGGCAAATCAGTGGAGGATTTCCTTTTCATCGATGCGAAATCTACTAGTAGTTGATCCCCATCTTTAATCGACTTATCTTGTATCGTAGTATCCAATGAATATGACAAATCCATCGATTTTGGTGGATAGCCTGTTTTGATTGTGGAGACTAGTTCTGATGTGTCTCGATGAATTTGTGTATTAAGTTGTATATCTGTCAAGAATTCCTTGAAGGACTTGGTCGACTCTATATTTATGGTGGATACTCCTTGAGTGGACCTTAGTTTTAACCTCATCTTAACAACTCATACGTAAGGGTGGAACTATGAATAAAGACCTCTCTTCTGGTTGACATTACAAGTAAGTTGTGCTTAACTCTCGCCAGAACAAAAACTCGAAGAATAGATTCACGCTGAAAATTATGCTACACCAGAGGATATGTATACGGTTGACATGGTGGTCAATGAAGATACGCACTATTGAGTATGCTAAATTGATTAAAATTTCGAACAAGACATTCAAGTCCACGATGTGCTTTGATTTGTGCCTATATATTATTATATGTTTCCGTTTTTGAGACTCCCGCCCCATGCTGAATTGTCTTTAGTAAAATCTGATAATGAAAGTAATGCAAATGGTCAGACAAGAGCCTGCTACTCTTAATGAATTGAAAGTAAAACTGTATAATTATGATGCGTCTACGGATTCATTCTGCCATGGTAACTTCTTGTTGTACCCCTTGCTTTTCCGCCTCTGCTTGATGTTTTTGGAACTCCTCTGAGGGTATACCAGTAATCAAAGCATCCAAATTATCTTTCTTTTGACTATTGAGTCTTTCATATTCTTCCTTATTCTCTTTTTTAAATTGCTCCAACTGTTTGTACTTCTCCACAGATTCCATGAATTTCAACATATTTACACCACCAGCAGCTTCAGCCTCTAAAGGAGTATATGGTCTTTGTTTCAATATATTTACTCTTCTTTTATGAATTTTTGACTTTTGATGACGATCTAAACTTATTTGATTCTCGAAATACTTTGCACATTCGATACAATAGTATTGTCCTAATCCTGGTTTGTACTCATCCAATGGTTGATTTTTCAATTTATTTATTGATTCGGTGGTTGATAAATCTGTATATATGAGATCTAAGTCTTTTGTCCTTCTTTTAGTTTTATATCTTTTAACACTATATCTACCCATATTACGTTTGAAGTGTGATCTATAATAACCCTCTGATGCGATGAGCTTAGTATAATTCTTGATGTGGATATTATGTAAGTCGGGTGGTCGCTAGGGTTACAGACCTAAACTAGTGCACTTTGACGCTAGTTGATAATTGGGCAGAATGCACTACTGTGCACCATTAACTATAGAGTCTGTTTTACAGTGTGTGAAACCTTTCTCTCTCACTAAAACAAAAAGATTTTTTACAGTGGAATTTATTTAGTTCCTCTTTTATTCAACGAAGTGTTAAAGAAGGTATGTCCAATAATACCGATACAATATAAAGTGGGAGAACAGAGATATGTGTTGTAATAAGATCTGAAAATACTAATGGACCATGTGATTTTTGAAGATTTCATAGAAGTTCATCAGCTATGTACATTCTTAAATAGAAATTTACAAGTTGAAGTTTTGTTGATTTGTAATCAAAGTGGTTGCCACTAAATTTTGTACACACATAATGGTAGCTGCAAATCCCCTTGAACTTTCTCAAATAACTATTTATACTAACCGTTGTTGTAGACAAAATGGCTAGAAGACCAGCTAGATGTTACAGATACTGTAAAAACAAGCCATACCCAAAATCCAGATATAACAGAGCTGTCCCAGATGCTAAAATCAGAATCTATGATTTAGGTAGGAAGAAGGCCCCAGTTGATGAATTCCCATTATGTGTTCATTTGGTTTCAAATGAATTGGAACAATTATCTTCCGAAGCTTTAGAAGCTGCTCGTATTTGTGCTAACAAATATATTACTAAGATTTCTGGTAGAGATTCTTTCCACTTGAGAGTCAGAGTTCATCCTTTCCATGTTTTACGTATCAACAAGATGTTGTCATGTGCCGGTGCTGATAGATTGCAACAAGGTATGAGAGGTGCTTGGGGTAAGCCTCACGGTTTGGCTGCCAGAGTTTCTATCGGTCAAATTATCATGTCCGCTAGAACTAAAGATTCTAACAAGGAAGTTGTTATTGAAGGTTTAAGAAGAGCTAGATACAAGTTCCCAGGTCAACAAAAAATTATTATTTCTAAGAAATGGGGTTTCACTCCATTAAACAGAGACGAATATGTTGCTAAGAAGAATAACGGTGAAGTTAAAGATGACGGTGCTTATGTCAAATTCTTATCAAGAAAAGGTCCATTGGAAGCTAACTTACAACAATTCCCAGACTACCAATACCAAGCTTAAATATAGTAATTTAGTTTGTTGTATCTTGTTAATTTAAGGAAAAGAATCTCATAATATTTCAATAATGTAGACTTTTTCACCGTAGCAACTGACACAACCAGATCAGTGTTCGGTGAGGGCAAATATTCAATTAATCGTGATTTGCGTCACCTTTACAACGTCAGCGGATTCATCATTATGTGTTTTGTTATAGTGACCAGTTGCTATATTGTTCTCTAGACATCTCGCTGAGCAATGACCTGACCTTTCTACACAAAATGCGTGCTTTGTAAGAAACCTTTGGTGTTGATGACACTTTGGGATTACTACCATGATAAATAATGGTTGTTGTCATTCAAGGCAATGAATATTTACACCGAACTATAAGTATTCTATTCCACCTTCTGGAATTCATATCATTACTCATTGCAGTTTGTCACAAAGATCTGAGAATCTGTTGCCACCGAACAAGCACTTCATGATCCTTCCCAATCTCAAGATTTCATATATTCTTTTTTGTGCGTACAACTTGCAACATAGCTAAAAATCGCATTTGACACAACAGCAGTAGTTATCTCCAGTGGAGCTCTCTTTCACTAGATCAATTAAAGTTTCAAGGTGTACGTTCAGGGGGTTAATGTCGAAAACTCCCCTCGCGACTGGCCGTAGTAAGGAAGTTCCCATCCCGTACTAGCAAATGATGCTGGGTTTAGTGTTGCGAATAACGGTGGCATACTCTAGATCAGCTGAGCCATACTGGAAAGCTCCTAAAGTAGGTAGGGTTCCATAGTAGCAACAGAGGTCCAGTTGTTTGTGAAGCAACTGCCCATTTTGTCAAATGTAAATTGTACCTTTGTGTGGAAATACCCCGTTAGACGTGGAAGAGGGCATCACTGCACAATCTAAAACATACATGTATGTAGAAACCCAATAGAGGAGAAAGCAATTGAATTGTTGGAGAAACTTAACCAATACTGTCTTCACTTCTTTCTTGAAGTTCAACCTTTGAGGTCGCTTGTATCTTTCTCGTCAGACATCCACAATTTGCTTGTGCCGTACGATTGATTGCAAGAAAGTCTATAAAACGTTAGTTTTTTTCTTCCAAAGAAATCGACAGTGCTACCTATATCAAAGGAAACAACCTGCGCAACATCGATCCCCATACCCCTAGTATGAATGAACTCGTAAACCCCAATGGATCATGGAACGACCTTTCACCGCCAGAACCCGAATTGACGTTAATCGATCCAATTCAAAGATTTCAAGATCAACGAGATGATGAGTTTTTAATTGATGAATGTATATTACAATTAAATGTACAACAACAGGACAAGAAACATCCTAAATGTTTCGTGAGAACGTTATTATTTATTGGATACACAATTTCAACCATAGTCTTTTCCATCAATTTGTACATTCACTACTTCTTTATCAAGTACAATTACGACGAGGATACCGCTACAAAAATGTTTGATTCTGTATTTAGAGCTCAAGAAAGAGCAATTAATGATTACTTGAAGAGAAAAGAACATGACACTTAAGCATGTATTGTGTACTATCTGATATGAATGAACGCGTTGGTTGAGATAGATTTGTGTGACAGGTCCGATTTCATGTTGTGTTGATGATTCCAAAACAAAAGCCAAACGAGAGAGGGGAGTTTTTGTTTGCATGATAGATAGTTAGAAGATTGGATAATTTTGTTGTATAGTTCTACTGCTTGGCTCTATGTGTATTGACTTCGACAGCTTAATGGGATGCTTTAATATTTAGATTTAATGACCCTACACCACGGAAAATCTGGTGTAATATTGATTGTGTCAAACAGAGCTGACTGCAAAGTACGACAGGACTAAGAATCGAAGGAAGAAACTAATTGGAGGTACAAAATGAAGACTGTTTGATAACATCAAGAGCTACAAACTCGGCTGATGGCCAACATCCAATGAGCACCGATTCAAACGACAGACATTTTGCCAGAGCGTACTTGGATGTAGCTTGTCTACATCTCGTTATCTCAGTCAGCATGATAAAAACTGAAGCCACAATAATCGATGCTCAGCATTAGGGCAATCTATCCTAATCACCACCACATCTGTGTTGAACAGGAATGGATTGGGACCCGTAACCGAAGTTATTCATAACACATAAAACGTAAAAAGTTGTTCATGTTTGTGTGTTTGAACTACAAGGCACAAACACGACATAGAGCAAAATATGAACACGTTGAAGATCAAAGATGTTCATAACTCAAAGAAAAAATTCATTCTTTGTTTGTCTTCCACTCTTTCTTCATCAAACAACTACAACTTCAATTATGTCATTCTCAAACAAAGAAGATCCAAAAACTCTAGTATTATTTGATGTTGACGATACCTTAACCCCAGCAAGATTAATCATTTCACCAGAAATGAAAGCAATATTGGAAGCATTGAGAAAGAAGGTTGTCATTGGTTTTGTTGGTGGGTCCGATTTATCAAAACAAGTTGAGCAATTAGGTCCAAATGTTTTACAAGACTTTGATTACTGTTTTTCTGAAAACGGTTTGACTGCTTATAAATTAGGAAAAGAATTGGCTTCTCAATCTTTCATTAAATGGATTGGCAATGAAAAATACAACAAATTAGTTAAATTCATCTTAAGATACTTATCAGACATCGATATTCCAATCAGAAGAGGTACCTTTATAGAATTCAGAAATGGAATGATCAACGTTTCTCCTATCGGTAGAAATGCTTCAACTCAAGAAAGAAACGAGTACGAAGTATACGACAAAGAACATCATGTAAGAGAAAAATTAGTCGATGCATTGAGAGAAAACTTTAAAGATTATGGTTTAACTTATTCTATTGGTGGTCAGATTTCCTTTGATGTATTTCCAACCGGTTGGGATAAAACTTACTGTTTACAACATGTTGAAGACGAACATTTTGATAGCATTCACTTTTTTGGTGATAAATCTTATAAAGGTGGTAACGATTATGAAATTTACAGTGATCCAAGAACTATCGGTCATGCCGTAAATTCTCCAGCTGATACTATTAGAATTTTGAAAGAAACGTTCAATTTATAAATTACATAGATAAAAAACACTTATATACACATTATGCTTTACTTACGTTTGTAGAAGATCACTGAAGCGTCTTCTCCAGCGACGATTACTTGATCGACGATAGATTTTTTCATTTTCCATTCACTTAACAACAGCAATCTCTTGGTATTCAGATCGGTTAAATTCTTTGTTAATTGCAACTTGTCTTTACCATCTTCGGGTTCGATTAACTTTGGTAATTTTATAGGTTTACAAGATTTGATCTTTTTACCATTTCCAAATTGACCAAATTCGTTGTCCCCTATCGCTACCACATCCTTTTGGTTCCCAATATTGTTTAATGTAATAAATACATGTTTACTACCAACGCTTAAGTCTTTGACATCAATTTTTCTCACGGTATTGGTGGTCTCATCATATTCGGTCAATCCCATTAATGATTTCATGATTTCTGGCCATGAACAAACTTGTAAATACCTTCCACCGCCTAATTGTCCATTGATACCATTCCCAAAACTCAAAATTATATCTTGATCTACATAATTCAATAGGATATATGATGATTCATTACCAGCTACAACTTTTTTAACCTCAAACTGATCTAATTTTGAATGTGGGGGTACGGTATTTCTACAGATGCGTTTAATATAACTCTTATCAAAAATTCTTTTTGGAATCGGTTGAATTGGAACAATGTTCAGGTCTCCACATTGTCCAAATGAGTTATCACCCCATGACCAGATGTTGCCATTTATATCACTTACGACGTTGAAGTATTCACCACTAGAAATACAATCAAATTTACGTGGAATGATTTTCTTACTTTTATTGTCTTTAATAATCTCGTTGTTCAACAAAGTTATATCAAGCGGTCTATTAATCGGTATTTCTTTCTCCTTATCAAACGGTGTATACGATGGACCAAACTGTCCACGATTTTTTGGTTGAGCAGACGTGTTAGTGACATAAATTTTACCTTGTTTATTCAACAATAGAAGATGATCTGCTCCTGATGAAATTTGCTTGATATCCTTCACATCTAATTTATTATAAGTTTGAGTTTGCAACAACCCAGACCAATTTCTTCTCGCCAATGGGACAAATTCATTGGATTCTTTTCTTGGAATATAAACAACCTCTCCTTTGTTTGTTAAAAAATAAAGGAAATCTTTTGTTGGTGTCACCTTATCGATGTTGAATGGTAATGGAATCAATCTCGGCTCTTTTAAACCCTTTCTCCATTCATACACTTTCCCCTTATCAGTGACAGCAATAAATTGTCCCTTCTCAACATGCACGTCTTTCAAAAACATATCATCGAAAAATGGTAAACGAGTAGGAATTTTACAATCATCCCCAAACATATAAACACCGGCGACTTCTTTAGAATTTTTGACATTATTCAAATTATCATCACTTAATTCATCACTCAATTTTTCCATTATGTATTTGCTATTCTTTATATTTTTTCCAGATACATCTTCAACTTTATCATCAAAGTCTTTATATGTGTAATTCATCAACATTCTATTCTTTATACTCTCATAATTCATGTAGATTTGGTGCAAAGATATAACTCCTATCAATGCAAAAAGCCCTAATGCTACACCTTTCATACGTTCATTGAATTCGTGTTTTGATTGTTGTTTCTTTTGATTTTCTTGAAATTCTTGATGCAACTTATTCAATTCTTCACGGTATTCAAATGTTCCCACCTTGAATTTCTTCAAACGTGGATCATTCTCAAGTATCGAATTAACATCTAATATCTCATTGTCTTCGAATTTTGGAGCTTTTGACCATTGTGCATCAGGATTTATCTTCTCATCTAACTTATCAAGTGAATCGAAATTATACCCATAAGAATATTGTGTTTTATTCTTATTGAACTCTTCGATCGAAGAAAATTTATTCTTAAAAGAGCTATACCTAAGTAGCTGTGAGTACCTTGGTATCACCCTAAGTACTGGGTTGATACTTGGTATCATTTGAGTGATGAATGATCCGGATGAATGTTACACAACAGATGAAAATTTTCCTTATCAAACAAAAAAACGTAAACAGCATTTCATCTGCTTTCATTTGCTTACAACAACAACAATGATAACTATATTGAACACATCTAGACAGCTTGTATCTAAGCAGCTTATGTATCCTAGATTTCTTTTATCCGTACGTCACCTATCATCAATAACCAAATTTGATACTAGAAGATTCATCCAATTACTACAAGAAAAAGGTGGATTCAACGAAAAGCAATCCGAAGCTGCAGTGAATGTAGTGAATGGGGCAATAAATGATGGTATATATTCAATAACGAATAGTCTTGTGACAAAAGAAGTAATGTCTGCTATAGCTTATCAGCAGAAAGTAGATTTTGCCAAATTGAAAGGTGATTTATATATTCAAGATAAATCTGAGTTTATTTCCTTGATGAAAGAGCAAGAAAGATTACGTACAGATTTGACTAATTTGAAAAATCGATTGTTGGAAGAAATAGTAAAAAGTAAAGCTAGTATTCAATTGGATGTCAATATTGAAAGAGGTAGAGTTAAAACAGATACGTCTTCTCAAGATCAAAGAATCGAAGACACAATCACTAGAATTGAAGAAGAAGTTAGTAATATGCAATCGCAAATCAAATCGGTGAAAACCCAGGTCTTACAATGGTTAATGGGTGTAGCTACTGGTACTATTGCTGTAATTGTAGCTTTTGTAAGATTAACAGCCTTTTGAAGAGTGTATAGAAGTAGAGCTTTATGATAAACATGATTGAACACATTAATGAGCTGCAGAACAGTCTCCTTGATCGACACACACTGTATTACGTTGAACACATTCTCTAAATCAGCGAATTTCAATGTGTCCAAACTATAGGCTGGTGGTATTTGACACGGTGGGAGGACTCCAACTGAAGCAAAAAAAAATCAGAAGAATCAAAACAGAAGACCACAGGAGTAGCAAAACTTTAGTATAACCACAGTTGGTTTGGCGATTCATCATGAACTCGATATACAACCATGCTTTGAAACAAACGCAGACAATTACAAAAGATCTAACGGAATTTGAGAAAAACTTGTCAACATCTCCATTATCGTTGCAAGGAGCAATAACAACTTCAATAACAGCATTCAAGAAAACCATAAGAGAATACAGTGACTTACTTGAGAAAAGCACAGACTCAACAAATAAAAAGCATGAAATCAGATTGAATAAGTTCAATCAAGATCTTGCGGGTTTTGCAGCGAAATTTGAAAGTTTAAAGAAACAACGTGAAATATTAGTTCAAGAGAGCAATAAAACTGAACTATTAGGTAGAAGACATGTAACACATACCGCCACTCCAAGCGAAAATCCATTTGGACCATCAAGTGTACAACAGCAAGAAACAATGTCCTACCGAGAGGGTTTGTACAATGAGAATCAAACACTTGCACATGGTTCGCAACAATTGGATCGCATATTAGAAATGGGACAACAAGCATTTGAAGATATCGTGGAGCAAAACGAAACTCTTAGGAAACTCCAAACCAAATTCGAAGAAAGTTTGATTACACTAGGCGTTAGTCAAGGTACTATAAGGAGTGTCGAAAGAAGAGCTAAACAAGATAAGTGGCTATTCTGGTTTTGTGTAGTATTGATGGTTGTTACATTCTATTACATAGTGAAGTTCTTTAGGTAGATAGATAACATATGTATATAACATAATTTTTTTACTTATTTGGCTGTGAAAGATCAGCATCCTTTTGGTTCGAGACTACTAACCATTTGGGGTATAATTTTTAGGAACTATGCAATAACGATACGCAGAGGATCAAAAATCGTAATAAACTTATACTAGGAAAAGCCCATAGCTATCCAATTTACAGCTTGGAGTACAATGTTTTATCTTGTAAGTATTAGGTACGTTAAATTCACTGGATCGTTGTTTAATATTGCCCCACGTCATCATGAAAAAGAAAGGGCGAGAACCTGCTCTGCCAACATTAATTGAAGGAAGTTGACTGAACCACCTATTCAATTCCCGCTTAAAGTAATAAAAGCAAGTCCTGGTGAAATAACAACTAACTCAGAAAAAGAGCCAGAAAAGCCCCCGTTAGAAAACAGTACGAGCTCTGCTTGAGTTGAAAAGGCTGATAGGCACAGAAATCCATAAAAACAACGAATAATCTCACCCAGCTTTACTATAAGAAGCACTATCAGTTCATTCTGCTAACTCAATACGTAGTGATTCATCATTGTATTCATAAGGGTTGTTCTAGAGAATACTGTTTGTGATTTCGTAAATTATACCGAAACATATTCCCCACCGAAAATATTGATTGAACCCCCACCCTCCCCTCTCCCCCTAACAATGAGAACCCATCATGGTATATAATTGTCAAATACATGCAACCTGCAGCAGGTTTTACGATTTGACAATTCTTCACTCTTTATCACTTTTACCGGTTTAGGTTAAACTGGATTTCGTGTATACTGCATATAAATTGTTGCAAATACTAATTAGGCAATTTAATTGGTTTTATATGATGGGAAGACTAACTCTAGCCATGGGATTAGTGGATTTGTATGATTTGTATGATTTGTATGATCGTGACCCTGAAGCTATTAATCCATATATATAATGTTTAAGAAGGCACATATATTTCCTGGGATTTATTTGATCGTTTCATTTATTACCAACATTCTTTATTTTCCTGACGTCAATTTGCAACAACTTCAAAACACACTTTCAATTTTGCATACTATTGCGTTGAATATACCCTCATTTATTGTTGATAACAGGTACATGGTTGCCTTTATTCACAAATTTTGTTTCCATCATTAAAAATAGACCAATTTATAGAATTTAGATGAAATTAGATTATATCTTGCTTACTGTTGCCATTGCAGGGATAGCGGAAGGTGCTCCAGTTAAAAGAAGATATTTTGATGAATTATTTGGTTTGGATTCAACTACTACCTCAGCACCAGCAGCTGTGATTATACCAACAGTTACACAACCAGTGACCGCACTTATTCCAACCACAACTTCTACAACTGGTGGATTTTGGGCTAATTTTTTTGGTGCCCTTAGTCAAACAACTTCTCAGGCTGCGGCAGCAGTTGTACCAGCTCAACAAGCTGTTGCCGCTCCAGCTGCTACCTCTTCATCGACTGGATTCTTTGCTGGATTATTCGATGATTTATTTGGTGAAAATCCTAAAACTCAAGCTACAGAAGTCTCCGCAACTATAGCTAAGGCTGCTATTCCTACAAATGCTGCTGCTCCGGCTCCTGTATCAGTTGTGCCAGCCGCTTCGTGGACAGCTGTTCAAGCTATTGCAAGTGCAGCAACAACACCACCTATATCTTCATCAGATGATTTTAGTGCAGTAGGATTATTTGGTTTCTTATTTGGAGACAATAGTAATTCAAACATTGTCGCCAAGTCATCTACTCCAACGCCTTCACAAAATTTAGGACCAGGAACATCAATTCCATACGCACCAACAACCTCACAAAATTTGGGACTAGGTTCATCTGTTGTTGTATCAACCTTAGGAACAACATTTCAAGGTGGATCACCAGGTAAATACTCTGGCTCCATTAATACAGCTACAGCAACTGCCGTTAATGGCGGTAGTTCTGCTGGAGCACCTGCAGCTGTAGGAGCGAAAGGTATTACATATTCACCATATATGAAGACTGACCAATGTAAAACAGCGAATGAGGTTGTGTCAGATGTTGCCAAATTATCGAACTATGATATAATCAGATTATACAGTACTGATTGTTCCGGCATTGAAAATGTTTTAGCTTCAATGGGATCAAATCAACAATTATTTTTGGGAGTTTGGAACATTGATCCAGCGTCAGTTCAAAATGAATTACTGCAAATTGTTTCAGCAATAAGTTCCAGTTCTAGAGGTTGGAGTGCTGTTCATACAATTGCAATCGGTAATGAAAGAGTAAATGCCGGCGCAGCATCAGTAGCACAAATGCAAACAGCTGTTGATACAGCAAGAACTTACTTGAAACAAAATGCTCCGGGATATACTGGTCCTATTGTTACTGTTGATACCCTAGTTGCGTTTATTGCAAATCCTCAATTATGTCAAATGTCAGATTACTTAACTGTAAACTCACATCCATATTGGGATGGTAGTGTAGCACCAAGTAATTCAGGTCCTTGGTTACTTCAACAAATAGCGAGTTTACAGAAAGTATGTGGAACCTCAAAAAGTGTATTGATAACAGAAACTGGTTGGCCAACACAAGGTGATACATACGGGTCTTGTGTGCCCTCAGTTCCAAATCAAGTTGCTGCTCTAAAATCGATTGTTAACTCATTGGGTTCAAGAGCAATTGTGTTTACTATGTATAACGATTATTGGAAAGATCCTGGTCCATATAATGTCGAACAACATTGGGGCATTTTTGGAGATCCACAGGTATGAATGATTTACCTTGCCCTCATTTCACTACTTTCAGTTCTTGGTTTTACATTACTATTAATTTGATCTTTTAGACACATTTTCTTTTTTTTATCACGTTATCCCCTTTCTTGTCTTTATACTTGTTTTAATGGATACAGTATATCGCTTTGTAACGAAAATAATATCAGTTATAAATTTTATTGATTCGATTAATGGGTTGATTTGTTGGCAACTGAATGGAAGTAGACCTATTTGCCCGTGCGTGTATCTTGGCACAATTCTGATAATTCAACAGAAAAAAAAACATCTCTTTCATTATACTGAACACAATCAAGACATTTTCACCTGTTTATATTCTGCATCTACTTCAAATCAATCTAACAGATGATGTCAGATAGAGAGAAGAAGAAGTTATCCAACAAACTTAAACCATTGTATGATGGGATTTACGAAATAGAAGATAACGGTTATCCGATTCATACAACCTTCCACACATTACCATTGAGAACTGGTACTGATTATTACAAAGTCGTCAAGAACCCAATTTCATTACATAAGGTGGGAAAAAAGGTTAAAAGCATGGAGTACAATGATGCTCAAGAATTTGTAAATGATTTGGCCTTAATATCCTGGAACGCAAGATTTTATAATGAACCATCATCAGCAATTTATAGACAAGCTCAAATTTTGAAACAGTACATTACTGATGTTGTACTTGCCAAGTTGAAAAACGATAAAGCTATGCCAAATTCTCAAACATTGATATATCCACATATAGGTGATTTACCTGATGATAGGGGAAACGATCATTTAACTGGATTTTCGTTTGATCATCAACAGAAGGAGGGTTCTGCATCAGCAATTCCAAAACGAGATGATTATGAAATGAGTGTAACCCCACAAGCAGAACCAATAGTATCATTATCAAAACCATTGGTTTCTACTGGATACAATACAAGACAAGGATATGATACACCTACCAAAGTTAGTACACCGCTGTATACAAGACATTCGAAACAGAATGCAAATCAAGTCGAAAGTGGTATCAGAAGAGGGCGTCCACCAATAATTGATAAGCCATTTGAAACAAGAATCAAGTTAATTTTGAAAGGTTTTAAAAAATTGCGTGATGCTAGAGATCAACCTTTAACAAAGCATTTCGATAAACTTCCTGATAGTAAAATATACCCTGATTATTATCAAATTATTAACAATGCGATAAGTTTGAATGAAATTAGAATCAAAGTTAGAAGTAGGAAGTATCAGAGTGTTGAACAATTCATTAATGATTTAGATTTGATGTTTGCAAACTCTCAACAATATTTTCAGAGAGACCCTTATAGTGAAGAATTCATGGACTATCAACAATTTAAGAAAGAAGCACACTTCATTGTTCAAACTGAATTAAGTAAATCCGATAAAGAAATAATACTTGCTACATCCTCATCAAGTGACGGTGTATTGAGATATCCTTTGGAAACTCTCGAAGTTAATGGCTACGCATACAAAATCGGTGACTGGGTATTGATGAAAAACCCTGCAGATCCTGAAAGACCAATTGTTGGTCAAATTTTCCGTATTTGGTCCACTGAGGATGGAAAAAGATACTGTAATATGTGTTGGTATTACCGTCCTGAACAAACTTGTCACGGTGTTGATCGTTTATTTTTCACTAATGAAGTTTGTAAGACTGGTCAATATAGAGATCATTTAGTTGATGATATTGTCGGACCATGTTATGTATTGTTTTTAACTAGATACCAAAAAGGTGACTTACCTGAAGGTGTTATACCCGAATCCGCTCCATGGTTCATTTGTGAATTTAGATATAATGAAAATACCCATGTTTTCAATCGTATTAGAACTTGGAAAGCATGTTTGCCAGATGAAGTTAGAGATGATCCAGAGCAACCATTGGTTCCACTTCATGATAATCGTAAATTGATTAAATATGAATCACCAATTAAATTGTTATTACCGCCAGGTGCCAAGTTAGGTATGGCTATCCCAGACCCTACTCCAGGTACTGCTAATTCTCCACCAATTACTGGGCTGGTTTACGTTAGTGCCCCATTACCACAAGATGATTTAGGTCAATATATTTCAAGTCCAAATGTTGTAGCGGTACCAGAACATGATGATCTTAAAAATGGACGTCGTGCTTTTTTGTTCACACCAATTTCTCAATTAAAAGGTGGCGGTGGTTCTACTAATGCTGTTTATGCTACTACTCCAGCACTTCCTCATGGTTCACCAAATCATGAACCTGCAAGACCAATACATAGTCCACTTATAACAGCCACAACTGCAGCAACTGTATCAACTACACCATCGGCTTCCACCATCCCAACCACTGCCACCTTTAGTGCGGCAAATCATCATAATCATCATCAGCAGCAGCAGCAAGAAGAAAAACCACAATTACCAGGTAGCTATAAACTGTTGCAGGAACAGATTCAAGAAAACCAAGCTAAGAAGTTACAGGAACAACAATTGCAACAATTACAACAACAGCAACATCAACAATTATTCAGAAGACCAACTACTCCAACACCCACAAGTATTACACCTACAGGAACTAATTATCATACTTCTGCATCCACGTACTCAACACTTTTGGCAGGTGGAACTCTTGCTTATGGAGTCACCGAGAATGTAGGGACACTAGGGGATCTAGTAAACAAGAAGAGAAAAGTGGTTAGTGCTGAAGAAGAAGTTGATGAAATTATATTTTATAGAGCTCCACCGGTAAAACTTTCAAGTAATAGAATAATAACTAATTCCAAATCCGAATTTGGTCATTCTGCTGCTTATTTAGCTTGGAAGTTGAGGAATGAACAAACCTGATGCTGAATGTGTATAAAATTGTATAGTAGTAAAAGTGTAATTTATGAACAGAGGAGAAAAAACTAGTGTTGTTCTGACAAGCGATATCTTCTTTCCTCATGAGTACACAGCTTAGGGAATTTCAAGAATACCTACTAAAGTCGAAAAAGATAGTAGCATTAGTGGGAGCTGGACTCTCTTCTTCATCTGGATTACCTACGTTCAGAGGATCACAAGGGTTATGGAAAAACTACAATATGATAGATTTGGCGACCCCAGAGGCATTCATCATTGACGCAAGTTTAGTTTGGCAATATTATTCGTGGAGAAGATTTGGAGCATTACGAGCCAAACCCAACCGCGGACATATAGCATTATCCAAACTATCCAACCTAAATCCTACAAAGTATCTCACGATAACTCAAAATGTCGATGGATTATCAAGTAGAAGTGGACACAATTTGAATAATCTTTATGAAATCCATGGGTCTTTATTTACTTTGAAATGTGATAGTTTTATGTGTAATTACAAGGAACGAAATAACTTCAAACAACCATTGACTAAAGCATTGGCGGACACCGAATTTGAATATTCGAATAATAGGAAACGTGAAATTGACACAGCCCCGTCTTTATCTCCACAATTTAAACCAGTTGAGAACATCGATGAACTGGAACTACCTCGCTGTCCAGTATGCAAATCACTTCTACGCCCAGGGGTAGTTTGGTACGGTGAAGCGTTGCCTTTGGATTTAATTACCAAGATTGATACCTTTATTGAAGATAAGAGTGAACCAGTTGACTTGATTCTTGTTATTGGAACAAGTGGGACCGTATACCCAGCAAATAGTTATGTTGATAGGGTAAAATTGAAAGGTGGCAAAGTCGCCATTTTCAACACTGATATAGAGAATGATGTTATGAAGGGGGAAGTTAAGGATACGTGGGGGTTTAAAGGCGATGCTGCTGAGATTCTACCGATTGTGTTAAAACCATTGATTGGTGAAATATATGTGTAGAAATTTGCATAAATATATATATATATATAAAATAAATTATACCAAAAATTCATCTATTCTACTCTATTACCATTAGGTTCATCCCATCAAAAATATCTTTCATTATGGTTGGATTGTTTGTCGAATAAAGAGTCCATCTTCGAGCCATCTTCAAAAGTTGTGACTTGATTTTCTTGTTCTTCTTTGATCAAGCCATTTATCAACTTATCGCTATCCATTAGATCCAATGAGTTGTGCCGCGGCTTTCCAGTAACTGATTTATAAAACGGGTTTCCCACACGGATCTTAATATCTTTTGTAGATAGTAAACTTTGAAGCCGATTCCAGGTGTCAATGGACGCAATTGTAACTGATGGTTTCAAGGGCGGTCTCAATGGGGGTGATGTTGCAGATGATTTGCTTATTTTGTATTTGGAGTTTTCTGTGTGCTTATACGTGAATATATCAGAACCTCTATTATTGCCTCCACCGTATGTCTTCCTTCTTGGTGATGTTGCTTTTTTCGTTGCAAAATCATTCGAAGATATAGAAGATGATTTTTTGTGTTCCAGCAAGGGATTCCCCAACACTGTTACTTTAACATTATTTCTTGCAAGAGATGGTGATGATAATATTGTGGCCGGTTTTTGGGTCTGACTACTGCTTGAAGTGGTGGGTTCGAATTGGTAATGTAAGTCAAAATTCGAGTTTATAAGTAAACCCAAATCATCTGTATTGACACTGGTGTCCGTTGTGGCTGGTGATGATTTGGTTGTTGGGGGATAATACAGATCTAGGTATGAAAGGTCGAATAATTCGTCAAGGGAATCTTCACAGTTGAGTATATCCATTACTTTGACAGTTGTAATCTATCTAAAACGTAAATCAAAAACCAATGATAACCATGAATTTATATAGTATCTGCAACCAAAAACTTGACTGTTATGATGTAAATATATGTATGTGTCAATAATTAAACACAAAATTAAAAGTACACGTTATTATTCAACTGAATGGCACCTAACAACGAACCCAAGAATCTACTCTTCGTATGAATAAGCCAATGAGGGGGAGAAGGCTGGGGAATGTTCAGTGTGATATGCTAATCACAAAGTGACACCCTATAGGTCTTTGTATATGATTATAGATGACCTCAAAAGAACAATAGGAACAACTTTTCTTGGTACAGAACCAATTGAGCAGAGAGATCAAGAAAAGTGTAAGAGCAGGTCAAAAAATTATTGCAAAAGAAGAAATTGACTTCAATAAATAATTATTTCACCACATATATAATAATGGTATTCAAATTTTTGCATTGAGTAAAGGTGAGTCCGGAATCAAGGTTTTGTAGTTTCAGAAGCACTAAATCTAAAACATAGATAAGCCAATTTCTTCGGTATCTATTAGTGGATTTTATACTAATTTCTTACATTTTCATGCAATTGCAACAAAACGATGTCTGTGACTAAATTGCATTGGCAACTCAACATTATTTCTTTTTGCATTTGAACTCCTCTCTTTCACCTATGATCTTGGGAACTACGAGACTTCACTGTCACTGTGGCTGCATCACATGGGTCATGATTCATTGATAATGAAATAGCTGGAAGGGCAACAGCGAGATAAACTGGCTTGAGATTAGACGGCCATTCTGAAATTCGAGCAAGGATGAATCATTTGCCGACTTGGGCTAAAGGCTCTTAACTCTGCCTTCTGGTTTCATTACCTTAAACGGTTTCATTTTTAGCGTTTAAATGGGGAGAGGAGACCAAAACATGTGAAGATATAAATTACTGCGTGTGGCCCACACATCTTGGACAATCAACCTAGTTGCAAGGCAATCAAGATTTAACAAAATAGTATGTTATATAATAGTTTAGTCTTATATTAGCCATTTGGAACCATCATAAAACTATTGGAGAACCTCAAAATAATAGTCTTGGATCATATAAACTTGAAGATGATCTTTGCCTCCAGGCTGCATTATCGTAGGTTATTATATGGTCCACTAGTGGAACTCTCAGCCAAGTACCGTCAAAATTCTTGTTACTCGGCAAATCTTGGATTTGTTCTTTGACGATCCAATTACTTAAAGGCTCTCTGTTGGATTTGAGCTTTACAAAGTGCATTAAGTCTTTTATACCAAAACGGTCAAATAGAATGGTGGATCCAGAAATTACGCACCTGCACGTCTGTTAATACGGTGCCCATTTCTCTGTTTGCTTAAGGCAATTTTAATGAATTAATATAATGCATGAGTGTTTTATTAGTCTGAGATATCTTGCTCTCTCTGTAGAAATTGAATGTATATTTGATATTTGGAAGACACATTTGCATGTGGTGAAAAGTTCGTTGACAACTTTTTACGAGAGTTATTCCACGTAGCTACAAATAACAAAACATCGTTCAGAGCAGCCTACATGAGTACTTAGAGAGGCTGTAAAGGTCATCAAAGACAAGACAAGTACCACAACTACACTTATTTTATTAACTTTAATTTCTTGGTCTACAACCACTCGTGGCGTTCCATAAATAATAATCCATGAAATAAGAGTAATCCACACTCACTTCTATTAACCTCTAAACTTTTCAGTTGATTAGTACTTGAATGGATCAGATCCACGTATTTTGACCTTCTTGTTACATATGCTTTCTCTTTTGTGAAGTTTAAATTAAGTTATTTCTACTCGACACAGAAATATCGTCTCTGGACACACAAAAGCTCGGACAAAAATGATTAATCTACTGACACTATTGTTTCACCTTATCAAACTTCTCGTCAGTTGCTATAGTGGCATAATTTCGTTACACTTATCTGCCGTTGTTTATTTGGACATACTACATACCTGAGCTTGTATATATTTAAACTTTGAGATTTTCAGATTCAAGAGATCAGTAATGCTGAGCCAATCATCATGAAACACGAATTTAATCGTCAGCAATGGCAATTTTGTATCTACAACCTTATTTTCTCTATCTATCTTGACTTCAATATCATCCACGTAATAACTCATCATCATATTTGTCCTGGATTACACGTTGAGGAATCGAGCTTGGTTCAGGAGGCAAGCCAACTTGCAAATTCGCATCGAGTAGTATTTGGTTATACAACCATAATTTTCTCTTTTGTTGAACGTTCGAAGTTAATTGGTTTGATAGAATTTTGTTGATTTTACAACCTGTGTTTAGCTGATTTAATAACTTAGCGTGCAATTGTTTCAAAATGTCCAAATCTTGAGTATTTATGTCTTCATCCTGTATTTTATATTCTAAGGCTAATTGTTTAGAACTGTTTGATAGATATTCCAACACTGAATTGCTATTTATATGAGGATATGATTTATCCGGATGCTCATGACGTAATTGTTTTTTGACTATGTTCACAACACTGCTGTTATCATCATGACCTACTATCAACTCATCGACCTCATCTTCGTTTGCGGCACTCAAGAATTGTTTATACCTAGAATTTGCTATTTTGTACTGCTTGAAATCAAATGGCAATTTCTCTACAGCTTCAATCCCAACTGTATCTCCCTTGCCCTCTTTCAACACGTTGACAAACTGATTACTAAACCACCAAGGAGTTTTCAATTCATAATCATGTTCAATGATCTTCAAATAATCATCTTCATTCAAATTCTCAACATTTAATCCGATATCCAAATACCCTTTACGCACTTTATCCTTGATCAGGTTTAATTGATCTTTGATACTATGTAAATCATGAACACCTTTAACATGCTTGGTTAAAGCATCAGAACGGGTGAAATGTTTTTCACATTCCGGTATTGGACAAAAATACGGTTTTTCGCCCGTATGTGTACGACAATGAGATATCAATGCAAATCTACTTGGTTGATCCAAGCCATATCTTGGACAATTTTCCCAATAGCACGTATATTTCACTGTCGACGGTGTTGATTGCGTGGGATTTGCCATTTGTGCTATGTGCGCAGTGTTAAGATGGTTGACTAGGCCGGTCAAGTTGGTGGATGTGTTATATTGACAATCTGTCCATCTGCATATATATTCTTGATTGATAGGTGGTGTTGCCTTTATTGGCGGTTGTGGTGTGTCGGGTTCCTCAGTGTTGATGTTTTGTGGTTCTTGCGATTCTTGTGTTTGTTCTGATTGTACTGGGGGATCCATCGATTGAATATAGTCAGACGCAGCTTCGGAATGTGCGTCACTTGGAATTGGATTGTCCATGATCTCGTTAAGTTAGCAGATGTTGTTGATTAGTTCGATTGATGCATAATTTTTCGTTTGGCTTCAACTTTGGCTTCAACTATATTTTCAAGATCAACGCGAGTCGACAATACAAATTAAATTTTCTTTGCTCTACTTCTATAAACCCTATTACAAAAGCTCATCTAATCTTGCGGCAGGATTAGATTCGATGAAATCTAATGATACTTTGTGACCTAATAATTCTCTAATATTGGAGACACCATATTTGATCATAGTAGGTCTTTCCAATGATAAACCCCAACCCAACACTCTTAAATTCTTAGGTAATCCCATAGTTTCCAACATTTCAGGTCTGAACATACCTGAATTACCAATTTCAACCCATTTTCCTAAACCTTTATGATAGGCGAAAATTTCTAATGAAGGCTCGGTGTATGGATTGTAAGCAGCTTTGAATCTTAAACCGTCAACACCCATCTTTCCAAAGAAATCTTCCATAAATCCGATCAAGTCACCCAAAGTTATATCATAACCAGCTATGACACCTTCAACTTGATGGAATTCAGCTAGATGTGTAGCATCAACTGCTTCATTTCTGAAAACTCTATCAATTGAAAATAATCTTGTTGGTTTTGGATCTTGAGCTAGTTTATGTAACATGGCTGCTGAAATTGCAGTCGTATGGGTTCTCAAAACCATTCTTAGTGATTCCTCTTCTTTCCATGGATATCTGTAACCAATAGAACCATATTTACCATTTTCGTGAACTTGTTTGACGTTATCCCAATATTGTTTATCTTCTGGTACTTTGGCTCTAACTGGATCTTTCAAATAGAAAGTATCTTGTAAATCTCTGGCAGGATGTTGTTGAGGGACAAATAATGTGTCGAAATTCCAAAATCCAGTTTCAACATATTGATTTGATGGCATTTCTGTGAAACCCATTGCGAAGAAAATTTGTCTAAATTCTTCTCTAACTTTATTCAATGGATGTAATGCACCAGACTGTGGGTACATACCTTCGGAATTGAAATTATAAGGTTTAAAATCGGCATCTTTCCAGGATTGATTCATAATCATATCTGAGGTGATATCAGTTTCTAAACTAACTATTTCGAGGGCAAATTTTGGTCCTTTTTCAATCTTGTATCCAACGATTTTGGTTAATGTGATTAATTTTCTCTTTCTCAATTCAGTTAATTCCTTTTTATCATCAAGTGAACCGGTTTCGTTGATCGTTTTTAATTCGTTCAATACAGTATCTTCTGGTAATTTATCAACTTTAGCAATCAAATTCTCACCGTCTTTACTTAACCATTTATTTTTGAAGGCTTTCCCTTGACCAACTAATCCAATTGGACCCAATTTGTCTTTTAACTGTGAGATGGTTAATCCTTCTAATGCTTTTAAAACTTCGTCAACAACTTTGACTTCTGGTGTTGCACCAGCTTCAAGGTATTGTTTTGCTTCATTAGTTAAAACCCACTTGTCAAGTTCAATCTTGGAAAAAGCAATCATTTCCTTAGCCCAAAGTGAGGTTAAATTTGCATGTAATGTATTGGCATCTATTTTGGATAATTCAGTGGAATCAAGGGTATTTGGAACAACACCATTGTTAATATCCACGAGTTTCAATATTTGTAGTTGTAAATCAGACATAATAAAAATACAAGGGGTTCTATTAATGTGTTGTGAATGCAAATGTAGTCGGTGTCTCTTTTGGTTTACTTGTGTTTGTTTGGTCTTAACTCTCTACTGGTGATTCTCCTGCCCTCTTATGATTCATCATCATTGGAAAAAAATTTGACCGAAAAAAAAAGTGAATATTAAACAAAGTACACGAGTACAACTAGATACAGGATGATACTTATGGGTAAAGAGTTGGTCTCTACTGAGCCAGGGAAGATATTGAAAAGGTCTTGCAGTAGAAAGACTTACTCTGTTGAAGCTCATTTCAAGAGCTTGTATGCTCAAAATACCATAGCACGATTCTCGAAGAATTCGATAGCTAAGAAGATTATAAGAAATCATATGCATTCAGCGAGTTTAAATTGGATTCACCTGGTTAGTGTTCGAATATTGTTTCCTCTCATCAAATGCCAGTTCCTCGTATTAGCTCTGGATGCTTCAGTAATTTACTGTTCCACTGTTATTCTTGTAGAACGCCATCTAAACTTATTGCCCATTTTTGAAATTCATTGAACTAGGATATTTCGTTCAACATCACCCAAATACAACAATTTCAGACTGTCGTCAAGCCACCAAGCAGTTTGTTGAGGTAAAAACATAACGGGGACTACATTATAATTCAAATCAACTGTGAGTTAATGAGACACCTTTCTGTGACAAAATTTGAGTATATCTTTCAATTTGAATCAATAAACATGCTGGCACATATACGGAGTAATTTAACTCAGAGCCTCTTACTTAAATATAGTACCTTTATCTCGATGCCTGACATCTTTGTCTTCTCCCTAAAAATTTGCTTTGTAATCTGCACCAAACATGCAATTTAATTTGTGTTAGGCGGAACTTTTGATTCAGGTAGTTTTTCACCAACGCCTCTAGTTATTGCACTCTGATATCCGGAGATTCATCAGTATAAGCAATACTTACCGGAGTGGACCCCAATATAAAAACTTATGTGTTGACAAAATTCTCCTTGTTTGCATCACTCGGAGTTACTGATGTCCTTTTCTATTCTGTCTACCCTCTTTCCAATCCTAGGATTGAGCTCATGCTGTAGTATCTCTTCTCTTTGATTTCTAATATTTGTTGCGCAGTTGTCATTCACTGTAAATAAGTTGCTACAATGGGCGGTGAGTCCGGCGTTGAATATTCTAGAATGTAAGATTGCAGTCTCGGCAATTTTCTCCGTCAACTAAAGTCAAATTAGACCAGGTACATTCCTCGACTGGGTATGGAAGTGTTTCTAAAATATTCGATTTCCAGATTACATCATACACATTAACTTACATGTGCCCCCGTACATAAATGAGACGATTAGGTGCGCAGTGTGATTTCAATTTTGCATGGTTAATGGAAGAGTATGACCACTAGCTGCTGAAATTCCTCCCAGTAAGTTTCCAAACCATACAACAGTAGTACTGTCGTCAACAATAGTAGTGTATAGTTCGATTAGATTGTTGGTAGCAACCATGATTTAAGCTTTGAGTAGGCTTAGATGCGCTGGGTCATTTGAACAAAATAGTAGTAACGAAATTATTTGAAAAGCCGTTTAATTCAAATTTACGGGAGTATAAATAGATTCTCAAGTCCAGGTTATTTATTTTTCCTTTCTTTCTTCTTTATACTACAATTAAAAAAATGCCTTTCACCGCCTCCGATATTATTAAAATCATTGTTGCAGTTTTCTTACCACCAGTGGGTGTATTTTTGGAAAGAGGCTTTTCATCATCACTTCTCATCAATATTGTATTGACTATTTTAGGTTACATTCCAGGTATTATTCATGCATTGTACATCATTCTAAAGTATTAGCACAACCTCAACGTGAAAATTCACTTGAGGATAGATATTGAGTCTGTTTATTTGCTTAATTACAGATTTACGAAGCTTTTCCAATTACGAATATAACTCTAGAAGTTAAGTTTATATTTGTTTGTTGATTGGAGCTACTGTACGTTTATAGTATTGAATATATGAAAATATATGTGTATGATTCATCACAATATGTAATTTTGCCCCTTGAATTACGCAATATTTAATTAGTTGGACAATTGGACAATTTGTTGGGATGGAATGGACGGTTGATTGCTAATGTTAGTTCATGTGTGCATGGTTTTAGCTCAAAAGTTATCCTTATTAATGTATGGATGCATTGTTGCTACCATTGCGGCTTTTCTACGACTATCCAACTCCTAGTTTGGAACAAAACAAACCTTCTCTAGCAGGTCAAATCAGCTTATTTAATAAAGGAGCAACCTAATGCTACTCTTTGAAAGTTTTTTAAAAGCTTTTGCTCAAAATCTCAAAGGAAATTGTAGAGATTTTAGCTTTCGATTTCGGATAATTAAGGGAAATCCGGCTACTAAACAGATGACATTTTGGTTAGGCTTTTTTATCTCATTAAGGATATGTATGGAAATACAATTTTACGACTAATTACGTTGCATTAAAACTATCTTGAGTTTGCACCCAATTATATCTGGATTCATATTATTGAAGCCAAAGTATGATCCGAGCATTTCGTTGGACGATGATGCACACGTAAATATTTGCCTTTTCAATAATGTTTTCTCATTTCGTAATTTTAAGTTTGTGTTAAGCTTCCCAGTTTACACACTCCGAGAGTTCCATCCAATTCGTTAATTTTCACATCTAACAAAGACATATCATTACGACAATCAATAAAAATTATAAAATTTTGCGACTCATTCACTTAACCTCAATGTGTTCCCTAAATACTTTGGATATTGCAGTGTTTTTTAGGAATTTTCGAGTGGAGCCTTCTTGAAAACCTCCATTCACCTATAAATATGCACCCTCAACTATTTATTCATATTAGTAAGTGAATACTATTGTTAATGGCAAAATAATTCTTAACCAACGTTCAAAATATAAATCTGGCAATTATTAGTAATTTGATTTACGAACTAGTTTCTCATCATGTCAATGAAATTGCTACCTTATACTATTATGTATTTCATGGTGATATTTCAACCCAAACTGATTAGGTATAGAAAGTTTTGCGTGATTTTCATCTATCTCATAGAACTTTGTTACTAATGCTTTGTAATTATCGTCAAGAAATAGTACATGAGAATGTGAATCTTATTTCCTCACTTTTTAGACAAAAAGCACAAAAAAAATTTGCATTAATAGTGTGGAAATGTAGAGTAGGCAAGGTATAACATTTAATTGGTGTAAACAACTTTATCAAATTTAGGACTCGTTGTCTATTTCCCTTTCCCAAAATATATCCACTGTATACTTCAGAAAAGTATCTCTAAAAACATTAAATCTGGAAGAATAAAATAAACCAGCTGATAAGTTAATTGTGCTGAAAAGAAAATCCTCAAATTTAGGTCGAATATAGCCCATGGATGTATAACCAGAAAACAGGAACCCTACAACCAGTTATTATCCTGTATAAAGACATATGATTTGATATATTCTAGAGTTTTGTGCTATTTTGCACCACCTAGACCTTGTGTATAATACTTGTAAATTCTTCCACATCTCTTAAATTGCCCTTAATCTATTTCTAGTAGTGATAAAATTGAGATTTCCAAGATGTGCATTGAAAAACTCTTCCAAACAATGAAACTCATCGAAAAATGAAGTCAAGTTTTTCTTAATTTCAATTTAAACATGATAATTCTAGCCCTATGAACATTATCCATCTTGAGATACAAACATTGATTATGTGCCTAGTAGGGATCTTTGCCTTCTGTGGCTTGATCCCATTGGACGATGTAGTGAAATGTAGGTTGGTAAAATGTAGGCAATGTGAAAAATTAGAGGACATTCAAAAAGACGTGGCGTATGTGGCTAATCAGGCCGATAGCAACTGAAGGTCGAATCCAACAACAAGTAATATAACTCTAGTTGGTATGGGGGACGTTTTGATGTAAGCTTCCCCAGTTTTTCCCTTAATGATAATTTACCCCCTTACATAAAAAGAACTCTAAACCTTACACATGGTACATTGTGTTCACCTGAGATAATGATCAATATATCACAAAGTTGCTGTACTTCGGAAACAGGTCTCGATCGATAATTACTCCATTATGCTTGTTTCACTATTCTCAGTGGCTTTTCTTCTACTCTCAATAAAACATCGATTTGGCTATGTACATCTCTGCGATGTAATGGCCCGAAGAACTAGCAAAATATAGGTAGGATTTCATGTACTTCCACCCTCCAACACGCATGAGAGCACCAATGCAAATGCAGAATATACTCAGACGAGCGTGGCTTAAACTATTCTTTGTCCTATCTGATATATAACAGTCGAACCAAATCAACTGTACATAAAGATCATGGAACAAAACACACGTTGTAGGTCTTTTGATATTACTGCCCACCTACAATACCATCCAGATTTCTTATTAACTTGGTGCCTTTCTTTCTTCTGCTGTGATCTCAGATCTAAGTTAACTAGAGTTTTCACTGCTTTTTTTACTGTGCAGCGCAACATCTGAATCACGCTCCATCTGCATTTTACAACAAGATCTACCTCAAGAATAGTGGACTATTCTACGACAAGAGCATTAACTTTGCGCTGCCCTTTGTTTTTCATCAAGCCTCCTTGTATTTCCCATTTCAATCTGATCATAATTCTTTGTTACAACCAAATTGATTAAGAGCATGTCTTTTACAAGATCAAATCCATTTAGTTTACATCGCATTCGTAGGATATCCGGTCCCAAACTCATAAAATTCATGCTAGTGACAGTTGTCGTTATAAATTTTATATATATATCGACCTCGTTATTTGAACGCAAAAAGCTAACTAGCAAGATACAGTTGCCTTTCTATTCATCTTCAAACTCAGACCCTTCAGATGAAGAATCACAAATTTTAATTCCTACCCCGGAACAGAAGCAGAATTATAATGAAGGAGAAGGTCCAGCCGACTCAAGTGTAACAATGACTGGGATTGATTCGGTGCCATATGACAGCATACAAACGGTGAATGAAGAAACCAAGGAGGAAACCAAGGAGGAAACCAAGGAGGAAACCAAAGAGGAAACCAAAGAGGAAACCAAGGAAGAAACCGTGGAAGAAGACATGAAACCATTGTATATGATACCAGATAAGTCACATAATGATTTGTCAACCAAAGAGAAAATTTTGAACAAATTAAATGAAGTAACCAAAGATAAGATGAAATATTGGTTAGCACATACAGAGTTAACGGACTACGAAATAGAAATTCAAGTAAAAGACTTTTTACGAGAAAGTTGGATAGATAAGCCTGTATTATTCTACGATCCTAGATTTACATTATCAATATACCTCTCCGAAATAAAGCATCAGTATTTGAAAAAGAATCCTGAAAATAAGAAAGCTCAACGGCACGAAATTGTTGTACCATTTGCCTGGTCAGACTGGGTAGATTTAACGATGTTAAACGAAGAATTAACTAAACCTCAAAGTGAAAGAAAAAACTGTAAATATATGGAAGCAACTCATCATGAACCTACACCATTTCCGGATTATTGCATAAATAGTATTGATATAAAAAAAGAAGATTTAGAAGAAATGCATTTACCACTGGCTCAATATGTCCCAGAATTTGCTGTGAGAAGATCGCCAACAAACAAAGCATCAAACGAAGTTAGAATGTTGGAAGGCAAATCTCACTTACTAACTTATGCAGCAAATCCATTATCTATAATATTCATGAGTAAAGATGGTGTATATGAAGCCCAGATTGATGGGAAACAACGTATTATTGATGGTGAGTTGTTTGACAATTATTTGAAAAATAATGGTATACCAAGAACTGAAGACGAAACAACCATAATATTAAACCCAATAAAAGAATTTGAATCGCTAACAAAAGATATAAAAGCAAGTCCATTAGATCCCGAAGATGATGAATATGGGATTGTTGCAAAAACCAAAGAATTAGACCCTTCTACGTCTAGGGAATTGTACCTTCCAGAGAGTGCCTTTGATTATCAACAGGATAAGATCGATACCCAATTAAAACAGTATGAAGAAAAAATGAATGTTCTACATGATTTAACAACAAATGAATTATTATTTGATCTTCAGAAAATTAATAATTTGCGTTTGAATAGATACGAGAAATTGTACTACGAAGGTTTGAAATATGCCAATACATTCACTTTGAAAAAAGAGCAAACACACTTCAGAATGGCAAGATTAAATTTTAATAATGCCGAAAATGATCATGATGCCGGGTGGCATTATGAGTGGAGATTTTTCAATGGAGCATTAAGATATCTCAAAAAAGGTTGGTCCAAGGAAGAGTTATTGATCAGAGAAAAAGTATTACTTGATAGAATATTACGTAATTGGTTTAGATTTGCAAGCGAAAAGGGTATAATATCATGGATTGCACATGGCCCTTTACTATCATGGTATTGGGATGGTTTATTGTTTCCATTTGATGAAGATATAGATATTCAAATGCCCGCTAAAGAACTAGTTCGACTTGCAAAATTATATAATCAAACGCTAGTAGTTGAGGATATAACCGAAGGATTTGGAAAATACTTTATAGAATGCTCAACGTTTGTTCATCATCGTGGCAGATCATATAAGCATAACCATATTGACGCAAGATTTATAGATGTCGATACCGGATCTTACATTGATATTACTGGACTAGGTATATCTAGCGAGGAAGTGCCCAAGAGATATAGTGGATTACTCGAACAAACCAATCGTGATGGTAAACCAAGACAAATTTATAATTGTCGATTCCCACATTTTTACTCATATGACGAATTATCACCATTAAGATTCACAATGATAGGGGGTGTACCTGTATTTGTCCCCAATAGAATTGAAACAATCTTGAAACAAGAGTACAAAACAGGTATGACAAGCTATGAATTTGAAGGGTTCTTTTTCGTTGATGCTATTAACCTCTGGATACATTATTCGAAATTAGAGTTTCTATTCCAAGGTGAACAGTTGTACAATGGTGATAAAATATTGAACACTGAAAAATTCACCAAATTAGTTAAAGGTATATCAGATGATCAAGTTCTTAAGCTTCTAGAGAAAGATGAAGATATATTGTTAGAGTACTACCTCACCAAAGATGTCACAGAAATACACAAAAAAGAACTTACATATATGTTCAATATGCCAAATGGAGTAGACACAAATATTGGAGACATAAAAGAAATGAGATCAAGTAGTGAAATACTGAGTGATCTTGAGTATCATGAATTGACTTCGAAGTTCAAATTTCAAAAACCATTTAGAAGATCTTTATTCAATTATGAAATGATAGATAGAACTCGCCACCAGAAAACCGTAGATAGAGATCAGTAATTTGTATAGAAAAGTGCGATATACCTATTTGAAAATACACAGGGTTATGCTGATCCAAGCAGTCACAAAATCTTAGATCGCAATGGTATGACGATCTGGCCAGAACAGTAAATCAACGAGGTGCGTAGGCCTACCGAAGGTCAAGTTACGGAAAAATGTATTTTTATTTCGTCTAAGGGCATTAACGGCAACCCCTACACCCTTGGCGTTCTCTGAAGTACAATATGGAGACAAATTCAGAAAGTCATCATGATCCTGGACGAATTACACATCAATCACAAGTTCTCGCACGATATTGCGACGCCTAGACGAAAAGTGTTGCATGATTAAGATATGAATAAGGTTTCATTGACAATCTGAATCGGTACCTGGTGCATGAGCACTCTAGTGCACTAAAAAGTTACAGGCAGTGTGTGGAGAATGAGACTTTTTTACGCAAACCTAACCAGTCAGTCTTCTTTCTCGTGTTGCCAAATTTTACTCAGCTTGTATCTGTTTCTATTCACGAACAACCGCTTGGTTCTATCCAATCAATTATTAGATCAATCAATCAACCAGTTAATCAATCAGTTAATCAGTTAATCAGTTAATCAGCCTCGTTTCAACTCAGTCTCAGAATCTCCTTAATATATACCCACCCCTGCGTCTTCGAAAGGCAGTTCATAACCATTTGATTCACTTCATCCTATTTAAAGTTACTATCCTAGATCTAGTATGAAATTAGATTGAGACACTTCTCTATCATACATCAGATATTTACTCCTGCCGTGCAATTTTCAGATACTAGTAACTGTTTATATAACTAAAACACACCTATAATTTAGAACTTAATGCATTACACCATGAAAGAAATTAAACTAATAAGGAGCTTATTCCTTATTGTGTTATTCATACATATCTTCTATTTCGTCAAAGTTTATAGAATAGAAGAGGAGAAACTAGAACAATTAGCTATAAAACATGCCACCTCAATAGATTACAGTACTGACGATTTGGTCCAATATGGTACAGAGGATTATCACCAGTTAGAAACAGAACAAAAAATATCATATCTTTTACATAAGGTTGAACAAAATCAAGATAATCGATATTGGCTAGCAAATACTACTGTTGAAAATCACCCACTCAAAATAAACCTTAAAGACTATTTACCCCCTAAAGACGATTCATCAATTACATGGACAGTTCGTCCTGAACTAAATTATGATCCAAGATTTACAATGAGCGTAGTATTGGATGAGCTAAAATATCAATTACAATTGCATAACCCCAAGAATGAGAAATCCAAAGACCATTTAATTCAATTGCCATTTGCGTGGTCAGATTGGGTTGATTTATCTATGTTAAACGAGGAATTATCAAAACCTGTTGACAGAAGACTAAATTGTAATTGGCTACAAGCAAAAGTTAACAAGAAAACCAAGCACTCCGAATGGTGTAAAAACCTTATGGACTTAACTGACGAAGAAGTCAACGAAACTGGACTACCTAGGGAGTTTTTGCCAGGGTTTGTAGTCAAAGATTCTCCAATGAATAAAGCTCCCCATAAAGAAGTCATGATGCAAGGTAAAAGTTATTTACTTACCACGCAAGAAAATCCCATTTCGATAATTTTTTTGACAAAAGAAGGGACTTATGAGGCCCAAATAACCAAGCAACGTCAGAGGATTGTTCATACTAATCTATTTGAACGTTATCTTGAAAGAAGGAACATAACCGCTAGTGATATCGATAATATTGGTCAAATTGAAATGAGTAGGGAAAATGAGTATCATTCATTATTGGAAAGTATTAAACCAAGACCATTGGACATTGATGATGATATTCATAGAATGAGGCAAACTACGACACAGTCTGAAGTCAATGCATCTAGAGAGTTATATTTAGATAGAGATTTTTTCCATTATCAACAGGAAACGGTTGATGAACAAATCAGTGATTATGAATTCAGATTGAATAAAGTTGAAGAAGCCGTGACAAATGAATTGAAATACGATCCTAAAATTATTGATGAACATAGGTTAAATCGTCACGAATTGAATCACTATCATGGATTGAAGTATGCAAATTCGTTTGATGTTGCGAGGGAACCCACTTACTATAAATTAGCTACCTTGAAAAAGGATAAGCAGAATCAAGATGCAGGATGGCATTACGAATGGAGATTTTTCAATGGGGCACTACGTTATGTGAAAGATGAAAGTTGGACAGCTGAACAATTAGAAGTTAGAGAACAAATTATACTAGACAGATTATTAAGGAATTGGTTTAGGTTTGCCGAAGAGAAAGGCATTATATCATGGATCGCTCATGGTCCATTATTATCATGGTATTGGAATGGACTAATGTTCCCTTTTGATTTAGACATCGATATTCAAATGCCAAGTTCTGAGTTAAACCGCTTATCTGCAAACTATAATATGACTTTAGTTGTCGAAGACATTGACGAAGGTTATGGCAAATATCTTATTGATTGTGCTACATTTTTACATCATCGAAATATGGCCGCGAAAGATAATTATATAGATGCTAGATTTATTGATGTTGATAGTGGTACATACATTGATATCACCGGTATCGGATTGAACGATGAAAAGCCACCACCCGAATATAATGGATATATAAAAGCAAAGCAAAAAAAAGGCGAATCAGTTGAATTGTATATGGATAGAAGAAAACATTGGTTAAATTATGAAAAAATTTCTCCATTGAGGTATTCAATGATTGGTGGTGTTCCAGTATACGTTCCAAATGACATAATGACAATGTTGAACAAAGAATATTCTGCAGGTACGAAAGATTATTATTTCGATGGGTACTATTACGTACCATGTTTAAGACTATGGCTACAACAAAGCAAAATTTTACCTATTTTCAAACCAGAGCAGTATGAATCAAGTACAGTTGAAGGTATAACAGAAAATTTAGTTGAATTATTGAAAAATCTTGATGATAATGGCAAACTAAAACTTTTAGAAATGAACGAAGATGTACTAATTGAATATTTTTTAACTCATAAATTAACTACATTACATGAAGTTGAGAAGAAATTCATGCTAGATCATTCTTTACAATTACTGATGTTTGACCTACTGAACAACACAGAATATCATTATTTAACTTCAAAGTTTAAAATGGGATCAGCTTTGAGGAAGTCTTTATTTGATTTTGAATACTATGGAAGACTTCAACATATGCCCAAAGAAGAAGTGGCAAAATAGAATATATTCGAAGAGCAAACACAAAGTCAAACGTAGAAACGATTGCAACAAAAGACTCGATAACGAGATTATAGTCCACATCTCAAGAGAAAACAAGAAAGCAGTTTAGAATATTGTTGACCAGGATAACTAGAATGAACACTTCTGTTTCAACCGTTTAAATCTATTCTTCTTTTTATAGCGCTTTTTGTATATAGCCGTAGTGTGAAACCAAATTTTATGTCTAAATTTTTTCCAATGAAGACCACTTTGAAGATAAAGGAACATGAACAACCTAACAACTCATCCACTACACCTCACCTTACTCATCAACAATGTTTAGTTCAATCAGGTTTGGCATCAGAGCTTTACCTCCACCAATAGCGAGAACAAGATTCTATTCACGTTATACGAAAGTTACAGCAAAGCCAGCAGCTACCATCACACCAAAGGTAACCCCAAAGGATGAACCTCAAGAAGAATCCGCTTCAACATCGGCAAACTTCCTATTTCATGATGCACCATTAGAACAACCCCCAGCCCAAGCTATTAACTGGTCGGACTCTTTTCATGGATTAGGATCTCAGCCATTTCCCAAAGAAACAGCTGATATCTTATTAGCATCAATTCCAGATGAAGATATCGAAATCAAACCAGATGGTTTGTTATACTTACCGGAAATTAAGTATCGTCGTATTTTGAATCGTGCTTTTGGACCGGGTGGATGGGGATTAGCACCAAGAACAGAAAGTCGAATTACTTCATCTCAAATAAGCCGTGAATACGGATTAATCTGCCATGGAAGATTGGTCAGTATTGCTAGAGGTGAGCAAGATTATTTTGGCGGAGAGGAGAAGATTACTACCGCGTTGGAAGGATGCAAGAGTAATGCGTTGATGAGATGCTGTAAGGACTTGGGTATTGCGAGTGAGTTATGGGATCCTAGTTTCATTAGAGCTTGGAAGACTAAATACTGCGAGGAAGTCTTTGTTGAACATATCGTTAAGAAGAAGAAGCTGAAGTTGTGGAAATTGAAGACTAACAAGGTTGAATATCCTTTCAAGAAAATCTAGGATAGAAATATTACTTGTATATAGAGATCATCTGTAGCCTAGACTTGTAAAATACATGATACAATATAACAAACACAAACCAATGTAAAATATTAGGTTTGAGAAGTAGTTGGAGCTTTTTACTCAGAATGGTCGAGGTGATTCGTTTTTACTATTGGGATTGATACTTTAATCGTTTCTTTATTTAAAATATGATAATGTACATGCTATATGCTTACCTATGGTTTGAAGATACCACGACCGACACCCAAGTCTTCAACAGTTTGACTCAATGGTCTTCTTTGCCAAATATCCCAGAACCCTTGTTTCGGTAAATCTTTATTGATGTTAGCCAATTCATATCTGGCATCTGCATGAGGGCTACTTGTGCTTTGAGCATAATAAGCTCTATCTATAATAGTAGCTATGGAAGTACCAAAAGCACCAGTGATTATTTTATGTTTAGGAGGCATAGATCTAAAAGCAGCAGTCAAAACGACAGTATTTGCGGCGGTCAACCCCCAGAATATGTTCCAACTATCATTCTTCTCTCTTAAGTTTGCGACGGATGATTGTACACCTTTAGCAATTGTGATGAAGGAAACAAATGCTAATGGTATTTCAATCTTGAAAGTTGCTCTCTTCCAAAAATATAACCATCCATATGCTCCCACTGTTGTGTAAAATCCAATTCTGGCTAATTGACCAACTTGTTTCTTTGTGTCGATTGGAGTCCATTCTGGATATCCTACGCCTTTGCTGAAGTTGGCTAATGGGTTTGGATAATGATTGGCAGCTTCTGGAAGTGGAACTACTTCTGCTACTTCAACTCTTTCGGACATTGGTGACAATGAATAGTTAGTATTAAAGATATCTTCGTGATTGACTTTTTTTTCCTCCTTCTTTGAATTCACCCAATCAAATTAAAATGAAAAAGTAAAACTAAACCTGCCTGTCAAAACATATACACTCAGAACTTGCAGCTTAGTCCCCAATTAGGAAAGCATATTTTCCACAAAATTTTTAAAATCACTTTGAAAAAATCTATCGCATGAATTTGAAAAATGAAGGTCGACTACATTCGTTCTTTGCTACAAAGTAATATATATATAGAATCATGAACAGAGTATTAACAATAACTGCTGTTGCAGCTGCAACATTGGCAGGATACGCCGTTTATTTTGATTACCAAAGAAGGAGTTCTACTGAATTCAGAAAGTCATTGAAGAAAAGATCACTCAAGCAAACAAAATTAAAAGAAAAACAGGAAGAAGAATCAAAACAATCTAAATTGGAAGCTGTCAAAAATGCCTTGATAAATGATTTGAAGGTTAACCCCATTCCAACTGAATTATCAGAAAGAGAAGCTTTTTTCATGGAACAAGTAGCAACCGGTGAACAAAAAGCCAAAGATAACTCCATTGATGCTGCTATTTGTTTCTATAAAGCCTTAGCTGTTTATCCAAACCCTACTGATATTTTGGGTGTTTATCAAAAAACTGTTCCTGAAGACGTTTATGAATTAGTTGTTATGATGATTGCTGTTTATCCACCCGCTTCAGTTTCTAGCATTTTAAGTAAAGGTGGCCCATCTCATGCTGATTTAAAACCCACTGAAGAAGATTTAGATTAACGAAATCCAAAGGTGGGATGAAGGTGGAATAGATGGAAGATGACGGTGGTGCGATAGAGGTGTCTTTCATTTTTGTACATATTACGTAGGTATTTAAATAATGGGATATCTTATTTTGGAAATATCTGCGAAGCAGCTTGCTGTAGGTCAAGCGTTCATCCGAAAGCTAGGAACGTCTTTATTTAAGCAGCTCGAACTGTTTGTAATTTTATGGTCCAGCTACTAATTTTAGATCTGATGGGTCCATCAATGGTTGTTAAATATCCAGCAAAAAAATTATTCCGAACATGTTCATTTGTACATAATTAATCAATTCTCTTCAAATTTGACTATGACGGTAGTCATTCGTTTGGTACTTTCGGTATATCTATTGGCAATAGCAATGGCTCAAGCTAATTCGTCATATTATCAGTCCAATCTCACCAATTTTCAATACAAAGGGATCAGTATTGGAGGTTGGTTGGTACTCGAACCTTACATCACTCCATCATTATTCAAAGCTGCGATAAATGGGAATGAAACTGAACAGGGCATTCCAGAAGATGAATACAACTACTGTAAAAATTTGGGCAAGAAGGAAGCAAAGAATAGATTATTGCAGCACTGGGATTCCTTCTACAATGCATCGGACTTCAAACTTATGAAAGACTATGGATTAAATATGGTGAGAATACCCATTGGATATTGGTCATTTCAAGCTATGGATGATGATCCTTATGTTTTAGGAGCCCAAGATTATCTAGACAAAGCTATTGAATGGAGTAATGAAAACGACTTGAAAGTAATGATTGATTTACATGGTGCCCCAAACACCCAGAATGGTTTCGATAATTCGGGATTGAGAAACATTGGATATCCCGGTTGGCAAAATAAGACAGCATACGTTGACCATACGTTGGAAGTTTTGAAGCAAATGTATAAGAAATATGGTACTGGAAAGTATGCCAATGATTATAAGGATACCATCTTGGGGATTGAAGTGTTAAATGAACCATTCGGACCAAAATTGTCAATAAACAAACTAAAAGAGTTTTACATTGATACATACAACGATGCAAGAGAAATCCAATTGCTCAATAATACCATTCTTTTCCAGGAGGCATTTCAGCCAATTGGGTATTGGGGACAATTTTTGGATGAAGGGAAAATCAAAGTATCAAATCATTCGAATCATACTACCAACCATACAATTATCAAGAAGGCAGATTTGCACAATATTGTAATTGATCACCATCATTATGAAGTATTTGCGGACTCCGTAGCGCAAAACGTTTCAACTCATTTACAAAATATTAAAAACTATGCCTCTGAAATAGGTAAGGAGAACTTTCCAAGTATTGTTGGTGAATGGTCCGCAGCATTGACAGACTGCGCACCATGGTTAAATGGTGTAGGATTGGGAACAAGGTATGAAGGTACGTCACCATATGATAATGATCCCGTTGGTAATTGTTCAATTGTAAATCGAGATCCTAATCTGTGGTCCAAACAACAAAAGAAAGATTATCGAAGATTTATAGAAATGCAATTATACGAATATGGAGAAAAATCTCAAGGTTGGATATTTTGGTGTTGGAAAACAGAAGGTGCCACGGAGTGGGACTATAAGGCTCTAGTAGAACTTGATATCATGCCTCAGCCTTTGAACAATTATAAATATGTCAAGGACGGAGTTGATATAAGTGGAGCATCCTTTCCTGTCATCAACATAAAAACACTCTTTGTAGCTTTGGTAGCTGTAGTTGTTCTTTTATAGATTAACAATAGACTTTATATGATAATGAATATAACAATACGTTTTCACACCCATTGATTGTGGATATTTTGCAACCTACGAATATTGAGTTGGGCACGCTCTACAATTTTTGCCTCGCCTGTTCAAGCAAGAATTTCGATTTAAATTTTTCATCCACAGTCGATTCAACATATAGTGTACAAATCATGGGTAAATCAGTTAATATTGCAATTATTGGGTCAGGTGTTGTTGGATCAGAATTTATCAATCAATTGAAGAATTTGAAAAGCTCTATTGTGTACAATGTAGTGTATCTTGCCAGGAATTCTAAGGAGGCATTGTATAACTCAGACTACATACCAATTGATTTATTTACCTACAAGACTACTGCAACTCAACCTACTTTGAGCTTGGATGATTTAGTGAAATTCTTGAAAGGAGCTCAAAGACCAACCATTTTAATTGACAACACATCAAATGAAAGTATTGCAAATTATTACCCAACTTTTATCAGAGAAGGTATTTCGATCGCTACACCAAACAAGAAAGCTTTCTCTTCTGATTTGAAAATATGGAATGAAATTTTCAAAAACTCAGAATCTGGAAGTGCTTTGGTATACCATGAATCTACCGTTGGTGCAGGATTACCAATCATTGGGCCACTCAGAGATTTGGTTACCACTGGCGATAAAGTTGAAAAAATCGAAGGTATATTTTCTGGTACCTTATCTTACATTTTCAATGAGTTTTCAACCACTGAAAAGTCAAATGTTAAATTTTCAGATGTTGTTAAAATCGCAAAAGATTTAGGATATACTGAGCCAGATCCAAGAGATGATTTGAATGGTTTAGACGTTGCCAGAAAAGTCACAATATTAGCAAGAATTTCAGGATTCGAAGTTGAAAGTCCAACTTCCTTCCCAGTTGAAAGTTTGATTCCAAAAGAGTTAGAAGGCGTTGAAAGCGCTTCTGAATTTTTGGAAAAATTACCAAATTATGATGTCGACATTCAAAAAGTCAAAGATGAAGCATTTGCTGAAAACAAAGTTTTGAGATTTGTTGGTCAAGTTGACTTTAAGAACAACAAAGTCTCTGTAGGTATAGGTAAATATGGTTTTGATCATCCGTTTGCTTCATTGAAAGGTAGCGATAACGTTGTTTCGATCAAGACAGACAGATATCCAAACCCATTAATCATTCAAGGTGCAGGGGCAGGTGCAGAGGTTACTGCTCATGGTGTTTTAGCCGATGCTACCAAAATTGCCGAAAGAATTGCAAATTAAATATATATAGCTTATAATTTTTATGTAATTTGGGAAAAGAATTCTTCTCTCCATGTAGATTTTGCTTCTTTGAAGATTTCTCTCAAGAATTCAGCATTTTGGCATGCAGCTCTGAAATTCAACATAATCTTCTGAGAATCTAAATGAATAGCCTTAGAGTTACTTTCATAATCACCAACTGGCGACACCGATGAACTTACTCTTGTGACATGAATATTATTAGGAGCTAAAAAGAAATCACCATTGTCTCTCAATTCCACTATATAGAATCCAGTTCTGTGAATGAATTGGGCATATTGAAATTGTGGAGTACCCCAACTATATGTAATATTTATATTTTCCCTCAGGAAGAATGATGTTGATCTATTATCTAGCAAAAAATCCAACTTTTTCAAAAAATACAAATGATAATAATACTTATTCGATGAAAGAATCTTATCATCAACAAACTCTTCATCGTGCCAAGGATTGAGCTTTAATCTCACGGAGACAAATGAATGGAAAGGACTAATTTTTGGAATGACACATAATTCTTTCCATGGAGTTTCCACAAGTTTCAATCCATGTCTTTCACATAGTCTTGACCATGCGGTTATTGTATCTTCAACAAATCTGTTTGTGGTATTTAACCATTGAATCCTAATGTGATAACAATGCTCAGGGTTATGCACTCTATCATAATGAACTCTAATCAACTCGGGACGATATGATTTCTTCAAGGGGTCCACATCAAATTTGATAGATCTACTTAAAATGAACTTTTTTCTTTTCTTACCGGTGGAATCTGCCACTGAAGATACTTCAGATGCAAGATTCAGCGATGATATAATCTTAGGTACATCTTCTTGTCCTTGGACTCTGGGTGATGCGTTACTCCTCGGAGTGGTTGATCCTTCTCTCTTTTTTCCAAACCATGAACCTCGCAGGCGTTCAGTTTTGTCCCTATATTCATCTTCAAATTCATAAAAGTAGTAACCATCGATAAATGCATGCCTTAACTCAACGTGCTTAAATAATCCTTTATTCAATAAACAATTCCCATAACTCACGGCTTCCTCTCTAGTTTCTATGTCTTCAAAACAATCAACCAACCATGATACAAATTCACTTCCAATGAAACATTGTAAATGTCTCTTGAAATGCCATGTTCGATCAACCAAGTTCAATCCTGTCGTTGGATTTTGCAATTCTTGAGCCAATTCCAACAATTTGATAGATTTATTAAATCTCATGTTCTCGGGTATCATTAAAGTTGGTTGGTTACCTGTGATGTCGTAATTTTCGGCTTCTTCATTTAGGAAGTCATATAGATTACCAGTGTAGAATATAACATCGGAAAATCTTTCTACTTTTTTAGTCTTGGACTGCTCTTTATTATATTTCCCTCTTTCTATTACGGCAATTAATTTTCTTAGACCTTCAACACGGATTTCCTCCGCAGTTAAATGTTCGTTAGTTATGTAATATGCATTTTTGGGTATTTTAGCCGGCATTACTACAAACTTCATCTTGTGAAATTCCTTCTTATCGTTAGGCATTGCATCATCAAAACCAGCTAACAATTGGTCAAACTGATTCCAGTTGTATTTTTGAGGTTGTACAGCTATTGCATCCACTTGTGCTGGAGTGTACTCATCAGAGTATCTAGTTCTTATTAGTGGGAAGTATGGTTTAATCTTATGTTGACCTAACGTAATTTTATGCTCATCCTCCTTCACTGTTCTTCTATATAGCTGAACATTCAAATTACCATTATAATCGCATAGAATGCGATGAATTTCATCATCTAATGTCATATATATCCTTGCACCAAAACAATTACCTTGTGGAAAATACTTGATTATAGAATCCACATTTCCCGCTGGTTTTCTTTCAGATTCAGCACGATTTACTCTGTCACCGTAGCAAATTTGAAATCCTAACATTAATCTCAATTGTATCATTTCTCTCATCAATTCGCTAGTAGTGTTCAATTCCAAATAGTTTTCATAATTTAAGTACACAGTATAATTTTGAAAAGTGTAATCTTTTTGTAGTTGTTGCGTAGTAGGAAATACACCAGTGGTAATGGGTAATGCAGCTGGTGCCTGAAAAGATCTCCATTTGATGATTTTTCTTTGAATCTTGTTTGGAAATACGTTACTCCATCTACTAACAAGTGCTTTTTGTAGTACGTTATTGTTTAACTCCCTTGAAGGGTTGGAAATTTCTGTCCAAAATAAATTCGTAACGGTTTCAAGTTCAGGTTCAATTACCAAGGATGATTTCTTTCTAGTTTGTAACTTTTCATCAAAGGAATACGAACGACGTAGTGGCTTTTTGTGATCGAGCTTATCTTCTCTCCTTGTGAAAAAAGTTTCTCCCTTGATGATTCTTGGTGATGTTGATTCTTCCCTGTAAGTTTCAATAGTACGAAATGTTGAAACTGGTGTATCGCTGATAATGGATGGTGCTGGTGATTTGATACTTTTCTCTTCACTATTCTTGTTGATGTTATACAAGGTGGAAAGTGCAGATATTTCAGTATTTGGGTGCGCAACCGTACCTGTAGCTGAAGAGTTTGTTGTCGAACTATGTGTCAGTAACAATGGAGTTCTATTATTAAAGATCAAGGATAGTGTTGCGTTAGCATTTTTCACTTGAGGCGCTTTAAACTTCGGTTCCTCTGTTTTAAACTCAACCTTCTCTTCTTCCTTACGTTCGATAGGCTTGAAAATGCTTTCATCATATGAATCCATTTCTTCAAGTAATGTCCTATCACCAGGATTGATATGAAACCTGGCAATTTTGACATTTTTTACCTCGTTTTCCATGACACCCATCATTTGCAATTCATAAATTTTACACCTAGGCATCCACTGAGTATTTTCATCTGATTTATCAACATAAAATGAAATATCACACCAATTGGGCACACAGTGACAAATTTTTCCCTCTTTGATAAATCTAAACAAAGGTGTGACATGCAATGGAGTTTGACTCAAACAAATGATGTCTAGACTTGTATCTATACTTGATATTTTTTTACTAGTTTCAAGAAGTAAATCATGGTCAACATCAAATAGACCAGTTCCAGGGGTTATCAAAATAAAATGACTCAAAGAGTGTTTGAGATCAGTGTTTCTAAAACGATCATTTAGTAGAGTCAACCCTACATTGACAGCTTCTAGAATATTGCCCTTGATTGATGGTAAGGACTGACCCTCCATAATGTAATTCGAGTTACCATCTGGATTTAACATTGTATCTCGTTTAAAATTAGCAAATTCCAATCTCAAATTTGCCATAATTCTATCCCAATGCATAATATTGACCTGGTCAACGACGACTCTGAAATAATCACGTCTTTTAGGAGGTCTCTTACCTGCTGCCAATGTTATCCACGGTATATCGGTCAAATCCATACTTGTAAATAGTACAATCGTTATAGAATGATGAGTATTTTTATCTCTCCAACGTCGAAAGATTTTTGGAAACAAGTTGTTAATCAATTTGTGAAACATGATCTCACCGTTTTCTTCAAAATTCCACATTTCTCGTGACAATTGAATAAGCACAGTTAGTTTTGCACTTTCTGAGCGGTATATCACTTTCGTATCTTTATTGATATATCCTGAAAATACTTTTTTACCATTCCTGTATAAGTACTTTATACTCCCTGTCCTATTACCGAGATATGATAATCTCTGATCAACATATCCACATGTACCAACTAAGGAAGAAGAGAAATGCCACATTGCGTCTCTTGATAAGTTGACGTCTTTGATGAAAACTTCAACTGAATCAACTGCTACAGTTTCCAATTTTGTTACTTTTTTTATTTGAACGGGACTTCTGGAGGGCAAATCAAGTAAATTTTGTAATGGATTGGCAATCAATGAAATCTGAAGTTTAGATTTTGATGTTTCATTTGCGGATTCAGAATCATCAATTTGCTCTCGTATATTTCTTGAATTCACTTTGAACACAAATTTTTTATTAGAAGAGCCACCTTCTAACCTTTGTAACTCATATATTTGCCCAACTTGAACCCCACCAGGAAAGGCATTTGAATCAATTATTAAATCTTCAGTAGAAGTAAGTAGTTCATGAAACCAAACAGTCAATTGTATTGGATCTTTCATATCATCAAATTGGGGATTACTCATTACCTTAGTTAGGGTATCCTTGGTTGTGCTAGGTATATCTAAATCATGATTGTTCTTTCGACTAACTGTAATTGTACTTCCAATACTCCTTTTAAAAGATGGTTTATGATGTTGCCTCGAAGAACCAACCGTTAAACTCGCGTGATTGGCTGACATATGTCGTTGGTTTGGCTGTGCAAAAGATGAGGAAGTAGATGAGGATGTATTCGTAGTTGTCGACTGCCTACTTGATGCATTGAAAAACCTAGCATGTTGCATGGTTATAAATTAAATCAACAGTTCATAGAATTTAGATATAGAGACAACAATTTTTTATTTTCATGGAGAGAATCAATTTTGTTTATTTCAGACAACGTCACTATGTACGAAAATCTATGAGTGAACTCTCTTTAACACAAATTCATCGATAAACCATTTGTGAAATCTATAATCATCAGCCAATTCAGGATGGAATGATGTACCCAATACATGTCCTTGTTTCACAGCAACAATCAACTCATTATCTTGCCCATCATAATTTTTCAAGCTATACAATACCTCCACTGGTGCCTTGTTCTCGTATGTGTTTGAAGATCTAATTTCATCTCCCCTGGCCTCTTCTTTCTCTCTCCCAGATAAAACTTTAGTCACCACTGGAGCTCTGATGAAAACTGTGGGGAAGTTTGTACATTTAGGTATGAACGAACTGAAATCGAGTGGTTGTTCGAATGAATTGATTTGTCTTCCAAATGCATTCCTGCTCACTTCAACGTTCAATGCCCCTAAAACTCTTTGTTTGCTAAGACCATTTACGATCTGTTTGGATAAGAATATCAACCCAGCACATGTACCCCAGATCGATTTGGATTCATCTGCTACAAATGCATATAAATGAGGTAAAAGACCAGTTCTTTCAGCAATGTATGACATAGAACTACTTTCTCCACCGGGCAAAACCAACGAGTTGCACAGATCAAGATCTTCCTTGGTCTTTACTTCGATTATCTCAACTTTGTAACCAGAATAATCATTGGGGTTGGATTTTATCAAATCATTGAAATAGGCTATATGCTCTCTGAAGGCCCCTTGCAATGCTAATACCCCTATCACAATTGGTTTGGTCGTAGTCATGATGAAAGAATGCGAGTGGTATTCACTTGCATGAGATAAAGTGTTGATTATTTATCTAGTTTTGACTCGCCAGTTAAATCAGAGCGGTAAGTGCTAAAATGACTCTGATCCAAGTGCTAAGATTATACAAAGGGGAGGGGTGGAATGGAGTAGTATGAGTCAAAGAGTCGTAGGTCTTTTTTAATTACGGTTCAAATTTCTTCCACGACGAACAAGAGGTAAAGCTTGGCTCATATATCAGTTGCAATAGGTTGAAGCTGTATGGAAGGTGGCTTATCATTGATTTAGAACTTCTCTTATTTCTTAGTTCTTCCATTGAGCTGTTCGTCGGTATTGGAATAAAAGAGAATGTTTTAAATTGCATGACACAATACCAAAACAACACTGTGTAAGCGCATACCTTAACGTTTGCGAGAACGCTGTCTGGTTCTAGGTCTGACAACGGACCCACTCTTATACTTGGCATATTGCATGAAATGCCAGGCTAACGTCTCGTTCAAGGATGGCAATCGAATCAAATTGCATGTGAGGTATGAATTGACGAGAGATTCATGTCTAGCAGTGGTTCTTATCGTTTAACGCCCATCAGTCGGCTCAAAAATAGGAGTTGTATATCAAATAGTGGGGATCCAAGCTTTTGGAAAACCCTTTAATTCCAACGGCTTCAAAACTCTTTAAACTTTTCAAATTAGCTCAATTGCACTGTATCAATTGAGATCAATTCAGTATACAGAATTGTTACAGTAATCTCTCTCTTATTCGCTTAAGGTACTGGCGTTAAGTCCTCCATTGCACCCGGATAGCAGATCACTACAAATGCGTTGATAGCGTAAATTTGTGAGTCAATTCTGCAGCACGAATTTGAACCGCAGAAGAAGTCAAAAATGCTACAAGCACTTGTCAAATTTCGGAATTTTGTTGTATGCGTATATAAATACCAGTCAAAAATTTAAATTGTATAGGTCAATTTAATTTTTCATTCAACAACCAAAACATATTAAACAGGATGTCAGATTTTAAAATAAAAGCAGGTTTAGCTCAAATGCTCAAGGGTGGTGTAATCATGGACGTCGTCAATGCCGAACAAGCAAAAATTGCAGAAAGAGCAGGTGCTTGTTCAGTAATGGCCTTAGAACGTATACCATCTGATATGAGAAAGTCAAACCAAGTCTGCAGAATGTCTGATCCTAAAATGATTAAAGAAATTATGGAATCAGTTAAAATTCCAGTTATGGCAAAAGTTAGAATTGGTCATTTCGTAGAAAGTCAAATCTTAGAAGCTTTAGGTGTTGACTATATTGATGAAAGTGAAGTCTTGACTCCTGCTGATACTGTATATCATATTGATAAATCAAACTATAAGGTCCCATTTGTATGTGGTGCCAGAAATTTGGGTGAAGCTTTAAGAAGAATCAACGAAGGTGCTGCAATGATCAGATGTAAAGGAGAAGCTGGTACCGGTGACGTATCATCTGCCGTCGATCACATTAGAACGATCAAGAAAGACATTGAAGAAGCAGCTAAATTGAAAAATGAAAAGGAAATAGCTGAGTTAGCTCACACCTTAAGAGTGCCAGTTGAATTATTAGTACAGGTAATTGAATTGAAAAGGTTGCCTGTTGTTACATTTGCTGCAGGTGGTATCGCAACTCCTGCTGATGCAGCATTGTTAATGCAATTAGGATGTGACGGTGTGTTTGTTGGATCCGGTATTTTCAAATCAGACAATCCTGAAAAATTGGCAAAAGCAATTGTGAATGCAACCACCCATTATAATGATTCTGCTAAGTTGTTAGAATACTCCACTGATTTAGGTGATTTAATGGCAGGAATTGCTATTGACTCAATCAAGGAAAGTGAAAAATTAGAAAAAAGGGGTTGGTAATCTATGACTAGTATATATGAATTTGCTAAAAGTGTGTAACATCTATATTATATTTGTTAATTTGCATGATTTATGATACCTGATAATACAGGATTGGATAAGTATCAAATATTTCAACCAAATATTTATGAAACAACTACAGATTATTGAAATTATATCCAAAAATTAACTTACCAAATACTAATGTGTTCGATTGTGCAAGAGACCTAATATTGAAGTACTACAATGGAACATGTAGAAATATCTTACGTCTGTAAACACTAATGATAATTGTAGATAGGCCAATTGCGTTAAACGTATCCGAGATTATTTTGGAGGTTTGGTTGTTTATTAAGTGAATACACAAGTTATCCACAATGCAAAGCCTATTAATCATTAGCTGCAAATAATGCCATGATTGCAGACGACATGTTGGAGGTTGCTGTCACCAAGCATATATTGCTTCCAGCATTCTCAAATTAAGCAGATATATGAAAACTGCTATATCAAACAGGATTATACTTGCAATAGTTTGCAATAAACACGAGAGTAAATTTGAAGAACAATTTACATTCAAGATATCTTCAAAGAAAAATGACACTGAATGAGAGAATATGATATTGCCGAAGGTATGACAAATATTTAACACAGTTCCAAAATTGCCAATCAACGCACAAGTAAGATCAAGTAGCAATTTGACTGGAAACTTTCTTCACATACTTTCCATATACACATTTCCCTACGTATGCAAGATTAGATAGAAATATTTGAGGAGTATAATCTTCGTGATTCATTTGCGCTAACGTAATAGAAAACATGGTTGCAACATAGCTGGGCTGAAACACGCAAAAACGCAAACACGCAGATATGCAAATCCACCACATAACATACCCCTCCACGAAACTCAATATTTTCTTCATAGCTTTGCGGCGAAAATAACAGTCCAACGAACTGGAGTTGATTAATGTGGTTACGCGAATATTGATTCACCAAGACAATAGCAAATTACAAGAACAAGCGTCGCCGCTATATAGAAAGTCCATATCCTAGTATGATCCTAATATACAAGCCTACTCTGATAACAGTCCAAGAAAGCTTCAACAGCCAATGAGGAGCAAACATTTGAATATGAAGATGTCATGTACTCCACAATATAAAGTTCTTGGCTAGTCTAGGCGTCCTATTGATTCATAACTCTAATCTCACTATCTCTTCCTCTTCATTCATAGTAACAGGTCTAAGTAAGAGCCGAGGGGGTTTGGAGAAACTATATCATTCAAATCAAAGTGAAATAACATTGCTATTTAGCTGTATGTTGCAAAACCATGAGAAATTCTGCTGAAGTTAAAAGCGCCTATCTGATGTTGCTAATCGCATTCCGTGAAATAATCAATTTATCAGCGGAGAAACATTGCCATCTTGCACACTACCCCTCCGGCGAACAGTGAGTGTTCTTTTTTATTACTTTATTAATTCTTTCGAATCCAATATTCAATCAGCAAAAGTCTAGACCATCTGGAGCCTCTTGGGGTTCACCCTGCAACCATGTTCCGAAGATAATTTGATCTTGGGGTTGGGGGAGAGAGATGAAACGGATGTGCGTATGAAAAATAGCTTATCACAGATCTTTCTCAATATGGCTTAGCGCTTACTACCAAATTGCAAAATATCAACTGATTAGGTAGTGGATGTATACTGGGCAAAAAATTATTTACTGATCAAAAGATCTATCATAATCGATTCATTCGTACAATCTGAAGAAGATATAAGAATGGCTCCAAATCTTGTTTTTTCGATGTCCAAATATTTACTTACTCAGAAACAAATCAAACCATGAGTAAAAAGAAAGACAGTCTTGTGATCGACGTGGAGAAAGTTTCAGATACATCATATCCAATTGCAAAGGAGTTCAATGATTTTCATCAAAAGTTAGACATCGAAGAATATGGTGCAACCAAGAGGGGGTTAACTTCTCGTCATGTCAGTTTAATGGTTATTGGTCAATCCATTGGAAGTGGCCTTTTCATCGGTGTTCGAAGCAGTTTATATACAAGTGGAAGTCTTTCATTCTTTATTGGATTCTTAGTATGGGTTTGTTTTGGGCTTTATCCGTTGATGCAAGCTATCGGTTTGTTGTGTACATATTTGCCAATCAGGGGATCTTTTTTTCATTTTTCAGCCAGATATGTTGACCCAGCATTAGGGTTCGCAGCAAGTTTGATATATATATATACTACATTGATGTTTGTTTGTCTTGAGGCTACTGCTGTTGCATCAGTTATATCAATGTGGACTGATTTAAACCCAGGTGTGTTTATAACCATTGCATTGATTTCATACATTCTTGTCGGTCTAATCGGTGTAAAATGGTATGGAGAAATTGAATTTATGACGTCTTTGCTCAAGGTATTATTGATTCTTGGACTCATGATGTTTTCGTTGATTTCCATGTGTGGTGGTAACCCCAAGGGTGATGCGTATGGATTTAGACACTGGAAAGAAGGTGGCCTTTTCAAGCCATACTTAGTTGACGGAGCTACAGGTAAATTTTTAGGTTGGTGGAATTCATTACTTTGGGCCGCTTTTGCAGCTGGTGGTGCAGATAACTTAGCTTTGATATCATCCGAAATTAAACTTCCAAGAAAAACGATTGGACTTGCAGCAAGGCGTACTTACATTAGAATATATTTGTTTTACGTCGGAGGTATTTTCTTCTTGAATTGCCTTATTCCTTCGAATGATCCAACTTTAGTTAAAGAATTGACAGCTGGTTCTTCCGGGGCAACTGGGCTGCCTTGGGTTATCGGTATTCAAAACGTTGGTGTCACTGGATTAGCTTCATTGATCAATGCGTGTATTTTGAGTTCGGCTTGGTCTTGTGGTAATGCTTTTTACTATTGCGCAACTAGATCATTGTATAGTGCTTCTTTAGCCGGCTACGTTCCACGTTTGTTTTCCAGGTGTCTTAAGAATGGTGCTCCAGTATATTGTGTTTTCTTTGTCTTTACCATTTCCTTGCTTTCATATTTAAATGTCAGTACAAATACAACTAATGTTTTCAACTGGTTTGTTAACTTAGCTACAACTGGTTTGTTATGTACTTACTTTTGTATGTGGTGGTGCTATTTTGCATTTCGAAAGGCTTACGAAAAACAAACTGGTCTAAGATTTGTGAAGGGTGAATATCCATACTTCATGGGACCAACCTGGCTTCATCCTTTTTTCACATACACAGCAATGGTGTTGACTTTACTAATTTTGTTCTTTAATGGATTCTGGATATTCTTCCCTGGTCAATTTTCGGTGGCCAACTTGTTTACTTCATACTTTGCACCAGTACTTTTCGTTTGCTTATTTGCTTTCTGGAAAATCTTAAAAAAGACTCGCTTTAGAGATCCAATGACTGCTGATATTACGACAGGAAAGCTAGAAATCGACGCAGAAGAAGAGAGGGATATGAACATAGAGGCAAATCGTCCTAGAAGAAAAGGTAAGTTTTTTGCTGTTTGTAGAAAAGTAGGTGATATATGTTTTGGTTAGGTTTGTGTGATATAATTATATCGTGAGTTTCTGGTTCATACCACAACTCACCCAGCTTGAGTCCAAGCATGGTGAAGTGAGAGTGACATATTGAATTTGCTACCAAGTTTGCTTGCCATACATATCAGTTTTATTCAACACAACATACACACAAAAGTGGCAAAGATGTGGAAAACCCGTTGTATAATGAGGGATCAAATGTCATTACACATAGAATAACATTAGCAGACGTTTTGGATTGCCGATTCTGTATACGTTAGAAACTTTAGTCGATGGGTAGGTAGAAGCCTATCCAATTATTATATTTGCAATGGTGTGGTGTGCATATTAAACAATCATTTGTCTCTCGAGGGCTTTTGCGCCACGACGCATTAAACCGTTCTCATTTCGGAGCGCTTGAACCGTATTTCGAAGAACAAAAGCCTTCCAATAGGCGTTTTGTAGTCAGCCCCATGTGACTGCTGAATGGAATCTAATTGTTTATACTATTTTAGAAATACTGCTTCCAAAAACGCCACCTTCATTATTTACTCCATAAAATTATCAAAATTAACCTAGATCTTATGCAAGAAAAGTTGGGGTGAAACACTGGCAGATGTTATTAATCTGTTCAACTCTCTAGATGATTTAACCGTGACAGGGATGTCCAATCTGATGTTCAATTAAATCTTTGAACACAAATTATAAACTGAATTTCAGAAATGTTGGTTTCTCTTAACCCAACGACAAACCCTGGTGTTCACGAGTAATCTCCATCTACCTACAACATCAGATGATTTTTAGATAGTTGCCAATGTGAACGAAACAGAGAACGATCGTATCTATTACCCTTTGTTTACATGTTAACGACACATTCTCGTCTTTGTGTTATTGTGATTACCGAAACAAACTAAAATGCCTTACGCTAGATATAACATATTTCACTATACTCAGCTCTTGGCAAACAAGCAGTAGACGTTGAAACTGTGTAGATAAATGCTTATACAGTGTGCTTTACGAGAAAGTATTGATGCCGACGTAGAACCAGCCCAAATTCTTTATCATGACCCCATTCTTCCCTCTGATTGCAAAAAAAAAAAATTCACTGAGATTGTAGATATGTCCTTGCTGTTGTTCCCTCTTATCTGTGCAATAGATTGGAGCCAGGATGCAAGAACAAGGGCCCACTTTAAGGCCGCCATAGAGCAAAATTCTGACACCTGGTAATACACACCACTAATGTCACTTTATAATGACTGATTATTTTCTTTCTTGTTGGATTTGAAACATGATGTCGAAATACCTTATTAGTCAGAAATATTATTAAATAAATCAACACGGCAAATTTCAACATATTCCAAAAAATAGGAATCTCAAATACTAATTTTTTCCCCGACACTTTGCATGGCGTTTTGAGCTTTGTGACCAAAATTGCAAAATGGAACCAAATCTGATGTACTGAGATTATGCTACTAGTCGACGACCTATCTATGTCCGTTCTTTTTCTCCTCACACATATTTTTCAGTCTGCCTTATGCACCTCGGACTTTTCACAATTTTTTTCAATTGTGTTTTCTCTATCAATAGCCAGTCGTATTTTTTGGTATCAAGCTGATCATTTTTAACTGACCCAATTTCTCCATCTTGCAGTGTTTTTCATAATTTTTTGGTTTCTCTTCTCTCTCCTTCCATACACAATTCTACTACAATATCATGGTTTCTGTGCCTACTTTTGAGAAGAATTCGACCGAGAAAGACCACGGGGCTGATTTAGAATCAGTGCTTTCTCGTCATACTATTGATTATGACCTTTATGTAGCTAAATCTCATCCATCAGCTATAAATCAGACTGAAGGACACAAATTAAGACAAGCTTTGGACTCAAGACATGTCAGTATGATTGCCATTGGTGGTGCTTTAGGGTATGTGCTTTACCAACCATGGTGCTAGGGCGATGATCTATTGTTCCCCACTGAATCATGCAATTTATATGCGGGACGATAAAACAAACACGGGAACTATCCCCCCCCCCCCAATAAATTGCAAAAATGGAGCATTTCGATCTCGTTTGTAGATGAACTATTTACTAACTGCATTTTCAGTACCGGGCTATTAATTGGTACAGGTACCGCCTTGAAAGCGGCTGGGCCAGGTGCAATTCTTGTTGCGTATTCGGTCATCGGTTTGGTCGTTTTCACAGTTATGAGTGCATTAGGTGAAATAGCAAGCTTCATTCCACTTAATGGTTTTGCAAATTATGGTAAAAGATATGTTGACGAGGCTTTGGGCTTTGCTTGTGGTTATACTTATCTTATAAAATATTTAATTTTACCACCAAATCAATTGACCGCCGGTGCTTTGACAATGCAATATTGGGTTTCTAGAGATAGAGTGAATCCTGGTGTTTGGATTACCGTGTTTTTAGTAGTCATTTTACTAGTCAACTTGTTAGGTGTTAGGTTTTTTGGAGAAATTGAATTTTGGTTATCAAGTTTGAAAGTTTTAACTTGTCTTGGATTGATTTTGGTTTTATGGGTTATTGCTTTAGGTGGTGGTCCAACACACGACAGAATTGGTTTTAGATTCTGGAGAAATCCAGGTGCCTTCATCCATTATACCGATTCCTCAAACGATTTCGCCATTGAAGGCCCTAAAGGTAGATTTGTCGCATTCGTATCTGTATTAGTTACTGCGGTATTTGCTTATTTAGGTACTGAATTGGTTGCAATTACCTTTTCAGAGACTAGAAATCCAAGAAAAGCTATTCCAAAAGCCATTAAGTTGACATTATATCGTATCATTGTTTTCTACATCTTATCTATTTTATTTGTTGGTATGTGTGTTTCCGCAAGAGATCCACTTTTGTTAGGTGCTTCAGGTACCAATGCAGGTGCTTCTCCTTTCGTTATAGCCATTAAGAATGCTAAAATTCACGGTTTAGATCATGTCATTAATGCTTGTATCTTATTATTTGTTTTATCTGCTGCCAATTCTGATATGTACGTTTGTAGTCGTACCATCTATTCCCTTGCAGTTGATGGATATGCACCAAGATTCTTCACCAAGACTAGCAGATTAGGTGTTCCATATTATGGTATTGCTTTGAGTTTTGCTTTCTGTTTATTAGCATTCATGAATGTTTCATCCGGATCCGCTGAAGTTTTTGGATACTTTGTCAATGTTGTTTCTTTAACTGGATTGATTGCATGGGCATGTATTTTGATTTTCCATCTCAAATTCATGGCAGCATTGAAAGCTCAGGGTCTTGAGAGGAAAAAAGTGTTGGTTTACACATCTCCATTCCAACCATTCGCATCATGGGGTGCGTTGATTCTTTGTTGTATTGTTATTTTGATCAAGAACTTCACCGTATTCTTGGGAAATAGTTTCGCCTATAAGAATTTCATTACTGGATATATCGTATTACCAGTTTTCTTCATTAGTTACGCCGGGTATAAAATCGTTAACAAGACTAAATGGTTGAAATCAGAAGAAGTTGATTTAGACACATTTAAAGATGTTATTGACATGGAATTTGAAAAGTTCCAAGCTGAAGATGCCGAAAGAAGAGCAGTAAGAGAAGCTGAAGGTAAGAGATATGATAAAGAATGGTTCTATGATAAATTCTTTGGATGGATTTTCTGATACACTTTATTCTAAGTTTGTATTTTTATTTATTATGATGTCATTTTGTACTATACGACACATCTCCAATTCCTTCTCTCTATGTAGTGTTTTTTGATTGACCTGAGAATCCATCAAATAGTCGCGTGACGCGAGTGTGATGTATGCAAAGGACATCAAATCCATATTACGCAAGGGGAGGGTGTGTATGTTGATCTTGCTTTTAGACACAGAGCTGTATTTAGAACTCGCTACAAAATCAATTTTGATCGAAGTATACACGTAACAACCCAAATAAACAAAAATATTGACATTCTTGCGATTTCAAATCAAGTAAGAGTACATAACTCAAGGAGAGAGAATCAGCTCTATCAAAAGAGATTAATTGAATCTGAGATGCCCTCAAATAGGGTTCGCCGAAGAGTACCTCTCCAAGAGAGGAAAAGGGTCGTCAAAGCATGTTCTCGATGTAGGGCCAAAAAGCGAAAGTGTGTAGGGTATCCATGCGTTGGATGCACTTCAATAAATGAGGAGTGTATTATAAGCAATGAGGCTAAATCAGTAAACCCATTAGATTATAAAGATCAATATCAGAGAGAAAAAAGATACAACTGTAAATTGGAAGGAGTATTGCAATTTTTATTTCCTGACGTTAGTTTGAAATACCTCAGAAACAACACTGATGAATTTGCGAAACTAGTGATCAATAAGCAGAAAGTTCCTCAGATGCCCATACAAGCGGTTCAAGAGAGTAAAAAATCCGAGACATTGAAGAATTTCAATCAAGTGTTTGTGTCTACTACTGATCAAAGCTTCATTGATTTTATACAGACAAGAGATCAGGACGTGAGTCATGGAGCTATTCTACCAGCCACTTCATTTTCATATAATAATAATGAATACATTAAAAGAAACTTGCTGCTGTTAGTGAAAGATGCAGTTGATACCCTTCCTTGTAATGAGAAATTACGAAAATTGATTATAGTCCATTTAAATGTATGCGAAACGAATTACTTTTATGCTCATCATGATAGATTATATGCCCATGTCGAAAAAATGATACAAAAGAGAGCTGAAAATGATCTCGACTACTTTGTGAACAATTGGCAAACGTTGGTCATCATCCTAAGTATGATTGCGATCTCATCTGGATTTGAATTTTTGAGTGATAACTTACCCATCCCAAAATTTGTGCTAGAAAGCACCCCAGGTTTACCATACTACTACGCTGCATTACCATTCATTGGATTCCTTATAGACCAGAAATCAATAGAAAGTATTCAAGGGCTTCTCCTATTTGGTGTATTCATGACTACAAATAAACTAGAAAACTTTCAAATGATTGATGGTGGATATTTGTTTATGAATTTAGCATTAGAAATTGCAATAGCAAATAAATTGCATTTGAAGGAGCCTTTTGAGAACTGTTCGATTGAAGATCAAGAAGTTTATAAACGATTATGGTGGTCCTGCTATACTATGGAAAGGAGGCATGGTGTGAATATTGGTAAATCAGAGATTATATCGCCAGAAGATATTACTGTTGGAATGCCTGTGGATGTACCTGAATTAAGAAACAGTTTGGGATATTCCAATTACTTAAGTCAATGCTCAATTATTGATCTAAATTTTATTTTCAGAGAAATAACCGAGTTATTTTATATGAAATCCAAATTGAAACATGATGCTCGAGTCTCAATTGATCCGAAGATAATAAGGAAGTTGGTTGAGGAAGTTGAAGAATGCAAATTACATTTCCCAGAATATTCAAAGGTGGAAAATCTACATCCAAATTCGCACTTATTCAGGGGTAATATTCATTTAAACTTGACTTATTACTTGGCAAAGATATATATTGGAAAACCATTTTTATTGTATAAAGTGGACAACTATAAACGCTTGAATGAGCAAAGTGGATATGAATCCGCATTTGTTGATCATTTGTCTTCAATTTGTATTGACGCCGCATTCTGCTCGGTTGAGTTGTTATCTGAATTACACAAGTATAACAAATTGGGGTTGTTTTCATCCACAGACATAAACTTCTGTAACCTTGCTCTCTTTACAATCCTTGTATTTCTCAAGATTGATAGATCGGAAACAACGTTACTATTCTTCAAAAAAGGGCTAAGTATCTTGAAGACAATGTCAGTGGGGTGTCCAAGTGCCAAGTCTTCCTTACAGAAGCTCAAGAGGTTAGACAGTTTAGTATCTGATTATACAGAGTTGGAGGAAATTGATAAAGATTTGAATACTTATAATGTGTTTGATATTGAGCAAGCATCAAGATCCTTTCCTACAGTTAATGAGGATCAAGATCCTATATTACAATTTGAAAATTCTACGAATGTAGAATCAAGCACTAATTTGTTTGGTTATATGGCTTTGCAACAAGATTTCTTTGATGAAATGGATGACTTCTTATTATCTGTTCATTATGATTTTTGATAAGTTGCGTAAAATGACATAATAACTTTGTAATGCTGATTTACGAGGCAGGTGCAGAAATGTACATCGAAAAATTAAAGATAAAACACAGATAAAAAATTTTACTTCATCACATGATTCCCACGTTGATCTTTAATTATATGCCGATGTATCATGTTTGATATGGATATACCTAATGAGCGATCTACACTAGTAGACGAAAATCCAGTACAAAGCATACTTAATCAAATCTCAGCTTATTTCATAATTGATGAAACCAAATATGGAGGTAGGGGATGTTTTGCGAAAGAGATGATACGCAAAGGCACAATCGTACATCATTGTGACACCCCAATAAGTTCAACTGTTGCTAGACCATTCAGAAAAGAAGTTTGTTCTCAGTGTTTTTTGTACGATTATGGGAAGACTATGAAGCACAAACTTTCTAAAAAATATGGGAAAGATGTGTGTTCATTGTTCTTTTGCAGTGAAGAATGTCGGAAACAATTTGGGGAGGATGATTTAAATGAAGTTCTTTTGAATAACTTGTTAACTGTGGAGAAGAACCATTTGATGGGGCTAAGTAAACCCGAAGTGGAAGCAAAAGAGCCTGATTTGAGTAAAGATTTTGAGATGCAAGTGATACAAGAATGGCGTAAAGTCTCTGAATGGGAAGAGAAGTTTAAATCAGCCAAACGGAGCAAATCTCAAAGCTTCCTTGCAAGAATAGACGATACTGAATATCTTGAGATCAAGTATGTCATTGGTATACTTTTCAATATGTACAAGTATAACAATCAACAAATCAATAATCCTGGATACCATCTCTGCGGTGCAGAAGATAAGAAAAGGATAGAACTCTTTTTATTTGACAACTTAAAGTCGACCGAGCTCGAGAAGGTTAAAAGGTACCCATACTTAATACACTCATATGTCAACATGTACAAATTTATAAAAGTTTCAGCTTCACTGGAATTGCAACAGTTTATAAATCCTATAACTATTCGAACAATCATTGGCAAGAACCTATCCAATGCATTTGGAATCTGGTCTCACGTGTCTGATCCTTCGGAGGACAAAGAATTTTTTGGTTTTGGTGTATATCCATCTGCTTCATTTTTCAATCATTCTTGCAATCCGAATATCATAAAAGTTCGTAAAGGAGACGATATGACTTTCACGACGTTGAGAGATATCGCTCCTGGCGAAGAATTGTGTATAAACTATGGAAATTATTTGGATGAGGGTGTAGAAACTAGACGAAAAGAACTACAAGAATGGTTTTTTGATTGTGCATGTACGAAATGTGAGAAGGAGTTGAAAAGCATATCTACCTAGCATGTATATCATTCATAGAGTAAAATCATATTTCTGGTAAAATGATTTGAATTCTTCGCAATCTGACATTTCTTTGAGCTTTGATTGTTTGCATTTATCCCATTGAATACGATCTGGTAGATGTAATAGATGGGCTAATACCCTTCTAGGAAATTGCAAATCTATAAGTTTTTCCAATTCCAACTCGGCGATGTATATATCTCTGTCTTTTTCATTTGGACAAAGCATGAACATCATATAATCAGATTCTTGAATCTTAAGCAATTCTGGGTCGGATCTATCTGTGAATTTTTTGAAATCCAATTTCTGGTTTCTTTTGAATTTCTCATTGTTCAATTTAGTTCTTAGTTCCAAAGAATTAACAAATTGGCCAAGTAGTGATTCTGGAATTGGGACAAATTGAATATTATGATGAACATTATTCTTCCTACTGACTTCGAAGAATACTAATTTCAAGAATGCTTTATTCGCAAATGCTTCAACTAATGAATCTTGATATTGTCTAATCTCCTTCGCTACTGCCGAATCTTGTAAAATTGATTGTAAGTGCTTAATTGGTATAATGATTCCGTGACCTGAAAATGGTAAGTCTCGATTCGATCTAGTCAAAGGACCTTTCGCTATTGTAAGATATGAAAAAGTGCCAATTGAAGCAATCAAATGAGTCTCCGTTTTGGGGTTACTCAAACAAAAGAAACATTGTTCTGGACTCACAACTTTTGCCTTCTTCGCTACCCTGTTATCCTCTTCAGCTATTCTTTTCTTTGAAGTAAATGGATTCTCGATAGTAGAAAGATCATCTTGGATTAGCGACATGGAGAATGCATAAAACCATTTATCTCCACTACCTTCCTGGCCAAGACTTATAAAGCGGGTGATTTCTCCAGTATCCCATTTGAATGGATCTAACTCGATAAACTTCCCAAATTCGTTGCCTACTGCGAAGTGATATCTAGGTTTTATTATTCTTGTTAATTTATCAACTACCTCATTTCCCACTAGGGTCAATTTAGCTAATTCCGCTATAGATGATGGCCACTCGTATGTGATCAATATGTCTACTTTTACCTTGTTCTCCATCTTATTCAAATCTTCTTCAGTGATTTTGCCCGATATGATTAGAACAACAAGACCTGACGTTAATTTCACGCAATTGAATGTTGGCTCCACGTATGTTAAATTCTCAGCAACATCAGCGCTTTTTATTTCTTCAGATATGCCATATCTACCTTGTGAAAAGTATGTTGAACCTTGTAGTTTAGTCTTTGGTAATTGTTTACCTCGCGGAAGCACATCTCCTAGTAAAATCGTTGCTTCAAATGGTCCGTTTTTTGCATTTTGCAAATTTGATTTTTCTAGCACTTTATCTAGTTCATCTGGTGAAGGATTCAATATCAAGAATTTTGACTTAAAACTCATTTCAGTGTTTAACTGTATATCAGTGGTATGCGATCCTTCTTCGAGAGTGAGATGTTCATCTTTTGTCAAAAAAGATATAAATTACGGCCCTGGTCACGTGGTTGAAATTACATCCGGTTTTTATTTACATTTCTCTTCGTACTTGTTTATTTTATTATGTTGTAAATGATCCACACAAGAGAACCCTTGAATAACCTCAGCAGCCATGAGAAACGATACAAATAATATCAAAGTGTCAGTCAGACTTAGACCGTTGCTACCTAGAGAATATGACTCACCTTCTCCAGAATCATTGATTTCCATGCCCGTCAATGAACCAACGAAGACTGTACTACAGGTACCCAAGGGCAATAACAATAAAACTTACTTCTTCGATGAATGTATTTGGTCCTTTAATAAAGCAGATGAGAACTACGCAGACAATTACAAATATTATAACAAAGTTGGACCTGAATTGTTGAACCATCTATTTGAAGGTTATAATGTATGCTTACTAGCATATGGGCAAACTGGTTCGGGCAAGACATTCACAATGATGGGAGATAAAACACAACCTGGTATAATACCATTACTTTTGAAAGACATTTTGAGGCAAGTTGAAATATCAGTGAATCTGAAGATAAATTGTGAATTGAAGTTTTCATATGTAGAGATATACAACGAACAGGTCAAAGATTTGCTTAGTAAAGATAGTGTGAAATGTAAAATCAGAGAACACCCACAAACGGGCCCATACATTGAAAATGTCAAGGAGCATTTTATACGAGATCATCAACACTTTTTGAGCTTGTTGTCACAGGGTAATGCTGCTAGGTCAACTGCATCGACGAGCATGAACGATAAAAGTTCAAGGTCCCATGCTATTATAACTCTAACTTTAAAACAAACCAGATTTGAAAGTACATCGGGGGATAGTACTGATATTGGTGAAGCATCGGAAGAAATGATTTCAAATATCAAGTTAGTTGACCTTGCTGGAAGTGAGAGATTGACAAAGACCAAGTTATTTGGGCAACATGATAGAATTAAGGAAGGTTCTTTAATTAACAAGTCCTTGACTGTTTTGGGAAGGTGCATAAAATTACTAGCTACCAAGCCAAACTCTTCCATACTTGTTCCATATCGTGATTCAATATTGACATATGTATTGAAGGAGAACTTAGCGGGGAACTCAAAGACATGTATGATTTTTTGTGTGTCACCTCTAGACTTTGAAGAGACCCATCAAACTTTGAATTACGCCAATGAAGTCAAAAAGATAAAGACTGCTGCTAGGACAAATAAGACTAAGTTATCAAATGTACCCATCAACTGGGAAGAGTTGCAAAAACTGGATCAGACGGTAATAGATTCGTTACGTAACGAGATTGAATTATTAACGAACAAGTTGAACGGATTGCAGCAACCAGCAACACCCAACAACAAGTTTAATAATATGATAGAATACTTAGAGAAGGACTCCGCCCGGGTGAAATTTGAGAATAAGTATCTCAAGCAGCTTATATTCAAAAAATCAAACCATATCGTAGAACTAAACAAACATATTGACTTCATACAAAACGAATATCATCAGTTGTTCTGCGACTACAAAAAGTTCCAAGTTTTGAGATTGGAAACTTCCAAGTTGCAGTTGTTGAAAGATGCATCGGCTCAGAGTGAGAAGATGAACACAGATTTAATAGATTTTGATCCAGCAACCTCAAGTAAATAGACTTGATTATATATCGATAGGCCCTGGTTCAAATATGGATACTGCTCGGTATAGGTTGATTCGGATGCAAAGCGGACATAAAATTTATTTAGGAAAAAAAGTTACGAACGGACTAAGCAATCAACAGAATACACGTAAATATTTACTCTAATTCCCCACCATCAACTTTTACACATTACGTACAACACATACTTTTCCACCACCATCCATACCACCAGGCACGTTATTATCCAAATGTCACAATACGTAAGTCATCTCTTCAATCTGTCTGTCCAAGAGGCAGTTGCATCATCTATTGAAGAAAGCAAGCCATTATTTGTATTTTTATCGCATGAAGATAACAACAATATGGATCAAATATTTCTTGATAAGTTCATAGACAAAGAGACAACTAGCGTACTAGAGCAAAAGACAGTTTTATTGAAGCTAGTTCAAAATAGTACAGAATTTGGATATTTTGGTCAACTCTTCAAAAACTTGGTTGTACCCAGTTTTTATGTAGTGAAAGAGGGACAGCTTGAGGCTGTGATTTCAGGTGAGACTACAAGTGAAGGTTTTAGAAGTGTTTTAAATAATCTAGGTGCAGAAAGTTCCGATAAGGCTTTCAGTCAGTCAAATGGTGCAAATACACAAAACAGACCCCTTGAGTCTTCCACCTTGAATGATCACGAATTGAATGTACAGAAATATAAAGAAAAGGTGTCCAAACAAAGAAAAGAGCAACTTGAAGAAAGGAAAAGATTAAGAGCATTATTGGAAGCAGATCGAAGAGAAAGAGAGATTAAGACGATCGAAGAACAAGAAAGATTGTATACGTCATCAACAAGGGCAACAACGCCGAAGTCAGATTCCACTGAACCCAACCTGACTTGTATTTTGGCAATCAAATTGTTTGATGGAAGTACCATCAAACAAAATTTCAAAGCAGAAGATACACTAGGTGACGTGAGAGTTTGGTTAGATACTGAGATTGAAATAATTCCATCCACGAATAATATGCCATCGTTTGCGACAACCTCATATCCTTACCCAACGGGTTACGCATTTCATAGACCAAGTTTACCTCGTATTACATACTCAGAGGAACAGGAATCAAGTACATTAAAAGATTTGGAATTAACTCCGAGATCAGCATTAATTTTGAAGCCAACGTATGATGAGAAAAGCTCTAGCAGCCCTGGACCAGGTACTGAAAGTGATGGTATTTTCAGAAGAGTGTACTCGGGTATAGGAAGAGTTGGGCATGCAGTATATTCATTTTTTGATTATGGGGTGGAAGATGCAGAGCACCGTAATGCAAGCTGTGACACTTTACAAAGTCATTATCAAGAGTCTATGCATGATGGTATAGAATCAATCAGATTGGGACACCCGGGCATAACTGCTCCTGTAATTTTATCACTTGATGAAAGATCTACTACTTCATCCTTGTTGCATATCGAACATGACACGAGAGATATTAGGGATAATATGTTTGCGATGCCACAATCCCCTAGGATTGTACCCAACGAGTCGCCCACATTGCCACCATTATACCCACAACAACCACAATCACATTTAAATTCTAATTACAATAGCCGTACATCTACTCCAAGACCGATGTCTTCTAGTAGAATTCATACTATATGTGTTGACGGTGAAAAAAAAATCGATACCTATAATGGTAATAGTGTAAATTTGAATGAAAGAGATGATGAAGATTAGTTCACATCTGAAGTTTGACTTGTTTGTAATTATCAATATATATTCTTCTTTCTCAATTACTGAGTAGATTTCAATAGTTTTGATGTTCCTCTCGTGCGTGACAGACCTGTAAAACACGCTAATTAGTATCTGCTATCAAAAATTCTGAGCCAGCACGTTTCATGGATAAACAAGCTAAACTAGAAAATATACTTCGATTTCCTGGGTATGATCAAAAAATAATATCAGATGCCTCTGTATTGACATGCGGATGTCTTACTTCTCAAAGTCAATTCGAAAATGAGACTACACAAACCTGTCAGAATTGCCATACGGTCAATGTTTCAATCTTATCTGAAATCAAGCCGTTGAGAGAACTATATCATATCATTCAAACGTTAAACAGTACTCAAGAAAAACATCACCACTCGTCTTATAGAAAGAGTGTGAAGGCATCTGATGAGGGATCAATCGCTCATTCTGGAGAGTCAATGGACCTTGTAAGTTTGTTTTACAAATTTGCGAAGGAAGAACAACACGATCAAGAGAAAGCTGCTGATAATTCAAAAGTTCAACCAATTGAAATAAACAAGAATGCTACTTCAGAGATTGCGCCTTTATATTCTTCTTCCATATCAGTGAATTCTGCATCCATTTCACCACAAAATCATAAATATTTGGGGATGGAATCATCGTCTACAAATGACCACAACCATAACTTTGAAAAAAATTTGTTAGAAAGTATAAGTGAACAAAAAGAATATAATTTCAGCAAATGCTTTCCATTTCATCGAAAGTTGTTGAGTTTTCCTACCCAACAATTGAAGCTAACTTTCTCATCAATAGTGCCGTTTAAACAAGGATCAACTATCAAAAAAGCGACTAGTTCTTCAATTCATTCATTTTTAGATTTTAACACAGGTACTGAAGTTACTAGGTTTGTCCTAATGAATGAGAGAAGATGGGAATTGTACGAATATGTGGTAACAATGGGTGATACAAATAGTTTGCAAATTAAACCTCAATTAATATGTTGTGGAAAGCTGACTGGAGAATACGGCAAATCTCCAAACAATTTAACTCAACCCGAGCAAGGATTAGGCATGAAGGAAATTGTTATTCGCAATGACTTCAACAATAATAAATCAGAAAACCTGACAAATGAGCTAGATGCTAGGAAGAAACTATCTACATGGGACCAAATGCATTGTCAATTGACTAAGAACTACTTGGTCATATCGGGGACTAAAGGGGTTATGAGAGTATTCAATGTAAATGCAACCTCACCTTATCAAATAGGACAGCCCATATATACATATCTTACAAACTTTCCCATTAGATGTATTTCAGTAGCGCCAAATGATACATTAATTGCTTGTGGAATAACTGCAAAGGAAAGAATATCAGGTAAAGAACAACCATTCATAATATTGCATAGACTTGTTGTATTTGAAAACTCGTATCTCGAGACTGTTGATCCAATCACGATAACTATTCCGTACCGAGATCCAATCAAGATCATAAATTTCAATTCAACATCGTCTCATTTAATCTGTGCTACACTGTGGGAAGCCAGATATTTAATTATCAAACTAAGAGGTGATAAAAACCCTGATAATTACAGAAAGCCCAGATTAGTTTGGTCCGATTTTACCTATAAGTCCAACCGTCGTCCCAAATTGGAAACAGATATTGATGAAACGATGTATGATGACAGCGATGCAAAAGCCGAAGCAGAGAATGACTTAATGATGTTAAATGAAGGGATCACTGACTTGAAATTTGGAAATTTATATACTAACACTATTATTATTACTTCATGTTCGCTTCGAAGTAGACCTCCAATACTAATAAGGTTGGAGGGAGCACAAATTGACTCTTCTAGACGTATGTCAAGCAACGATAATTATAGTGCACAAAAAAGTATTTCAAGTATGGAAGAAGAAGAGTATACAAGTATCCAGACGGCAGAGACAATAATGAAAATCCCCGAGATTGGATCGTTAATTCACAAAGTTGCATTATCGCCTCGCGGGGATGGCATAATTTTCCTAGATAAAGAAGGCAGATTGTTTTTGGTGTCTGCACCTAACTTTAAAACAAGATCTTCGACCACAACGTCAACAAACAAGTTTGTGGTTCAGTTAGGTGAAGTTGCAAATTCGGAACGATTTAGTGAGGCTGCATCAGTTGTCTTCAGTCCTGACGGTGGGAAAGTGTTCACCTTGGACCGAAAGGGAATATTCTCTGTGTTTGATTTCACTAAAGGCATCCCCGGAGAAGATCCAGACGTTGTGAAATGTAAAATTGTGAGTTTATAAACCCATTAATGCATATCGTAATACTACAACGTAGTGCTGTAGCTGTTATAGCTGTGTTTCCGGGTCCGACGAGAGAAGCTGCCACAGTATTGAGTGGTTAAAAAAAAGTGTGTAACATTTTTTTCATCATCACGACACTTTAGCCACTAAACCGTTCAAACGACTATAAATCAACAAAAGCCATGTCTTCAACAAGCCCACCACCTGCCTTGAAAGATGATGTGTTAGAACTCATTGGCAACACTCCTTTAATCAAATTGAACAAAATTCCACAATCTTTGGGAATCAAAGCAAAAGTCTACGCTAAAGTAGAATTATTCAATGCAGGTGGATCAATCAAAGATAGAATTGCCAAAAATATGGTTTTGGAAGCTGAAAAGCAAGGTAGAATTAAGCCTGGCTATACTTTGATTGAGCCAACTTCAGGTAACACCGGTATCGGCTTAGCTTTAGTCGGTGCTGTTAGAGGGTATAGAACAATTATAACCTTGCCTGAAAAAATGTCAAATGAAAAAGTATCAGTTTTGAAAGCTTTAGGTGCTGAAATCATCAGAACTCCAACTGAAGCCGCTTGGGATGCTCCAGAATCTCATATCGGTGTTGCAAAGAAATTGGAAAAAGAAATTCCCAATTCTGTCATCTTGGACCAATATTCAAATGTTGCAAACCCAGATGCTCATTATTATGGTACTGGTTTCGAAATCTGGGAACAAACGGAAGGTAAAGTTACCCATTTAGTGGCTGGTGCTGGTACTGGTGGTACAATCAGTGGTATGTCTAGATACTTGAAGGAAAAGAATCCAAAAGTTCATGTAACCGGTGCTGATCCAAAAGGTTCAATTTTAGCTCAACCAGAATCTTTAAACACTTCAACTGAAGGATATTTAGTTGAAGGTATTGGTTATGATTTTATTCCAGATGTTTTGGACAGAAAATTCGTCGATGATTGGATCAAGACTGATGACTCCGATTCTTTCAAATTAGCAAGAAGAATCATCAGAGAAGAGGGTATATTGGTTGGTGGATCTTCTGGTTCTGCTTTACAAGCTGCTTTACAAGTCGCTAAAAATTTAACCGAAGATGACGTAGTCGTTGTTGTTTTCCCGGATTCAATTAGATCTTATTTGTCTAAATTCGCCGATGACGAGTGGATGAAATCTAATGGTTTCGAAGTCGAAGAAAATGATACATCTAACAAGACTGATGAATTCTTGGCTAGTAAAACTATCAAAGATTTGGTTGCAGGTAAGGCTCCTGTTGTCACTGTTACTTTGTCTGATACAGTTGGAAAGACTTTTGACTTATTACAAACTAATGGTTTTGATCAATTACCTGTATTGAACAAGTCAGGTCAATTAGTCGGTTTGATTACATTGTCTCAAATCTTGAAATCATTATCCACCAAGAAAATTCAATTGACAAATTCAATCAGTTCAGTTATCATTGATTTCAGAAAATTAGCTGATTTTGAAAAATCATTCACCATCAATAAGGAGTCAGGATTTACAAAAAGAACTTATGAACCAATTAGTTTGGATACCAAGTTAAATGTGTTGAATAAGTTCTTTGAAACAAGTTCCAATGCCATTATTACCGATAAAGACTTAAAACCAGTTCAAATTGTTACAAAGGTTGACTTACTTTCTTACTTAACCAAAAATTTATCTTTTTAGTTAAGTTTGTTCAATTATAATACACAATATATAATATATGGAGAACCTATGAAAACTTCCATCTATTACCACAATTTTCACAGGTACAAAAAGTAGTCAAAGGTTCATCCGCAGATCTAGTTTGCATTTGATAATAACTCACTTTCTTATGCTTACATTTACCACAGGTAAATCTATCAGTAACTGCTCTCTTTTCAGTTGCACCTTGAGCATCGAATAAGTTTTGCTTATGTAATTTCTCTATCTCTTTCTTCAAAGCTTCTGGTGCCATTTCATTGGGAGACATTTTGATAAACTCTGCTGCACCAATGCCTCTAGACAATATTCTTTCTCGTAATTCTGGGTTCTTTTTATTTCGAAGGTTCATTGTAAAACTTCTTAGTTTATTTCTATAATTGTCGTTGACTTTTGAATATTCACTCTTGAATACTTCACTTTCAATTTCGGATGCAATTGCTAAAATATGTTTTGGAGAATCATCACGCTCAACTGCTAATGACGTGTACAATGCGCTGACTGATGCATTTCTAGTATCATTATCATACAACTGTGTATTTACGCCATCTGCCTTTGGGTTTCTTGGCCCCTTGTGGAACTTACTATCTGTGCCGGCTGGAAGTTTAGGTGTTGATGTAACTGATGATGATGCCGGAGTGGATCCCACTGACGAAGCAGTCGATGCTTTCTTTTTCTTGTTTTTTTCTGTCTGTACGGCATCTCTCCAATTTCTAATCATCTTCTTAACCAAGGAGGTGATGTCTGCATTATCATGGCTTCTGAATTTATTAACGGTAACACCAACTTTGGTTTCTCTTAACAATTTTTCAGTTGGTCTAACACCATCGTCCAAGATATTAAGTAACTTCAAAATGGTTGTATCATCTACTGACTTCTCAAGGTTTGATATTGTAGATTTGATCTCCTTTATGTCCATGATAATTAGATGTAAAACCTGTATGTGTTTTTCACACTATTCCCTTGATTCTTTAATTTTTTTTTATTTTTTTGATGATTTTTTTTTTGTCTCACAATCAACAATCAACTCATTCAGAACAATAAATCGACGCCGCCAGTATATCAATAATGGATTCAAAAAGTGCATGTGTATCAATAGGTAAGTTTCCGTTTGATTATACAGAAGAGCAGGTTCTCGATGTAGCGAGATCAGTAGGACCAGTCCTTGATGTGAAATTACTATTCGATGACCTAACAGGTAAATCGAAAGGTTATGCAATCATAAATTATGGAGATATAGAAACTGCCGCATCGGCGGTACGTAATCTAAACTATATGACATTGCCAAATGGAAGATTCCTCAAGTGCACGTTTATATCTGATTATGACATGGAAAACGATTCAAGTGTGAAATTGCCTCCATTGCCTTTGGGAATTCAAATACATCCTAATCAAAATGCATCGCAAGTAATCTCGGGTATATTGTCAAATATAGATTCAAATAGTTCCTTACAGATACTAAAAGAAATGAAGATAATGAGTATTGAAAATCCAAGAGGCTCGAAATTGTTATTGGAAAGATTTCCACAATTGGCTCTTGCATTGGTTGAATTGGGATTACTATCAAATGCTACAAACCAAGAATTGATAGAGTTAACTTTGAATAAGAAGCATTTTGAGTTGAATGAGTTATCACTTGATCATGTAAAGTTATTACAATCTGTGGAGAACTTGACAGATGAAGAGATTGAAGAGCTAGACGAAAGTCAACAAGAGGTGATAAAGAAAGTGAAAGAAGAGATTGCGAAAGGATCTTATGGAGAAGTTTCGGCGCTGGGTTAGCTGGAAATATTAAATTTGTTCGTATGAATTAACAATTCTTGCGCTATTTGGTACCGTTTCGTTTTCGATGCATCTATTGTTTTGGGAAATATTCCAGGTTAAAGAGAAAGGAATATGTGACTTCTAATTCCTCAATGAGGCTTGTATCGAGTCAAACTGAGTTTTATGGCAATTACTGCGAAAAACTATTAAAAGGTTACATTGTCATACACCACACTAAATAGATTGAGAATACCCATATTCTAGAGCTATCATAAATAATGTTGATGACTTTCTACCAAGTGGAGTATATATTGTTCCTTATATATATGTACATCTAATGGATTCACCTTATAAATTCAAAGCTGTAAAGTAATTTAGGTCACATTTAGTAGAAGAAGGAATTTCTCTGAAACAAGTCGAAATGTAACCTGGAATGGTAATCTTCCCAGTTCAATAACAAAAAAATTTCATCCCGAGCACTACGATTCAAAGCCAAACTGATAGCTAAAATAATGAAACTGTAGCCTCGTTTTCACATTCCCCTCACCCCTATCAGTTGAAAGCTCGATTCGACTTCAACTTTGGATACATTATATACAAGCCCCTGGAATACAGTCTCATCCACCAGTTTTTGAATAAACTTCAGTCATGTCACAAGAATCGAGAAAAACAAGAGAGGAATTGTTGGCGGACTTCGAGAATGCCTTAATTAGTTTTGAAGCAATGTGTATAAAAGTAAATGGTCATGATGAGCCATTAGTCTTCTCAAGAGATATGGATCCAATGCCTCAGAGGCTTCATTTTATAATTCCGGAATACTCAACGTATTATTTAAGCATAATATATAGAGTCAAGAAAAGACCTTTGAAACGATTGACATACCATCAGATCGTCAGGAAAGGAGAAGTTGTTTTAGATTCCCGCGATTTACTTATGATTGAAGATGCTTTTGTCAATAACCCAGAAGATGAGGGCGACTATCATGAAATCACGTTCCCACCTGGGGGTGTACCAGGAGGAACATTTTTGAGAGGCGACTATCCAGCCATAAGTATAATCAAAGAGAACGGAGAAATTATTTGGAGCTACAAATGGACCCTACGAATCACCAGGAAGGATGAAAAACCGACTGTGGGTGGTTTTGATTAAGGAAACTATATAGCGTGTATTCTGTGTATTCCTTATCGGCTTTGTCGATTGGGGTAGTTACCAGACCACTGTTTCATTGTCTACCTATCTCGTTGCATGTATGGACTCTATGTAATTAGTACAGAATAGACGCTAGCTGTGTACTGAACATCACTTGGAGGGGAGTAACGTAGTCCTTCGTACGGGCTGATCAGCTAGACATCAGAAACGTACGGTTGAGATTGCAATCTAGGTATGACGAAAATAGAACTGAACACAAAAGTACAACTCACTTGAATACTTATACTCCCTTTCCCAGCTAACCAAGTCACTCAGACACATTTTTTTGTATTTTCTTTTTCTGATTCACACTTTGTCAAATAGTGTAACCAGTTCCTTCCTTCTCATTATTCCTGTGTTTCATAAGTCTACTTGTATTAATTTGGACTCAGATTTCATCAAAATTATAGAAGGAAGAGGTAAAATAGACGAGATATAGATAGCAACCTCACTTGCCGCAGTAAGATAACAGAGAGATACATAAGGAATTCCCGCCACACCCCATTGCAACTACAAGTCAAGAATGAGTTCACCAAAGAGACGTATTGAAAAAGACGTTATGGAATTGATGATGTCGGACCACGAAGTCACCTTAATTGATGAGTCAATCCAACAATTCTTTGTCATATTCCACGGACCATCAGATACCCCTTACGAAGGAGGTGTTTGGAAGATTAGAGTTGAATTGCCAGACCAGTATCCAATAAAGTCACCCTCCATTGGTTTCACAAATAAAATATACCATCCAAATATCGATGAAGGCTCAGGATCAGTGTGTCTTGATGTTATAAATCAAACTTGGTCACCTATGTTTGGTTTATTGAATATATTTGAGAACTTTTTACCCCATTTACTAAGATATGCAAATCCTAGTGACCCTTTGAATACTGAAGCTTCTAACTTGATGACAAAGGATGAAGCCAAATATAACGATACTGTCAAAAAATATGTACAACAATACGCGAAGAGTATCCCTAATGTGAACGGTGTAGACGAAGACAAAATGGATGAAGATGAAGATGATGAATTAAGTGATGTTGGTAATTTATCAAGTGACGACGACGACGATGATGGTGGAGATGAAAATGTGGCTGGTGATATTGATTTATAGAAAAGCTATAATTGGGGTTATTAGTTTTGCATTGTCATGATTTTGGTTTTATTTTTTACGTTTATATCATTTCTGGGAGGTGTCTCTATTTTAGGTCTATTCAGGTATATTTCATCTTATAATTGGTTATTTTTTGTTTCATTCTTATTCAAAAAGTGTATGCAACGCTCATAGATATATACAAACATATAATAACTCTTATAATCAATCTCAACCACTGTGAGAAATTTTTAAAGCATCTGATAAAGTGGCCAGTATGATCTTCTGACAAGTCAGTTGTAAATTATCCGTCAGCCCTGTAATGATAAAGTCAGAACATTAGGTGAGATGGTTTATTTTTTGCATTGTTGCCAAAATCAGATTTTTTTTTATCAACAATATACCAAGGTACCATTCAGCTTCAATCGATATAGGCAAAACAATCCATTAACTAATCTAGCTAATTGCTTAGTTAGAGTATGTCAGAATCAACAAATTCACCCGAGGAAGAAAATCAGCAGGTTGGAAAACAAAGAATATCAAATGATGATCTATACAGAAAATCCACCCAATTTCAACTATGGTCATTTACTCAAGAAGATCTTGATAAAACCAAACGAAAAGCTAATGAGAAGGGAAGAGCCATTGCTCAAGAGAATTTCAATCAAGTTTATACCAAGTCCAAGGCAGAAAACCCTCAAGTTTTTGAACAATTCCCAGATGATTTGAGTGAAAACATAGTTAGTCTACTTACGGCAGAGGAAGAATCCACATTTCTTGATTTCTATATTCAAAATATCACGACGACTTGTAACTTTTTCAAAATGCCCACTCAAGTTCGTCTTACAGCTGCATCATTTTTTAAAAAATTCTATCTCGTCAACTCAGTAATGGAATATCATCCCAAGAATGTACTATATACATGTATTTTCCTTGCTGCCAAATCCGAGAACTATTTCATCTCAATTGAGTCATACGTTAAAGCGTTCAAAGGAACTGAAAAAGCACACATTTTAGATTTAGAGTATGTTGTATTACAAAGTTTGAAATTTACTTTGCTTGTTCACCATCCAATACGATCCTTATACGGATTTTTTCTCGATTTTCAAGCGGAGTTACTACATCCAAGCCCTGTTATGTATGATGTCTCCGTGGATACATTAGGTGACTTATATAACAAAGCTAAAGAATGGTTGAATCAATATTTTATGGTCAGCGATGTGACGTTCTTATTTACGCCACCTCAAATTGCACTTGCAGCCATGTATGATACTAATAGAAGGATAACTGAGAAGTATTTGAAAAGGAAATTTTTGAAGGATGATAAACTAGAGCCAATAAAAGAAGAAAAAGAAGAAAAAGAAGAAAAAGAAGATGACGTGAAAGACGAAAAACATGATGTAAAGGAAGAAACTTCAGAAGAAACAAAGAAAGAGGATAGTATACAACCGTCTGGTAAAGATCTATATGAAACTCTAGTCAGATCTATCAGGAAATGTATAAAAGTTTCCAAACAATCACATATTGCTGACCGTGAGACAAGTAGAGAAATTGATAAGAAATGTTTCTTTGCTTTGAATCCAGGCAAACTAATTGATAAAAGAATAAAAAGACTTACTGCCAGTAATTCAGAGGAAAACAAAGAATGAACACTCGAGCCGAAGTAGATTAATGTACAAATATATAAACATCATTTTCTATTCTACTACCTCAAAGTAGTAGTCGCGCTAACAAAGGGACTACTTTTATTGAAAAATTCAATATTTTATATGTATCTTTATTCATAGAATTAATTCTATGAATAAAGAATTAGTGAATAAAGAATTAGTAAATGAAATGGAGAATTTGTTGCGCTCTGCTTTATATGAAGAGGATAACTTTTAGATTGTTTGTGGGCTGGAAATATTCCGACAACTAAATTTTGTAAACTTATATTTATATTTACATTTTAAATACAGTATAGCTTTAAGTGCAATTTTTAAAGGTTCTAATATTAATTCTCATTATTAGATTTATTTTTACTTGAATATACATTATTTTATTATGACGCTAAATTTGGAATTAGAGAAACTTATGAAGAATCTTTAAAAAAAGCTAATGAATTAAGTTACTTTGTTAAAATACTAGATTTTGAAAATGAAGTTTATATTGATACACCGGAAAAATTGTCTATAAAAAATACTACCATAAAGACATTTAAAATCCAGCATATAACATATGAATCTACGTAAAATGAAAAATGAACTTTGCTTCTTACAAATCATATATTAGTTAAATAAAGAAATATGACTAATATTGTATAAATTAATGGTGAATCATTGGTAAATCATGGCCTTTATTTAAATCATATTTCGTTATATTTCGTTATATTTAACCGAAATTAATTTCTATGTAAATTTCTGTATTACCATACAGGATAGCAATATTTAGACCTATTCATTATTGCGTAAATTTCGAACACCTCTTTAATAATATTTAATAAATAGTTTACATAGTTCACATAGTTTACTTATCACTCATTTCAGCCTTCAAAAGTATGATATGTGGAAAATAATCTCTTAAGTTTTAACTAAAATGAGAATTGTTAGTTTCACGTGATGTGCTTTATTAAGGGATAAATCACAAAAACAGAAATTGGCAATTCCAATACGCTATGGGCTTTCAATACGATATACCCAACCATGATGTCTAAGAGATTGTATTCCACTACTATAGAGTCATCATGCAAGGTCTTGGCGACCATAAGACCAGAATTGATCAGAACAAATGCTTACATCAATGGGAATTGGGTTGCCAGTTCCTCGGGGGAAACATTCAAAATTTCAAACCCAGCACTATACCCCCAATCCGGAAGTGAAATAGCTACCATGCAATCAATGACATTAGAGGATTTCGATAGTGCAATTAAATCAGCTAGTATAGCTTTTGATGAATTCAAGCATACCACGGGAAGATATAGATCGAATTTACTTTTAAAATTATATGAATTAATGATGTCAAATAAAGAAGATTTAGCAAAATTAGTAGTTTTGGAAAATGGTAAACCTTATGGTGATGCTTTGGGTGAGGTGGTATATGCTGCCTCTTTCTTCCAATGGTTCTCTGAAGAGGCACCAAGAATAAATGGTGACATTATTCCATCTTCAAATCCAGCAAATAGAATTATTACATTGAAACAACCAATTGGTGTTTGTGGTATAATGACCCCATGGAATTTTCCCTTGGCTATGATAACAAGAAAATTGGGTGCTGCAATTGCTGCAGGGTGCACAACAGTCATTAAACCGGCATCAGAAACTCCGTTATCTGCAACTGCGTTGGCTCAATTGGCTGAGGAGGCTGGATTTCCAGCCGGTATTGTTAATGTATTGGCTTCCTCTGATGCTGCTAGTATAGGTAAGTTGATGACCGAACATCCGTCCATCAAGAAAGTCTCATTTACTGGATCTACTGCAGTGGGTAAAATTCTTATGGAACTGTCTGCATCGACGTTGAAGAAACTTTCCTTTGAGCTAGGTGGGAATGCTCCATTTATTGTTTTTGATGATGCGAATATTGACAAAGCAGCTACAGGAGCAATCGCATCAAAATTCAGATCAAGTGGTCAAACGTGTGTTTGTGCAAATAGAATTTTCGTTCATGAAAAGATCTATGATGAATTTGCTGCGGCATTTGTTAAGAAATTACAAGAAACGACAGTATTGGGAAATGGTTTTGATGAAAAAATAACACATGGGCCCGTTATACATGATAGATCGATGGCAAAAGTTAGACAACATATTGAAGATGCAACTTCAAAGGGTGCTAAAATATTACTTGGTGGTAACAAGCGTCCTGATTTAGGTGTAAACTTTCATGAATTGACAGTATTAGGTAACGTGACAACCGATATGTTGATTGCAAATGAAGAAACGTTTGGACCTGTTGCTCCCTTGATCAAATTCAGCACTGAGGAAGAGGTCATAAAAATGGCAAATGATACAAGAGTAGGTTTAGCTGGATATTTTTACGCCAATGACGTGAGCAGAGTGTTCAGGACAGCAGAGGCTTTGAACGTTGGTATGTTGGGTGTGAACACTGGTGCCATATCAGAAGCTGCTCTACCATTCGGTGGTGTTGGCGAGTCTGGTTTCGGCAGAGAGGGATCAAAATTTGGAGTTGATGATTACTCAATCATCAAAGGTATTGTACTTGGTGGTATTGAGTAGATTAGGTTATATATAATCAGGCAAAAGGATCTTTCTAAAATTGTGGTTGCACCACTGGAAATTCTTCTTTCAACTCCAGCTAGGGCTCGTTGTGGGCATTATTGATTGCCTCGGGCGGCTTGATCTCTGCTGGCGCTTGTAATTCCGCATATGTTACCAATGCTTGAACGGCCCCAAATGCTTTAATTTCCAGACTTGCTGGAGGTTGTTCTGGGGTTTTTAATTCTTTGGACGCTTTTTGATAAGCAGATAAATCTGGATTTTGTACGTCTTCAAATCTGTCTACCTGTACTGCCAGTACAGTAACATCGGTAATCACTTCATAGTCTTTATAACTTGTTAATAAGGCTTTATTTGGATTTTTAGCTTCATACGCTTCCTTGAATTTCTTTCCAAATGCACGCAAATCCAGTCCACTTTCCAAGCTTCTCTGCAATTCGTTCAGAAGGTTGCTGGCTTCGTCATCCACCTTCACAATTGCTTTTTCGTTCTCTATATCTTTCTTCAATTCATTTGCCATCTGCATTAAATCCAAATTAACAAGCTTATCCAAGTTGATTTCGCGTGGCTTCAACACTCTTTTCATGAAATCGTTCTGTTCGACGTATGCAACACAGTTTATACTCTTGAAAGTCAACGAAAACAATCCTCCTTCAACGGTAACTCCGTTTATTATAGATGATGGGAAATTTTTCAATGTTGCGGGTGAAGCCTCATATTTCGTAGGGGGAAATAATGGTATTTCCAGATCTGTGTTCGAGGTTTGGTTGGCTGATTTCTGTCTTTTGTATGGATTGGTTCTGGCCATTATTATTGATGATTGGATATTGATTGTTTATTTTTATTTTTTTTCAAATTGTTTCTCACTTGATTTTATTTAACCAAACCTGATCAAAAGATTTATTTCGCACTACCAATTCACTGCAACAAGTTAGGATATGGGAGTAAAGGGAAAAATCTCAAAAGCGCAGGTACTCTTTTCTGATAGTACCAGCCCATGTCGTCTTCCAGTTTCTTACAGCGACGTTGTTCCAAACTACCTGAAGCGCACTTTGTTTGTTCCTCATGAATCAAATGAGGTTGTTTGACCGCATCATTGACTAGATGATTTGAGCAATACCAAGTGGTCCAGCCCCCTTTCCCACTGAGTTAGGTTAAATAGGTGTCTCTATTTCACAAATTGATCTCATTTTTACAACGGTAACTACTTGCCAGCTAGAAAGGGTCAAACGTAGAGGTACGATTATCGAGAATAAAATGTCGATCACTCAACACTAGTCATGTAACGACCAATCATCTTAAGTCGAATGCAATCAGCAAACAGCTGAAACTAGTACTACTGCTGTAATAACCATTGATTATTTTAACAGCACATTCAAGTCTGTTGCTCAAAGATATTTTTCAGACAACCCACCTTGTTGACTATATCATTAATCAATAGGCTCAAATCAGAGTCACAAGATACAAACCGAAAGAACTAACGATATATACTACTATGAAATTGGTAGCTTTTTTTAATTATTACAACGAGTTATAAATGGTAAAATGTTACAAACTGTCCCTAAAACGTAAATTGATACAATGTCTTTAACTTATTCCCTCAGCTAATGAATCTGCAATACCATCAATCAAACTATCAATATCTTCCACACGTACTCCACAACTTAAACTTAGTAATTTCCTGTATTTATACATCTTGTCATCAATACCGAAGGATTTAGTTCGTTGAGCAATTTCCAGTACTAAATTATTTCTTTTAATTTGTAATTGAGTCAATTCAATGGCATAATCTATTTTGTCTTCATTGATTAAGTCGTTATTAATTTCCTCCTCTTGACTGTTCCCTTCCAAGCACTTCAACTCTTGCTCTTGCACAAGATTCGCTAATTCAAATGCTTGATTTCGTTGTAGTATTGTCAATAATGCCGATTCTTTTTCCGTTATCAATTGCTCATAAATTTGAACGTTCTTAACAATTATTGATTGTCCCTGTTCAACAGATTCAATATCTTCATCTATTCCTGAGCTTTGTAATAGCTTTTGTAATTTTCTCAATGAATCTTGATTCTCGAGCTGTTTTAATGACAATAGATTGTTGAGTTTTGCATTTTCAAGGTCTAAACTCTTCATTTGTTCCGAATATGAGTCAGATAAAGAATTAATCATACCTGAAATCATGGATGACAAATCATTCATTGATAATTTAGAATCAACGGTAGATTTTACGCTGTCTATAATCTTACCTTCATCGCTCAATTTCGGTGGATTGGGCTTATGTGATACTTGATGCAGCTGGCTTTGTTCTTTGATTTGATGTTGATGTTGTATCATGCCGAATGAAGGAGTTACCGAGCCTTCAACTTCAGATATGACAGCTAACGGCTGGTGTCCATTTATTGAACAATGTGGTTTGTTTAATGGCGTGGAAATGTTATCATACTGTTTATCCATAAAAATATTCTCTTTATTACCCTTCAAAGCATCTAACTGTTTTTTATCAACCTTTGCTACTAAGCTTTCTTCATCTTCATCCATGTCATCATCTTGTATAGTAGTTCTCTGTGTATCTGGAGTTTCCACCTTATTGTAATTTGGTTGGATCGGAGTAGCTAAGCCTTGGACCATTGGGATACTTCCATTAATGTTGCTATTGCCACTATAATTTGTATAATTATGAAAACCCATCTGCAATTGTTCTTGGAATGCAATTTGAGTGGCATTGATTTCAGCATAGTTGGGTATAAGATTGAACTGAACAATTAAGGCTCTAGCAGTCTCTCTATTGATATTTTCCAAATCATCCCGAGCTCCATACTGTAGTAAAGTTTTCACAATTTTCACACACCCTGCTCCAATCGCAATATGCAAACAAGTATCTCCGTGAACATCTTGATGATTTATCACATTTTTCATCAAGTCAATTTGTCTTATTTGACTCTGACCGGATAATATTGACAATTTGTTCAAAATTGAATCAAGATAATAACTAAGACTTTCATACTTGGTTTTGACTTTAGAAAATTGACATAAATAATGTAATGGTGTCCTGCCGTTTATGTCAGTATTGATCAAACTTAATTCCAAATCATCTAAAACACTTCGAAAATTTTGCAATTCATAACAATTATTAAATGAAATCAATTTTGATAATGGATTTAAACCAAAGTTATTGACAACTAATGGATTGGCACCCTTTGCTGTCAATAAATGGATCATTTCATAATTCCCTATAGATGCAGCCCAATGTAATGGAGTATGACCTTCGTCATCAATCGGTTCATTGATGTTAAAATCAGAAGGTGGATAATGAATAAAATAAGGAATTTCTGCATTATCTTCACTGAAAAACTTTAACAACTGAGCACTATAACCACTATCATCGGATGGACTAGAGACTGAATTTTGTTGAAGAGGATGATAAGGTTCCATAATTTTCTTCTCATCTTGAGTGGAATTAATCGAAGTGTCACTATCTTTTTGATCATGAGCACTTGCTGACCAAGTGGTGTCATTTGATAACTGTGAAGACAGTACATTTGCATGCTGAAATGCTTGTTGGGATATGTTATTGGTTATCACCCCATTGGGAAAGTGCTTTTGTTGTTGGTGTTGTTGGTGTTGTTGGTGTTGTTGTTGGTGTTGTTGTTGGTGTTGTTGTTGGTGCTTCTGTTGTTGGTGCTGCTGTTGTTGTTGGTGCTGTTGATGATGTTCTTGTTGTTGTTGCTGTTGATGATGTTCTTGTTGTTGTTGCTGTTGTTGCTGTTGTGTTTGTTGTTTTTGTTGCAACTGTTGTTGTTGAATTCTCTGCATAAGCTGATAATTTTGTGAATCAACTGAATAGGTGGGTATTCCATTACCATTCATTAGCGAAAATTTAGGTTCCGTAAAATTATTCATACTAGCTGCTTGTATTTGTGTCATGGGAGCTATAACCTGTTGTTTTTGTTGTTGTTGTTGTTGTGCCAAAGGTATAGACGAATGTCCCATATTGAACATTTGGGGGAATTGATTATTTGGAACATACGAACTCTGCCTTGATACAAAATTAAAAGACTCTTGGGATGTAAATGAATCTTGAGAAGTTGCCAGAACATGACCTCCATTTGTAGCTGCCGCCGCCGCCGCTGCTGCTTCTTCTTCGGCTGCTTGTAATGCAGCCTTTTTGCCTGTTTTGTATTTCCTCGGAGTGTCCCCGGGTTGTTTCAATTTCTTGACATACTTCCTCTTGATTGCTGACGGCTCTTTTGGTTGGGGTTTTGCTTTCATTGGAATAATCAAGTTTGGATCACTGAAATCCAAAAATAACACAGGGGCTAGTTCTTTAGTCACACCATATGTAGCTGCTAGTCTACGGGCATCATCTAAAGGTATCCAGGTACCTTGAAATCTCCCAAACCCACCTTGTACCTTTTCATGCATTCCTTGCTGTACTCCCTTTTCCAAAATTTTAGTTCTTTTAGCTTTGGGAAAATTACAGCATTTCAATATCTGGGTGGCATTTACCCAATCATCCTTGCATCTTCTCATTATAGGGGATTCATTCATCTCACACTCATATACTTCAGTCTATATAAATTTTGTTAGTAATCACTGCTAAATATCAATTGATATGATTGGGTTGTAAAAATACTATGACGCGTCACTGGACAGGAGCAGACAGTCATATCGGATAGATGAAGCGAACACATACATTCGAGTAAGTGGCTCGGAACACTTGGGGAAGTCCAGACATGATATAAAGTGGTTGTATGTACGTAGAGATGATATGGTCTAGATAAAATCGATGGTGGTTGAATGTATTCAATCGATAAAGTGATAGTCCAATTCGAGAAGATTTTTTTCCATGGTGGTGATATTAAACCAGTAGTGTGGGAGAATGGGAGTGGTGTGTACAAACCTGGAAAAAAAACTCTGGTTCACCGCGTAAGTCTCGGCCTGAGCCCAAAACTATCCACAACCCACTCGGCCACCACCACCACCGAGTAGCTCGGGAGGCGCCATGGAAATAGCTAATTTCCACCTTTGTACTGTTGTTCTGGCCTGAATGGCAGCATCGAAAACGTGGCTGGGATAGTGAAGAGGTAAGAAGAAGAAAAAACCAGTGCAATCACAATGGGTCAGGTTGGAAACTGGAAGCAAACGCTCTTATCTCATGTATCAGTTGGCAATTATCTGCATCCCATTATACGCAAACAAGCACAAGTGTGAATACTTTCTGAACATTCTATTATTTTTGTTCTTTTGCAACCAATCGCGTGTATCGCAGGTGGTGTGTTTCGAAATCTTTCTCCTAAAGAAGAAGTCGCTTGACACTATTCACAAATTGCCACGTCCAGCAGGTCTGTGTCCCATAAACCTAATTTCACTCGTTGTTCACTATGCTAATTAGCTTACTTCTCTTCTCTTGCATTTAGCTTATTTTTGTGTGATAACAGTTGACCATCTTGCAAGAAAAAGAGTCACTGTACCTCTTTATGCAGAAATCCCATTGCTTTTAGCAGTGATAAGAAAAACAGATGGATCTTACACGGTCTGGCTTTCCATTGACGAGCTTGTCATAAAATGTTTCCCACAGTATTTCTCCGCTTGTACTCTAACCCAAAAGTAACGCCTATCGCTTCTATGGCAGGCAAGAAAAGTTTCTGTTCATAAAAGCTTGTTTCAACCACTGACAAATAAGATAGCGAGCACTTTGTTTCACCTGGTATTTAATATGGAGTAGTTGAGTTTCATACGTGAAGAGTAAACGCCACTTCCAAGAAAACCGCATCACACCCCAGCGTACAGTACAACACAACACAAGGATGCACCAAACAACGTACTATGTATAACCACATTGTTCACTATCTTTTCCCGCACGGTTGTTACTCCCACACTTCTTCACATTTCAGCACAATCTGCAAACAGGAAATATAATCACAATTCTGAATTGTAGGTTCAGTTTGATGTTCTCTTCATCACAAATCAAGTATCACTTTGGTTCAGTTTGGTTCAGGCCGCCCAAGATCTAACTCGCGTTATCTTTCCCGATCAGTTTTATCAAATCCTTTTTTTGCCTGCTATCCAAGAGATATTCAAGTGGGAGTAGTTACAGCAGTAAACAACATCATCATCAACCACATTAAAACCAAAAACAACAACAGCTACATATATAAGCCTCGTTGACTTACTAACATCTATCACTAAACTTCATATCTTATAGCTCACCATACCTTCGAAAATGCGCAGACATGAGTCTCGTTTGGGGATTAAGCAGCCATTAACAAGAGAGGTCACTGGCACGATTATCATGTTCGATGATCCAGATGAAGAAGAAGAAATGTCGTCGATGAAAAAGTCAGCCACAGGTATCATACTAAATCCTCAACCTCACGATTCGCCTAATGACCCATTAAACTGGCCAGTGTGGAAACGTGATCTCTGTCTAGTAATTGTTGGGTTTGCAAGTTTTCTTGGTGGAGGTCAATCTCCTTTATTGGCAGCTGGAATGAATACTTTGGTCACCGAATTTCACAAGTCTTTATCCACTATCTCGTACTTGGTAGGGGGATTTATGTTGGCATTGGGGTGTGGGTCAGTTATAGCTAGCCCCACGGCTGTATTATTTGGTAAAAGGTTAGTTTACCTTGCAGGGACATTCATATTCATGATGGGTGCTATATGGGGTGGTGCTGCTAAGGATTTTGGGAATTTAATGGGTGCAAGAGTCTTGACAGGTATTGGAGCATCACCAACTGAATGTTTGCCTAGTTCAACAATTGCGGAAATTTATTTTGCACACGAACGGGCTTACAGAGTTGGTCTTTATACGATGTTGATGTTGGGTGGTAAAAACATCATACCGTTATTATCTGGTTTGGTTTTTCAGAGTTTAAATAGACATTGGATATTTTGGATTTTGGCTATGTTTTTAGGGGCTACTTTAATTTTGATCTTCTTATTTGTTCCCGATACTTTTTGGGATAGAACACCAACACCATCTAAGAGATCTTTAGAAGAAACTAAATTGGCACAAAGTGTTTCATCATATCATCCTCCCTCACAAAGACCAAATGCGTTTGCATTACACCGTCCTTCACAATTGGATGTATTGGATACCGAAAGTTTATCTTCGTCGATTGACGATACCGCACTCGATATGCAACAAAGACCAATAGATATTACCGAATCCACAAAACCCTCGTTGATTCATAAAAAAAGGACATATTGGCAAGATATCAAGATTTATCAAGGCAGATTCACAAAGGATAGTTGGTGGATGGTGGCTTTAAGACCATTTGTGTTATATTCATATCCACATGTATTGTTTGGATCTTTAACTTATGCGTTAGCTGTTGTTTGGCTTATCGTTATCTCGGAAACAATTAGTGAGATCTTCAGAAGCCCTCCATACGGATATAATCAACAAACAGTCGGGTTATTCTATATTTCACCATTTATTGGGGGTATCTTAGGATCATTATCGTGTGGTTTAATATCTGATAGACTTTGTAGATATATGGTTTCCAAGAATAAGGGGGTTTATGAACCTGAATTTAGATTAGTTATGATTATCCCCTCAACAATTTTCATCGCTATTGGGCTTATGGGCTATGGATGGTCTTCATACGTACACAACCCATGGATTGCGCCAGTGGTGTTCTTTGGAGCATTATCGTTTGGAAGTTCAATGGCTTCAACCACTGGGATCACTTTTGCTGTAGATTCTTACAAAATGTTTGCGGCAGAGTCTTTGGTTTCATTTAATTTTTTGAAAAATTTGCTTGGTTTCTGCTTTTCCTTGTTCAACAACCAATATGCTGCATCACAAGGCTATCGTACTTCATACGTTACATACGGATGTATACAGATATTTGTTAGTGTTTGGGCAATTCCATTATATATTTATGGAAAAAAGTTGAGAAGATGGACCGATGAGAAAGAATTAATGAGAAGTTTGTATCATGAAGATAACATTCCTCCAAGTATGGCATCAAAGTGCAAGATGGATGATGATGAAAGCTCAATTACGAATATCAATACTAGTCAGTAGATTATTTTTATATCCAAGTAAAGTTTGTATTTAATGTAGGATTTTGATCGAGGTAAGTTCTCAATCTCTCCTCTAGCGTTTTGCCATTGAAAACAGTATCGTTTACTGTTGGCATTCCTAACTTTTCAATTATGCATCCACTACTCAAGTTACCTGATATTCCTGCAACCTTCCAATCTCCTTCACTCAAGTAATAACCCATTACAAAACCACCACAAAATGAATTTCCACCTCCTGTAACATCAACAACTCTAGCTTGATCTTGATAATATGCTGGTAACTCTATGATCTCCCCATCAACAGTGTTTATATAACAGCCCTCAGCACCACATCTTAGGACAGTCCCCGAATTTGGTATTTCCAAAAACTCCGTAAACCTCGTCGAAATTTCATTCAAATTAGTGGATTTTGTAGACAACAACGACTTGGCTTCGTCCAAGTTCGGCGTAAAAATATGAATATAAGGTAATAGCTCCTTTAAAGCTGGATAGTTTTCGGGTATACAATCATTAGGCAACGGTTCATATATGTATATGGCCTGAGGATTGATCTTATTCAAATGCTTAACAATCAGTTTGCACCTCTCTACTGAACAAATCAAATGGTAACATTTGCTATTCTTCAATTCTTCATATCTGAAAATATCATCAACCTCAATTCGTATCTTTGGCGTAAGATACTCAAAGGACCTGATTCCCTTATGATATATGTTAACTCCCCTTGTAGTCAACCTTTTCAAATCTTTTCTGTATATGATACCCGTGTTCCAGGTATCCAATTCTTGTTTTATCGTAGAAGGAAAATCTTCACCCATGTCTATTATACCTGATATTAAATGAGATTTAGATCGAGGACAGATAATTCTTGCTCCTATGATGGCATAGGTCCCAGCACCACCTATTATATTGGTTTGTGGCGGCTCATCGGTATCAAGGTTTCGGTTTTCATCAATGATGAACATCCCTAATGTAGTTAGGATCGACATGATAGAGAAATGGTGATGAAGGATAGATCGATATCTGGCATGATTTTTACCGCGAACAACCAACTGCAAAAATTACAAAAGATTGAAAGTTGAGTTCTTGATTCACGAGTATTTTCTTATACTGATACAGTTTTGAACTTTTTCTTGGAAAAATGAATGCAATTTCTCTACTGATCCACGTGACTCAAGTGTGCTCACACATTGTTTATGACTATACGGAAGTTAACTCTCTTGTGAAACTTACAAAGGATAAAAGGGTGGTCAAGCTGTGGTTTCACCTACGTTTTATGTGATCAGAAAATGAGCAGGTTCTACAGAGGGACTGTGAACTGCAAAAAGCCTATTGTTTTTAATGCTCGTAGTCTATAAGCTGTCAAATATCTATACCTCTGCTTCTGCTGCTTCTTCATCATAATCCTTCATATGGAACGACAGTAAACAACAAATCAATGCTAAAAATGCTAGAAGAAACCAGGATACTTCACCAACTTCATATTTATCTGATAATGCCATGATATATCCCCATGCTACTGGACCCAAAAACCTAGCTAATGAATTCAAGCTTAGTGCTGTCCCATTAATGAATGCTCTATGTTTTGCAGGTGCGGCACGATGAATTAAAATTAATATATTAGGGAATCCCACTGCCATTGAAAATGAATTGACACAGCACAACACATAAAGTAGTGTCTTTGTTAGCCATGGTGGATTGTTTGGATTGTATGCGACATGCGTGAATAGCAAGTAAGGTAGAATAGGGTATGAAAACGGAAACAAAAGTGTTGAAAATCGTAAGCAATTAATTGTTTTGAAATTTCGGTCCAAAATTGGGAATACAAACATAATGCCCAATGCACCAATTAATCCAGTAATTGATAATAACGAACCAATTGTATCACTTCTATAACCAAATCCACCCACTATGATAAATGGAAACTTTAACTTTTCTGGATGTAGTTGGCTAGCAAGTAGAACTGGTAAAAATTCAGAATATACAACATTGTGGAATGACAGAAGAAAATTGACCAATATTGTCTGTTTAACAGCTGGAGTAAATATATCACTTGAAAATGATTGATCGATGTTAGTGGTGAAAATTGAGGAGACATCATTTGTCGTAGTTGCTGAGATTACAGGTCCCAATTGATTTGAAGAATATCTTCTTACCAAAGCATTTGAATATCTCCTTGTCATTGGTCCAAACGAACTAATTGACTCTGAGTCAGGTAAAGAACTGTCATCATCAACAAGTCCATTGTACTGTCGAGGTGGTGCAACCAAAGGTGTCTCTTCATTTGAATCTTCACTATCTAGTACAGATGCGGAATCATCGACTAATGGTTCATTTAAATGCTGTAAGCATTGATTACTAGATTTTTGTTTCACTTGCCATGGTCTCGTAGGCGGATGAAATCCAAGTTTCTTCAAAATGAAGTCACCCATTTCCAATCCGACATCTCTTTCATTTCTAAACTTTTCATGAGTTTCTTCCAAAAAAAAAAAGCCCATTAGCATACTAAAAACCAAAATTGTGGCAACAACGATATTTGACAAGGCGTATGGAAAATTATTGATAAACCTCTCATACAAATTATCACCCAACTTATCCAGCACGGTATTCATGAAGAATTTCTCAAGAGACAGATATACGTCTGATCCATTTTTAGGTCTTGTTAAATACTTAGATCCACCAATCATAGGTCCAATTACTGAGCCAACGTTCCATAATAAAGGTAAAGTCGAAAATGCAATTGCTTGGTGTCTTCTTTCAACAGCAATCTCCCCAATGGCGGTTCTCAAAACTGCTATATTTCCATTAAGACAACCCATCAAAGATCTAGCAAATATAGCAACATAAAAATTTGGTGAGAATCCAAATATTGTAATTGATACAGCAGTTCCTGATAACCCACATAACAAAATTTTCTTCCTACCCACTTTATCTGAAGCTTTACCCCACTGAACACAGCATAGAAATTGAAATAATGCAAATGATGCAGTTAAATAACCTGAGTAAGTTGCAATATCAGCGGGGGACTTGGCTATACCAAAATCTCTAATCATGAAATATACGTAAGGTAGAATCGATGTGAATGCTATCGGTTCGGAGAAACGTATACAACTAATAACTACCATTTGCCATACCGGGAAGCCTCTCATTTGTTGTCGAAACGTGAGTTTCGTCGTAGAATCTGGCATTGTGGTTGGATGAAGAATGAAATTATTGACTAATACAAGCTGCTCGTTTTTTTCTGCCCGAGTTGTGGTCCTCGAGGTGAATCGATTACGCCATCGTCTATGCAAGATAAGATGATATGAAATTCTAGTCGGTTATAGCTTTAGTGGCAGTGAAAGAAAGTTTTCGACTGAAGGTATGGGCGGCTACTAACGTTGGAGGAATTGGTGCAAAATTCATATTAGCAATGTTTAGGAGACCGTCCAGTTACAAATTTAACATGAGTAGGGTATTAGAATCTTAAATACAGGGACATACTCTGTTTGAGGAGTGATTCTCTGCCAACAATGCCTCATATGCAAAAGTTAGCAATTCCATATTGGTGGTTTAAGTGGTGATAGTGATCAAGGCAATCATTGCTCAGGGTACTTGGCAGAAGAGATGAACATATATAGCAGCTTTCAATAAAACAACATAATAACTTGTGAATCCATCTCTTTATTGAGGCATATTTTGTTTATAAATTTAACCACCTACATATTTATCAGGATTCCAACATCTGGATTGACTATTCATGATTGGAATTGTTTAATTCTCCTCTGGCATTATCATACGATCCTAATACTTTTGCTCTCAAGTAGCAACATCTGATGCAGTTTTACATGGCGATACAAAACAACAAAAATATCCCAAAACGAATCTGTAACCAGTGAAGTAAGGGGTGATTTCATGTTTCAACAAGATACATAAATGTTCAACTCCTACATAATACATTCTTGTTCCTCGTCAGTTACGGTCTTCTGGTCCCGTCCTAATTGAAGGCGCTTCAATCTTACTTGGGATTTATAGGTCATAAATTAGATTAATTTATAATCTCAATATAAAACTTGTACTTAGTTAACATCAAAACTATTTAAGATAGAAACAAGGTAAATGTAAGGTCTATTTATACTTCCCGTATGGGTAGTGGGGTTGTTGTCATATAGGCAATCATATCTACGTTCAATAATAAAGGTGGAGATAAGACATGAAGATAAGGAGAGTTGTAGATAAGACTTCATTCCATGTGAACGGCACAACCGAGCATAGATAAAAACTCCTCTCAGAGTAATGCCATCAATTCCTCAGGTTTGATACTTGTAGCATTATCGACGGATAATCGCTATTAACTAAATAATACCATGTGATCGATCACATGTTCTCGCACGTGCTGCACTAAACATGTAGATTTACTCTAAATGTACAACGTCAATTGTTTGTTGCTCTGGTGGCCCAGGGGTTAGGGCACTTCACTCGTATTCAGGTATGAAGGGATCGTTAGTTCAAATCTGACCCAGAGCACTATCAGCACATTATTTTTTACACTTTTATCACCTAATCTTTTGGTTTAGTTTAGTAAATGATTGGTCCTATGTTTTATCAAGCTCCTGAACTCTACAACTGTGATCATAGATCTACGCTTCGACTCCTATAGGCCTTAAAAACAGATCGTGCTGGTGTTTTATCCAAGATTACATGAGTGAAATTATTTATTCAATATATATCGACTATTTGGTTGTAGAAGGTGGAGGAGGTGGAGGGAGATCATCTGATGGCCTTTGTTGTGGCATTGATTGAACATCTAACTTTTTGGATTTTGCTAACTCTTCATTCATATAGTCATTCAAACCTTCAAGTACTGAAGTATCTGCGGCAATATGCTTCTTTTTTCTTGTTGCTGAAGCTCTAGGAGGTGGTGGAGCAGCTGAACCCAAAGCAGGTGGAGCTGGATTAATGATATTTTCATCATTTATGCTGGGAGATGGAGGGGGAATGTAAGACGAATGTTGCTGTGGGGGTTCATGTTGTTGATAGTCAATATTTTGATTATTTTCAAAAAGTACATCGTCGACTATAGAATGTTCTTCGAATTTTCCAACAACTTCAGGAATTCTATGTAATAATCCATATCCAACATCGCAGCCAAGCATACCTTTATTCATTCCTGTACCCCAATTACGTGAAAGATTGACAGTAACTGGACGCAAAATGTCATAATCGTGATTATAGACATAGAGTGTGATCGGAATATTATCCTCATTTGATTGTGAGTAATGATAATTATAATAATTTATGACTGTTTTTGATAATAATGATTCTCCACCCTTTGACAATAATCCTTTACCATTTGGATCTGTAGGATAAGCAGAATCACATCCAATTATATAATCAGAATACGGAATCAATTGTGACATGAAAGCTGGTGATCCCTGATGCGTATTTAGGATCCTCCATACATATGTAGCAGTATTCAAATGTTGAGATTCCAAGGTTAATCCAAGCTTCTTAAAATGATTTATAAACAATTGTTGCACTGATTTTTCTTCATCTCCCTCGTCTTCCTTTTGATACTTTTCCAATGGCAACGTAATTTGTCTAACAATTCCACCTTTAGCACTCCACACATCAAGAACAAGATCTTGGTAATGTTGAGCTAATGTCACGATTTCTTTTAGCAATAATTCGAAATCAATTGCTGCTACTTGTTCACTGGTAGTATTTCCCCCATAATTTATGGTACCATCATCATTAATTGAGTATGAGTACGTAGATAATGAAGGATAAAGCATTGGTAACTCATGGTTATTTATTTTGATGATGTAGTCAAACCACGATTCGAGACCTTTTGTATGAGCAGTCGAATGTGGGACTACATTTAATACCCTAAGAGCATAACCTTTATTGTTTATTTGAGTAGCATTCTTGAAATAAGAATCATCAATTGAGGTACCTGGTGTGACGTTTCCTTCGAATCTATCGACAAGTTTCTTTGCAAATGTGAACATTATTGATGGTGGGAGTCTGGCGTAAATGTGTTTTGTCAACCGATAGTTTTTTTCTTCGGTCACCAATCAATTGGTAGAAATGAGCTTCAGGAATCTACGACTCCTTCTTTACTAAACACCAAATGTACATTTTACGATTAATCTATATATTATCCTTAACTAGAATTTTGAACACCACCGGCAAAAGCTAAACTCCATGTTCTACTCTGTCCGTTATCCAAATAACTATTGCTCCATTTATCCGAACTGAAGAAGTCATACGAAGACTGAGCATCAAATAACGCTTGATCCAATCTTAGTATTCCTAACCACCCATCATTAACATTACCAATGAATGTCGATACTTGATCTTGCCATTCTTCTTGTACATACGAAGGAATTCTAACCAAAGCAGAAGCAGCAGTGATTGGCAACATGTGAATACCATGAACATATTCTGGGTGAATATTTGGAGTACCAAAATAAGTAGTATAAGCAACTTTATTTTCAAAGAAGATACCACTCACTTTATTAGGTAACATTGAAGCTGGTTCAACTGTGTTATCTGACTTGTAGTAGAAGTACAAGTTGAAAGAACGAACCATGATTGATAACATCAAGCCACCTCTTGATTCCATTGAATGGTCTTCAATAACATTACCCCACAATTTCATTCCGTAAGCGAAATGAATATCTTCAGAACTTGATTCTTGGTTTTTACCATCATTAGAAGCAAATAAACCAGCAGCCCATGAATTGCCTTGATACCAATCAAAGCTTCTTGAAATTGGGAAATATGTATCATCCTTTGATGGATTAGCAACATCTCTGACCAATGAATTAACCCAAGCTTTATTTTCTTCAGCCCACGATCCACCTTGTTTTTTATCAATATAACCAACTACAGCGGCAGCGTGAACAAAATATCCATAATGGAAGTGGTGATCATTATAGTATGCAGCGCCAAAATCAGCACCTGTGTCACCATTTTGAGCAGAAGTCGAAGTAACACCACCAAATTTAGTATCATACATTAATGGATAATATTGATTGTTTCCAGTGAAAATCTTGAAAGCATCCTTCATTGCAGCTAAGGCATCATTGGTAACAGCTTCATCTTGAATAATTTCACTGACAACTAAAAGAATTTGAGCGTACTTGTCAAGAACTTTACCCGAAAAATAGTTCGAATCCATGCTTCTAACAGTACCGGCGATATCAGCAGCCAATTCTTCGTTTGCAGTTTTGGCTAATAATACTAGCTGTTCCCTCGAATAAGTTAATGATGAACTCATACCTTGAGACCATGGCAAGAACTGAACGTCCTTTGAAATAGTTTCAGAAAATGACAATTCTTTGGTTAAGAAACCGATCATTTCACCTTTAGTTCCTGACGCAACTCTGATACCTGTCGATGCTTGTTGAGCCTGGTCAGTCAATGTTTCAAGATGATGAGGCAAGGCAAAGATAATTGGGTTTCCGCTTGATGATTTACCAACAGTGTCATAAGCAATCTTGTAATTAGCAGCTTGACTACATGAAACACTTCCTTGAACACTTGCAGTGGTAGCGTATGTACCAGCAGCTGCATCATAATATTTATCTTCTTCTTTTTCTGGAGCAATAGCAATTTGAATGATTAAGCCGTCCACTGATTTAGAAGCTTCTAAATTGAAGGGATCTTTGACTTCTAATTCAAAATTAGAATCTTTTACTGGTAAAGTGACATAAATTAACCATTGAACACCATTGAACAAAGTTGCACGATACTTCAAGACATTTGACAACAAAGCAGAAGAATCTTCTAAAACTAATGTTTGTACACCATATAAAGTGTTCAACCTTGGAATTAAGTTACCATTATAAATACCAGAAACAAAACCGATACCTTGAACTAATGGAATTTCTAATTTATTAGTTTCATCATTTGCAGACCCTGTTAAGGTAACTAAAACAGACATGTCTGTCATTTGAGAAACACCCATTCTTACCGAATCTTTATTAAATGATGTAGCAGAAAATATAAGCTCGCCATTGTTGGTAGGATTGAAATAATATGATGGAACGCCTGGATTATTTGTGTTTTGAGATCCAAAGATTCTGTTGGAAACATTAACATGCTGAACACCAAAACCGTAATAGCTATTCTTACTCCAATACACACTGTATGGATAAGTATAAACCATCATATCTTGATCACTAAGGAATAAATTAGCATAGAACTTGTTTGTTCCAATAGGGTCACCATTGTTGTTAACACCCAGTGGAATAGCTAAGGGCAATTGTTGTCTTGAGAAAACAGAAGGTGGAGCGGTTGTATCGATAGCTGAAAATAAATCACCTGAGTAGCAAACATCTGAAGGTTTAACTACTGCAGAAGAACTTGGTGATAAACTTGAGAATGAGCTTGATGATTCTGAAGTAGTTTCAGACGTAATGGCTGTGGAGCTTAGAAATTCACTACTAAAACCCGAACTTAATGTAGAAGAGCCAACAGTTGATGAATTTTTATATTGGATACTACTTGAAATTGGTCTATTAGACCAGGATATAGCACCTGAAGAAGATCTGATATCAATGGTACTTGTAAAATTGGACGAAGTAACAGCAGTAATACTTGCAAACGAAGACAGGGTAGATTTAAGTGTAACGTCACTGGTAATCGAAGAAATATCAATAGTTACTGATTTACTTGAACTGATAATACGTTGGGAAGTTACTGGATCTCTTTTTGTTGTTTCGATAGTTTCCAATGAGGTGGATGGTTTAAAGGTACTCGTCGGTTTCGAAGTTGCGCTGAAGACTGTAGAAGTCGTAGTCTGAGCTGTTTTAACCTCTGTTGTTTGTAAGTATATCGCTGTTCTTACTGTTGCATGAGTCTTAATCTTTGAACTTGACTCGCTACGTACGGCGCTTTCTTTAGCAGAAAAGGTAGAGCTTATTTTTTTGTCAACAGCGATTGAATTTGCAGAATTAGCAGAGTTCGCATCTGCGGTGGGGGTTTGGTTGGTTGTATAAGTGATTTGAGCATTTGTTGTGTAGGTGGTGGGAACAGCTGTTGTATAGGTTTGAACTAGACATTTCTCTTCTTGACAAATAGTTGTCTCTTGTGTATAAGTTTCGTGAGTACTTATTGAGTATGTGACTTCTGAAGTTAAGGTATAGGTTTCTTGAGGCTGTTGCTGTTGTGCCTCACCTGCTATTGTACTTCGAGGAGCGTGAACTATAACAATTGGTATACCAGTGGTTAAACCTTCAGGATTATTTAGAAGGAGATTTCTGGCAAAACCTTCTACACATGGATTACTAACGTGTATTGTTTTAGTCACCGTAACAGCTTCATTATATATTTCATCAGCAATTACCTTGCTAGCGAGAAGTATAGCAAGTGGTAATAATTTCAAATTCATAATTAGCCTCTATTCTTAGTCAAATATGGTGGATGAATGAACAGCAGTTGGAATTAATAAGCCAAGATAGCTGCAAATTGTAAAATAATAACTTTGTGTTGGGTGGTTATGAATATATAAAAATTGATGTGTAGTGGAGATTTAGGTAAATTTATATTGCAAAACTCTGGGAATCATATTTGAGCATCATTCCAAGAAATCACACTTGGATACTATTGCAAGCAAGAAAGATCTACGGTATAGGCATTCAATCATTCTTTTGATTTTGTGACTAACAGCTGAAGTTAATTCTGGAAATGATCTTAGATCTACATTTGGAAGTACATTGTTCTTAAGAAAAAGTTTATTTGAGATTATTGTGTCGGAAATTATTATATCTTCGATTATCACCTAAGGATTGCTGCTTATTAGAATTCAAAAATTGAAATGTAAACAAAGACTACCAGCATTTTCCCCAATAAACGAGTAGCTGGTCAAAATGGAAAGAAACCTGGCCGCTATGGTTATAAGACTACGGGAAATAAACAATACTATGGCACAACTTCAGATTTGTGAGCCAGCTGTCAAATTCAAAGTTAGTTTTGATCGGAGACCACTCAAATGTGCATGAGTTGACACAGTATCAAAGCTAAACACGATGATGTAGTTAAATAATATACCATATACAACGCAATTATTCAAAGAACTAAATGTACATTCTAGATATGCAGCATATATAAAATATATGTTCGGTTATTGATTGATGTCCTAGGCAGATCCAATTGGACTTTGAATTTTTGAGTAGACCAGGCTCTAAATACCATTCTCAAATATGGATTTTAACTCTTACTCTACCACAAAATCTTTTCTGTATGTTTAGGTTCAGGCAATCACTTGCAATTATTGGTTGGTCAAGACAACTGTTGTTTTGATGTGCTTATGGTATGGAAAAAGTGGCTGGCCATATGAGTGGCTGAGAGAAAAAAAATATTGAAAAGCTGAGAAATACCACCACCAAGGTACATTATCACCAAATAAGAGTATTTTTTAGATTGTTTCAACGTCACCATATATAAAGCAGCCTAACGATCTTTAGAAGAAATTTCTAAGGTCATGAAATTTGAAATTCTTGGTAACGGTATTTTAATACGATATGAAACGGAATAACTACTGACATGCGTTTAAAAATGAAACATCATGCTTTACAGTTTGCCTGTATTCATTAATTACATGTATATATCTACTCTAAAAACTGTTCAGTTTGTTCATTCAACCTAGGACGACACGATCGTTCTCCATGGCATTTCCTGAAAAGAAAAAATTTCAATCTTTCATGTTCTTGTAGAATGGGGGTTGAATCCATATAGGTTTATATTCATTCAAGTAGAGAGACAATTACAGCTTGTATTCGTTATAAATCACTTTCACGAAATCTGAGCCCCAGGAATTCAACACTAATAATGCAACATCTGCACTTATAATCAGTACCTATTCCTATTTCGGGACACATTATAGATAACAGCGCAAATACATCATAAGATCCCATCACCGAAATAGAATATGTCATACACCGTAAGCTCCATGTCACCAAATTAGAGCTTTTTGTTACAAATAGAGTAGGAAATTGCTTGAGTTTAGATGTTTCGAAATTTATATAAAGTCAAGTTCAAATATTTCAAATTATTTAGTACTCAATGTTGTATACAAAAAAAACAATTTGAATGCAACTAGGTTCACGAGTTCTATACACGATCTTCATCGTGTCATCCCAATTGATAGTCGGTGATTAGTCAATGATACAACCACTTCAACCCAGCTAATGATTTCTTATCCAGTGTTGCCACTCCCTTGGAAGCACCTCATATCTATTGCACGGCTTGCCTTATTATTCTTATGTTACCTTCTTTTCTCGGCTACTGAATTTATTAATGAACGCTAATACTTAGTACATGATCCCAAAATACTAAAGCATTCATCAAATGAAGTTGTAGAATGTTTCGGTTCTACAATCATTATTATATGTATAGTGAGTCTTAGTCATGTTTATTTATCGTACTTAAAGACTAAGATCTATTCTACAACATATATATAATGCGTAAGAGAAGTTTCACTTATTTATAGTGAAAATTTTCAATGGTAAGAATCTTTCCAAGGAGTCAATAACAGATTTCACCATTTGCTGTAACAAATGTTTATATCACTACGGGTATATAATGTGACGATTTTATAACATAAAAGTCACTTGCATTACCGTGTAAAAGCATTTGGAACAACAACTTATTTTATGTTTGAATAAACTACTTGTATATTACAATCTCGTATAAACTTCTCAGCTAATTTATAATACCAGTACAACTTGAATATTTAGTTGTCTTCTATACACACAAAACAAACTGTTGTATATTTAGGGTCGAGGTAGATGCAATCATCCCACGTACATTACACGTGATTCTCCCCCAACCACTGTCAAGATCATAGCATGCACCTCAACAACATTCTCTCTTTGTTAAATCACGATCCATCGATGAAATCATCAACCTCTCTTGCCCAGTCGATATCTTCCAACTTTCCAAGTCTATCACCAAACAATGCCTTTGCTTTTTCAAATATGCTGGGACAAATTTCTTTCAACCACTTGACGCTAAACCTGGACGAATGGTTTGGTCTGCATCCTAGCCAAGTTACATCTGGTATTTGTTTTTCGAAATTAAATCTTGGGGTTGCAGAAGTTTTGGCGGCTCTAAATTCTCATTCTTTACCAGGTCTAGGGGGGGTCTCGGAGTATGAGCGTGACAGGAATACATTTTCCGAACTATTTGGAATTAACGACTCTAACCTTTTTAACCACTGTAGGCCTAATTCAAAAGCGTTATCCTTAATAGCTTTGACAATTTTGAATAGTTCGTAGTAAACGGGAGTCATTTTACTAACAAAAGAGTAAACATCTCTGTGAAGCAACATCAACCTTCAAGATTATATTTCTTACCCTTCCTCCCTTTGTTGGAGTGTCCTTTCACGTAATCCTGATTCCCAGAGAGTATATCTTTAACTAATAATTTGGCTCGTTGAATTGTTGGTTGAAGTATTACATATGTCGCTCTGGTAGTACTAGTATATGTACAGGAACATAGTATACATGAATCGCATATCTTTCCACCGTTTTGTTCCTTTATCCATTTCAATAGCGACCCTTCTGTGGTTTTAGTTGTTGCTGTTGTCTTACAGCTACCAGTCGCTTCGTAAGTAAAGTGTGCGTGCCTTTACCCTGAAAATTGACAGACACAGCATTCAATCACTGACAATCATAGCTCTTGGAAATTGCTACTATCATACTTGTTATAGCTGCTGCTACAGTTATTATAAGATGTGATACACTTATGCAATTTGCAAAGGACCAGTTATTCGCTTGGCGCACATCAACATTTGTTTTCTTAGTCAACAAACCATTGGTTCCACCATTTTCCATTACCAACTATACCTGTACCCCGCCATTGTCTTCCTTGATAATTTTACCTGCTGCACCTTCTCTCAAAGTAGAATAAATCTACTGTGTGTCAATTTACTCTTGTCTAACGTATATGTGACAATCGGCGAGGGTAACCTCTCGTCCTTGTAACTATGGTCAATAAATAATGTCAATAGTTTCGTGATAAATTACCAATAGGGCTAAGATGATGAATGCAATTTCATTTGAGTAAAGAATGTAGATGTAAATGATAGCGATAGTAGTTATTGAATATAGTGATATTAATGCAGCGTGGTTATTAATCGGGCTTTGATAAATTAGTTAAAGGGTAAACTGTTTGAAACTGTTTGAAGTTTACAAGTTTAATAACAGAGGCCCCAGTAACGAGCTTAATATCAGGCGAGGCTACCAGATAATTTATAATGCCAGCAAATCTTGTATACTTAGCTGTTTTCTATACACACATAGATAAACAGGATGATTTACAGTACCTGAATAATTCGTATAATTCTCCTTCGAGCTTGTATCGACTGTTGAATCATACGAAACCCCGTAATGGTGTAATCCCACAGTGCAGTAGGTAAGGGATGTTAATGTCCATGCTGTTGAGCACGTAAAAGTTCTCCGAACACGAGCGACATCGTGAATCATATAATGATTATATTTAGCTGATGGTTTGTATTGCCAGGAGTCTGGCTGAAGATTTGAATGTGGTTTTGTTTCTTTGTGTTTACAAACTTGAATGCATAATGGCGTTTATGCTTAGATACGAAATGATTTGAAACGAAACAATAGAAACGGCTGAGCCTGAGGCGCATTTTCTCTATGGTTTCTCTTTCGCTGCACAAACTACCCTTCAGAGTTGAAGCTTTCGCTGAACTCAAAAACTTGAAACATTCTTGGTTAAGGCATATTTACCCAATGTATGGTGTGTGTAAGAGTAGAATTAATCACCTTACATTAGATTCACATTTGTCATGTTTGCACGACTTCCTTCAACTTTCGCCCCGTCAAGGATTCTTTATTACCCCAATAATCTTTCGATCTCCAATAATTCTCTCCCTCCCCTAGAGAGAAGTTGGCAATTATTGAGTTGATTCAATTCATAACATTCACTTGAATTGTTTGCGTGTTTAGTTTGAAGATGACGCTGATTATTGTTCTAGGAGCTGGTGTTGTTGGATTGACCACAGCATTGGAGTTAAAACGCTGGAATCCAAATTTAGATATCACGATAGCAGCACAACATTTACCGGGAGATATTCATGAATTTTACACTTCTCCGTTTGCAGGAGCAAATTGGCACTCTTTTGCAACTCATGAAGATTTGGACCTGCAAAATATAGACAAAGCTGCTTATAAGAAATTTTTGCAATTGGCTCAAGCTGACCCAAGATCTGGAATCTGGATAGTTGATAACTATTCGTACTACACTAAGTATGAAGTAACTAACAGCAAGGCTAATTTCAAAAACTTTATTCCATGGTTCAAGGATTTTGTTGATGATTTCAAAATATTGGAGAACAGGGATTTTCCTTCCCATGAAATTGCATTTGGTACTAGTTTTAAAGGTGTGGTTATTTCAGTTCCAATTTATTTACAGTATCTAGTTCAGCAAAATAAAGAGATTGGCAATAACTTCAAAAGAGTTCCTCCAGTGAAAAATATTGAAGAGGCCAGAAGGCTACATTTATCCAGCAAAATTGCAGACTTTGTTGTAAATGCCACTGGATTGAATGCAACTTCAATAGACGGGGTTGAAGATACGAAACTTACATTCCCAGTTAGAGGACAAGTATTACTAGTCAAAAATAATTCAAAAGCTTTACTAAGTGTTGAAGGATTTCCTGGTTTACCTAACGAAATGCTCTATATCATGCCGAGAAAAGAAGGTGGATCAATAATCGGTGGGTGCTTCCTATCAAATGAAAACTCCAGTGTCGAAGATAAAGAATTGACAACAAGGATGATCAAAAGAGCTGTAAAATATGCACCTGAATTAATTGATCCCAAATATAAGAATAATCCCACAACGATTGAAATTGCGAAAGTTCAAGTTGGTTTTAGACCATTTAGAGAAGACGGGGCACGAGTCGAGCTTGACAAGAAACGTAAATGGTTAATCCATAATTACGGTGCTGGTGGTGGGGGATATCAGGGAAGTTTTGGATTTGGTCAAAAAGTAGTGGAGATTATGAAAAAACAATTGAAGCTAAACTCTAAGTTGTAGGATCGTTTATATCAATACATTTCAATTTACCTTATCTACAAACAACATTCATTAGAATATCAAATAGTTTTCTACCACCCTGTTTTGCGTATTTCTTTCCATGATCACCATCCATATGATCAGCAAAAAACCCTGCTGTTGTATTTTGATGCGGGGATATAGGCGTTGGTTTATCGGGATATGACTTAGTTTTCACGTTGATATCTGCGTATCCATGTTGCGGAGGGAATGTGCCAATATTTGAAGGCTGTTCTGGTATTTTAGTCATCGAATGGTATCTTGCTGCAAGAAGGAAAGGGCGATAAGGTTTGACATTACAAAATCTATGTTTTTTCCCTTATAGTTGCTGCTTATCGAATTTTCTGCGTTGAGTCGAATGTATATATATGTGCCTCCTTCAACTGCGATTCTCCAATAAAGAACATAAGTGCTAACTAAATGAATCCAGTCTAAAGCCATTTTAATACATGATTTACCAGCATTGTCCATTCCGCTGAGTCAATCCGTCGTAGTTTGGTTTGCGTAATACGATTAGAGGCACCAAAACCAAGTTTGCTATTCCATTCTGATGTGCCCGCACCCTAGCGCCTATAACTCCGGGATAGTAATATCGTATACGAACTGGGATATATATTAATAAAACTATAAAAATAAAATGATGCGACAGTTAGCGAGGCAATAAAACATTTGAATTAAACAGAAGGGTACATTTGTGATGTTTTGCTTTCCCTTTTTAAAACACACCAGCATGCTGCTGTTGTTGCTGTTGTTGCTGTTGTTGCTCTTTCTTTTGTTTTTCTTTGACTTGGTTGACATATTCTTCAATCCTTTTCCAACCTTCTTTTCTTGCTGCTTCACGTTCTTTTTGTTCTGATAGTGATTGATGGTAAAGCATTGTACAATGATCATACAAGATGGGGTTATGATCCATAAATACCTTCAATGCGCCATATACTAATGAATGGATGCTTCTGTTCCAATTTGAAGTTGCGGAGTTATGTTGCAATAAATTTGAACCTTCGTCAAACGGCTCTCCAAATTCTTCTTCCAAAGGATTACTCGTATTCAAACCTGTACCAGCACCAACACAAGCACCTCCTATATCTCCTGCTTGCATTGAACTAAACAGATCGTAATATTCTTCATCTGTTAGTTCGTTACCATTATGGTCTGTATGTGAATGAATATGTTCTGAATTATTCTCATTAGTGTTGTTATTGTTATTATTATTGTTATTGTTGTTTACTGATGCATGAACCTGGAAAATGTTGTAATGAGGATGTGATGGATCATTCGAACTTACAACTATTCCTTGCTGTGAGTCCTGCAATACTAATCCACTGTCAATTAAATTCCCATTTGCATCAGTAGTCGCATCAGGGTAGTTTGATAATTTTTGTTGCATAATACCGTTCTCAATACCTGGTTGCGTACCATTCGTTAATTCATACAAGGATGCAAATATAATTGGTAATACAACTTCAGCATTTTCTGTTATTAAAGTCAAGAAATACTCATTCGACCAATAACATAATACCTTTTCATTAACTTGAAAATGTGGTGAACTTATACATTTAGATAATTGCGCAAATAGCGGGATCTGGATCTTGATAAATTCATTTGGTTCCATTACTTCAAATATATCTTCTATTTCATTTAAAAACATTACTTCCTTCGGGCTATTGATTTTCGGCCAATATCTTAATAATCCCATAATTACATCTTCTGTTAATGAAGGATCTTTCTCTAAAAACTGAACAATACAATAAGCTAATTGAGGATGATATAACGATAAACATTTAACTTTATGTAAAGGTATTAAAACTCGAACCAAAAAAATTTTGTGCTCCTCTTTTAAAGGTAATGCAAAACCATTAATAATTGAACCCAAAATTTCTAGTAATTCTCCGATACCATTAAATCTTTCTGTTTCATATACGAATTGTAAAAATACATTATTTATTGATTTTCGAATGAAACTTCTCAAACTCAAAAATTTCCCATAAATACGATGTAAAGTCGTTTTCAAACAATCACGTTCTCTTGGGTCTTCGCTATCAAATAATTCCAATATTCTCATTATAAATTCGTGATCAATATATTGTTTTGCAATTTGATGCTGAAAATCTGGCAGCTCGATAAATCTTAAGAAAAATTCATATATTGCTTGCATATGTGGCCAGGCTAACTCACTGACTGGTTCATCTTCATCAGGGTCGTATATATCACCAATTGGATTTACTGGTGGGGGAATTGGACGGAATAAATTCTTTTTGAACATGGTTACAACATGTTTATACATTTCGTCAGTATATGTAAAACGATTGTTTGATATAAAAGCAATTAACTCTTGTAAAGTTATTCTCTTTATTTCCTTGCCTCTGATATCAAATGTTGGATCACCAAAGTCAAACATGAGATTGCATTGATCAATTTTTTGTATAAATAACTGTATTTGTTCTTCAGGTAACACTTCATCAAAATTAGGTAATTTAACAATTTCCTGATACTTATCTGAACTAGTTGGCTCGAATCGTGAAGAAGAATGTCTTTTTGGAGTAACAATCATACCGAGGTCGAAGCATTCCTTACCAGGAGATGAAATATTCGGATTCAATGAATTGAAATGACTTTGAGCACCGTATTGGCTATGGTGTGCTTTACCTTCAAATGCTGAATGATGTGAAGCTGTAGTAATTGGCGAAGTGGGTGCAGGGATAATCGGCTGTGCTGTATTATTGTTGAACGGGGAAGTATGGCTAACTGGTCCTGTAGGGGCTATTATTGATGACATAGTAGCTGATGATACATTCGTATTGGCATTTGTAGTAGATGATGAAGTTGAGGAAGTATTGGAAGACATTTGTGCGGGAGATCCAAAAACGTTACTTGAACTGTCATCATTAACAACAATTTTGGGGGATTCCTGTGATGGCAGACCATGAGGAGAAGAAGCTGAAGTCATGGTAGTGGTACTATTTACAGACTTTATTGATGCAGCACTATTAGCACTATTGTTCCTTGACGGACTTGGTGAATTTGATTTCAACGAAGTTGATGAGTTTGTCATCAAGTTCTTTGAACTTTGCAGAGATGTACTGCTGGCGGTATTTGGTAAAGGCGACCTCTTTTCTGTCTTTTCTTTCTCTTTTTCTTTCTTTTCTGCCTTTTTACCTGAAGATTGATTCTTGTTTCGTGTCAATCTATTTTTGAAACCTTTCATCATCTTGGACAGTAATTCTGTTGGTCAAATTTATGGGTCCTATCGTTACAGATACTCGTCAAAAACTGGGATTATTAAGGTAATCAATTTGTTGCTGGTGTTGCAGTGAAAAGGAATGCTGATCGTGAATGGAGTAAAAATTAAACGTAGTTGTCAAAAAATATGTTCAAATGTCTTATTCCACTGGATTGTTGAATTGATTTGTAAACTTTTGGTGAAATGAATGTTTCTAGTAGTAGCTTTAAGGTTTGATTGGTCGATAGAATTGATTTGATTGTTTCGAACAATGGGCAATTAAACTTCCTAAGTAAAGTACGTGAAATTGGAGGTTCGTTGGTTTTTTCTCCAACTGGTTTTTTCTCTCTGTTAGGTCAACAACAATAGTAACGATAATCCTACGGTAATAAACACACACCAAAAAGTATACAATTGAGCAAACGTGCACACCACCACTTTTTTCCTGATTCAGAAACAGCATAACACTGACAACACACCCAATAACTGTTGGCAGCTCTTATAGCCAGATGATTCTTATTGTAATGTTGTGCATTTGACTTTTCGGATGGCGGATTGATCCACAACTAAAGAGCTTTTTAGAAGTCAGTGAGTGTAGAAGATCAAGGCAAGCGAAATCAGTAGACGAGGGTCGCACATTCAACAGGTGCAGAGCACAGGCACCCAGGTAGCTTTGTTATTGTTGCAGTAGTCGATTACCATCTAGGACTCATTTCTACAGCCGATAGAGCATTGGAATCTTGGTAGCTTCAGGTTCGTTTTGAGTCAGAATGTATATTAGGAGTTAATAACAAGTATTTATTGTCAGCCAAATTAGTTTTGTGCCTCGATAAATTTTCAAAATACCTGAGAATCTAACTTTAAAGTTTACCCTGAGTACTTTTCACTCTATTGTTTCGTTCATATACAGAGACTCTGGAAGCATGTCTAGTGTTAGGTGAATATGATATACGGGGGACTTATCTTGACATACAAAAAAAATCAACACTTGGTTTTACCCACGACTCTGTCCTCATATATGACGTAACAACAGCAATTTGAGCTATTCCTACCTAAATTATCAAAAATTCTATCTATTATGCATCACATAACTCAAGTACGTGTTCCATCCAATACTTATAATATTCACAGCCATCAATCTGTAATGTACAGGGAGTAAATAAAAGTTAAACCATTGGAATATTGGCCAAACCAACCAGTTACCCTTTAAAGTAACCCACCAATTGGACTCAAATTTATCAAGTATATTATCTAAATATGGTTTTCTGTGTTCCAATACCGTCATTGACGCGTAGTACAATGGGATACCAATGAATGGAGCAAATACTAGTTGATCAACGGCTACTCTCAATATGGTGGACATTTTTCTTTCATGTTTGCCACGCCATACGATCCTGCTGTTGAGAATTTTATACCACTTATCTCCTAATGGTGCAAATATTATCGATCCATATATTACTGCTCGAAAAGTCCTCACGTAGTCATAAGGCTGCCCTAGTTGTTGCGGAAATAATGTTTGTGCCACGGCATCTCCCATACCTAATAGAAACCCTGTGCTCACCATGTTAGTTAAGAGGGGTTTCTTCAAAAGTAATTGATGGAATCTGTTGAAAAAACTTGACATGATGCAAGGTACCTGTGACTGTTGTCTTTGATGATGTGATTAATATTTGTAGTAGAAAATCATATTGTAAAAAGGTTTAGCTCTCGTGCTGTCATCTTTTTTTTTATTGTTTTCTTTGTTCTCTCTGTCAGTATCACATTTATTAATTCTACAAAAATAAAACCACTACCAGTTGATCAATCATAGACCATAGTGATTTCTTGGTCGTCGTCTTCAATGTCAATCAATTCCTCTATCTTTCTTTTACTTCCCTTACCATGTCCCTTAGTATTATGAACAAAACTCAAAAACGTATTCCAACCAGTTGCCCACACATTCAGACAAACTATTCGTAAATGAACAGGTATGAAATATAAATTGAATAACTGAAAACCAGGCCAAACCGTCCAACTTGCTCTAAGAACGTTCCACCAGTTATTTTCTAGTTTCGTTTTAACTACTTGCATTGGGTTTTCATGTTGGGCCAATATAACCATTATCGTATTATATAAAGGAATCCATATGAAGGCTGGGAACAACAACTGATCTATACCCAACCTGAAGATGGTATCATAGAAATGTAATCTTTTCCTTTGTTTGGGTTGTTGCTCCATATTTTTTCGATGCAACATATCTACAAAGGGATTCTTGATCTTTGGTAATGTTTTACTATGCCACATTACACTAATTGGAGCAAAGAAAATAGACCCGTATATTAAAGCTCTTGCAGTACGTTGGAACGAATACTCAGATATTATTTCTTTTTCATGAGTCAACCCATTTGCGTCTGTTTCTGTTTCTATTGTTATATGGGGAAATAACTTCTGTGCTAGAAAGTCACCTGTACCAAAAAAGAACCCCGTTGTTATCATATTGGTTCGGAATGGATACCTTTTGAGTAACTCATTGTATCTGTGAAATAGCGTTGGCATCTGTCACCTCTAAGTTGGCTATAGTTGTTTGTTGTTTGTGGAATTGGTTGTGTAAGAAATTTTTCTTCAAAATTTATGTAACTTTTTAATCATATACCGGCCTCGGTAACACTATGTATTTTTTCTTGCAATTTTTTAATAACCAGAGAACAATAATGAGACAACTCTCTCTTCTTCTTCCACTTGGTCGTGCTACGCAAAATCATCCCAAGAATTGTTCCAAGTCAATGGTGTTATTTTGCAATTCCTGTCTCTCGTGGACGAAGAATTAGGGATGGGCTTTAAGTAGTAGTTACCTCAACTTTTATGACAGAGCAGTTAAACAAATTCTCAGCATGTTCTAGACTCAAACTTCCAGTAGATTCGCTTGCAATTTCGATTTCTAAGGTGGTCAATTAATCAAACGAACAAGCTCTTGTTCAATTCAGACCGTTTCAGTTCATCATGCATGCTTGCTAAAAAATTGATATATCAAATTGCTATGTTAAATGTCTCGGAGGGTGAGTAGATGCCACTGTCAACTGTCTCGGCCGAGTCAGCTCGGATTTCAGTCTTCGGCTAGAGAAAAGCCTCGGTACGGACGACGGCAACCTAACAGCTTCGCATCCTTGCAGAATATTGAAGATGTAGCAACCTTAGTTTTATGTGTGGTATCATTGCAAGAATACACTCAAGATCGTTAAAGCTATTAACTGAAGATTAGTAATATAGTGATCAGAATTTCACAAGAAAGGAGATTCAATTGAAAAACTATAAATAATGGTGAATCTTCACCATTTAATTCAGTATTTGTTAATAAATATAACTCTCTCCGATGCGAATCATGACTTTCAATTCTACTACTATCTTCGTTTCTGGTGCAACCGGTTTAATTGCTCAACAGTTAGTTAAACAATTACTCTAAAAAGGATATAAAGTTATCGGATCAGTTAGATCTTCAGCAAATGGAGATGATTTGAGAAGCAATTTGAAATCTGATAATTTATCTGATAATTTCTCATGCATTTGTTGAAGACATTGCTGTTAAAGGTGCTTTCGATGATGCTTTAATTAATCATCCTGAAATCACAGTATTTTTACATACCGCTTCTCCATTCCACTTCAATGTTACTGATGTCAAGAAAGAATTGTTAGATCCAGCAGTTGAAGGTACCATCGATGCCTAAAATACGATTGAAGAGCATGGATCAAACATCGAAAGAGTAGTAGTGACTTCATCATACGCTGCAATTGCTGGTTTTGGAGAGTGCACGACCGGGTAAAGAATTGAATGAAGAATCCTGGAACCCAATTACATGGGAAGATTCGATAAAGGATCCCTTCCAAGGCTATTTTGGTTCTAAAACATTTGCTGAAAAAACTGTGGGATTTCGTTGAAAAAGAACATCCAAAGTTTTCAGTATCTGTAGTGAATCCAGTATATGTATTCGGTACGCAAACTTTCACAATCAAAGATAAATCCAAATTAAATAATTCTTCTGAAATAATTAATGCTTTGTTGAAAGCTAGTCCAAATGATGATATCCAACAATATACTGTTTATTTCATTGATGTTAGAGATGTAGCAGAAGCACGCATTATTGCTTTTGAGAAAGAAGAAGCTCAAGGTCAAAGATTGATTTTGTCAGCTGGCTCATTCACTAAGCAGATTTTAGACCTTATTCGTGAGGATTTCAAGCAATTAGATGACAAATTACCTCAGATTGATTTCTTCCAAGGCCCTCTCTTTTGAAAATGGAAGTATAATTAACAATGAGAAAACTAAGAAGGTTCTTGGTTTTAAATTTATTGACCTTAAGAAATCTGTCGAAGATTCAGTTGCTCAAACCATCGAGGAGAACAATAAGTTTGTGTAATTTGCGTATAAGTAGACTTCTTCAATATTATCATTTTGTGAATCTCGGATCAGTTCCAGTGTCGTATCATTAACTGTTGCATTTGGTGGGAGTGTGTCCTTTATTGATTATATATGCTATTTCATTTACCAGTCATCGCATCAGACAAGTATACTCTACGGTTTATCAGTATGTTCTAAACACACCAGAAAGTGCTACCTTTAGGGTACTATTTGAATTAAGTGGGCTTTATTTTTGATATAAGTCTCAGTAATATAAGAGGCTAGTTATAACGCGCATAAGCATACTAGGAAGGGGATTATCTTTTCACAAACACTTGATTTTGCATTATATTTTTGCAGCCAGATTACAATAAAGATGCTTTCACAGCAGCCCATGACAAAGTATCTCCAATAAAGTTGCTTCTGAAGAAGCCTCGAAGAACAATTCTGAAAGCTGCTTGCCCATTTGGTTTCATTATTAGTGATATCGAGTAGTAATTATTTGCGCGAACAGTTGACACATCTTTCGCCCTGAATGCAATCAAAGTTATAGACCATATAAAACATTGTGTCATAATTGATTGATGCTTCTCGTGCATATGATAATAATATTATAATAATGAGATATTTATAGGAAAAGTTATAATCCCCTTGCTTACGAACAATGTATGGAAAATCGCAAACTGCAAAAATATCTTCAAAACTCTTGGAAAAAAACTCGTATTGTAAAGTAACTAATCAAAGATCATTTTTTTTAAAAAAATGGTTTCATCAATAAATCAGTAGCTCACATTATCGATGAAGTTTCACAAATTAGTATTCTCAAAGTATATGAAAAGAAGTGAAATATAAATTCAGTGAGAAAGGATTAGAATGTGATACTTGGCAGACTAATCAGATTATTTGTAGTAAAGCTATCTTTTTTAAGAAGAACGTTGTTAATTTCACTCGATAAGTTTATGATGGAGACCTGAGGTGTGAAAAGAAGAATCAATGTAGAAATCGACTGTCAGTTAAACTTCTTTACACAGAACTTGCATCAATGGGTCCTAAATAAGACTGGAATTTTCTTTTCTTGGATATATCACTATTCTGAAGTCGTGAGATATCAATTTTGATACAATCAGTCAAATAACTTAGGCTGTGAGGTTTCAATAAGCCATTTTACCTGTTCCCCGCAATTGAAAACATTTTGCAATGCTTACTTTTTCCACCAAGTCAAAATGTCGCGTTTAATCGTCCTTTGCAGCAATAGGAACAACCCAAATTATCGATTGGCTGCTTTTATTTTGGGGCACAATGTTAGCTCAGATATATCGTGTGTAGCAGCTTGGATACTCAAATATTTCTACTGGCTGATACAATTGTTCACACGGTGCAGCATATTGGCATCTGATAAGAAATATAATGATGTGAAACCAATTATGTCCCAAGCAACACATGAAAACAGGGAAAGTTTATCCAGATCAGCTCTTTAATATAATTGTTCCCATTCTGCTGATCTTGTTTAAGAAACTGTTGCATAATCTCTCACAAGGAATTCTTTTACTACATTCTTGTTGATTTTTGATGTTACAACTGTTGGTATATTGGATCTACTATTGAAATCATACGTCACTTCCCTTGTATTCTCTAGAATCGCAGTTTGAGACTGTGGATCCTCCAAATCTTGGTTTTGATACATCTCCATCTTCATTTTCAACAATTGGAAGCTCTGTAATTTATCTCAAAGATAGGGATAGAAAAAACACAAAAAGGCTAAGGAAATTATTTGACATCATGGTGAATTTATTGATATTCAATGTTGGTAAAACTTTTTTGATGCAATTGTGTCACCAAGATTATTAATAAGTCGTTGACCCTATATGACAGTTCAGTGATCAATAATTAAATGCGTCACTCAGGGTCATTCGTCAAATACTACAAGTTGCAACCAAGATAAGTTTTTGTATGAGAAGATGTGAGTAAAGTTAAAACTTCCGCAACAAATGATATGGCAGAGTTTTAACAATTCAGAAGAGTTTTCTTAATGATACTGTCCAGCTCCAAACATGTTAATATCAATTTATTAGAGTTGCTTCGGACGATTTTTGTGTTTATAGTATGTAGAGCAGTAAAGAAGGGTTTCAAGACTATTGTCGCTATTATAGGAACTAAGATCTTCAGTTCACCAAGTGCAAAATATTTTTTCTTCCAATAGTTGAATAAATTATTCCACCATATGTTTAGAACTACAACTTTCAGTCCCAGGAAGCTTATATCGTATAGGTATATGGGTTTATTAAATCGACCCTTTCTTCAAATTTGTTTGAACTCGACAAAAGCCGAGTTTTCACCCGAAGAAATAATCAAATCCAAAAAATGGGTAGAATCACTTACTCACTCACAAGTCCCCACACACCTATTCAACATAGCATATAGCAGATCTTCGGGACCTGGTGGCCAAAAAGTGAATAAAACCTCCTCAAAAGCCACCATATCCCTTGAGCCAGGAGAATGGTTAAGTCCAAGCAGTTGCTATTGGATTCCACAACCGATTCAAGAACAACTTAAGAGCAAGGGTCTACGATACGAAACAAAAGGTGGTGGAATATTGATTCAATGTGATACTAGTCGAAGTAGAGAAGTTAATACTGAGGAATGTTTTAAGAGATTAGTAGATGAAATAAAATCCAAGGTATATTTTGCAGGTGAAACAAGTGAGGAAGATAAAGAAAAGTGGAAAGAACTCAAGGAGACTTTTATAGAACATAAGAAGTTTCATAAAAGGAAACAATCAGATAAAAAGAAAAGTAGGAGTAAGCAGTTTGACTGGTAAATATTACTGATATTCAGGTAAATTAGAATATTGTAAATAGTTTTGGTATATGTAGTAGAAAAATAAACCATTAAAAAAATCAACTTGTTGAAAATTTGTGGGCAACTCAATTCATCATCAAAACATTCCATGAACGATAAAATAAGTGAAATCATTAACTCTATAAAGAGTATAATTGAAGAAGCTATTCAAGAAATTGCTGAAAATACTGATAAGAATTATTTATTTGAAATAGTAGATGAATCAACATTTGAAATCCCGACGAAAAAAATTCAAGAGGTGTTGGAAGGTATTGACCGTAATTATATATTGAACGTAGAAGATGATTCAATAGAGTTATCAGAGAAAGACAAGTCAGAGATGGATAAATTCAATGATGGATTGGATCAAAGATGTAAAGAATTCATTGTCTCAACAGCTTTTCAAACAATTATAAGTACCATACTCCAGAACCTTATTGAATCTGATCAAAATGAAAAATCAACATTATATAATAAGATTGCTGTAACTTTAGATTTTGAGATTGCACTACTTCTTCTTGTGGACCCAGTTATCAAATATGTTTACTATCATACTTTATCACAAGTGCTGAAACACATATTGGCAGTTTCCACTGAAGATATTGAGCATTTTTGGTCTTATTTAGAAACAAGAATACAGCTTTTTCAGGAAAAGATATTCAGTAACTCAACCAGTGAAAGAATAGCTTTATTGGAACTTTGTAATTCATTAACAGATAAATTTGCTGTAAGAAATGCCAAAGGTAAGTTAGACTCAACTCAAAAGGATACTTATAATGATAGATTTCAATCTAGGGTACGAACTTTTACGACTAACATTTTTACGTTTGACGACAACACGGGTTTAAATAAATATTTCCATATTGCGAATAGAATTGCACCAGAACTCAAGACCACTGATCCGTTCATGAATGACATCATTGACATCCACAAAGTTTTCAACGATCCAATGTACTACTTGAAAAAGAGTAGCATGAGAGAACTCAGTGGTATGGCAGATAAAATGTTTAAAGTTTATGAACAATTGTTTACTGAAGAGGTAGAAGAGCAACGAGCTCGTCCAACAATTGATCAGTTTGCCATTATACCCCCAAAGTCTGAACTTGAAAGAAAATTTTTGAAAGACAAGTTTACTCAAAAGGTTTACGCGCCTGAAAGTTACTTTTTATCAATGTTCAGGCACCAAGATAGAAAGCAACATGAAAATAATCAACAAGATGATGCTGATTACTTATATAGATCTTTGGAAACATCCAAAGTGAGGATTCAATACATCATAATGATTTATGTGATCGCTCACTTATATTCAGAGCTCACAAGTAAACACAAGGAAGATTTTTTACATTCTATAGGAGCTCCTGCCAATGTTAGACATTTAACAGAGGATATATTACCAAGTTCAAGCTATAAACAGTTTTGGGGAATTAGGAATAAAACTTTCGCTGCATTCAAGTCTGTAGATGCTCAATTGGCATTTTTGCTTCAACATTTAGTCTTGGGAGAAAAAATTTGGTGGGGGTGGTTGCTCTATGGTAAGGACCCTAGTACCAAAAAATCGTATTTTATTGATAAAATACTATCGAAAGAAGAACTTGAGAAAGTTGAAGAAGATGCTGAGAATCTTTATCCGTACAAAAACAAGAAGTATTTTAATAGCTATGTGACTCCGCAGGTAACCAGAAAAATGAGGGTCCCTCATGGCTTATCCAACTTGAAACTACTGTCAGAATTTTCTACTGATGAAGCTCAAAGAAAGATCGATGAAATATCTCAACAAATAAATGAAATTGAAGATGGTGATGAAAAACAAGAGCTATTAGAAAAAAGGTCCTCGCTAGTTTGGAAAATGTTAAGAAAGGAAAGACTTCCAAAATGGTTAGAATTATCTGATTTATTGGGGTCATCAATATCTAATGAACAAGCAGCAGGTAATGGGGAAAAGAATGGTCGTTCCAAAAAGCGAAATTTGGAAGAAGAAAATAAAGAACATGAAAGTGAAAGTAAAAGAGTTAAACTTGACGAATAGGCTTTACAGATTAACCTTTACAACATCCATAGACTAAATATACACTTCAAAGGTTGGTATGTAACTTGAACCACGTTGGTCTTCATAATCCAGTGTTGATCTATACGATCTCTGTAAACGCGTTGTTTTACTTAGCATACCAAAAAAAAAAATTTCTTTGCATTAATTGGATCACCAATTCATTTATAACGCTACTACATAGTTCAAAATTGGCACCAAGTTACTACACTGCTACATTGCTGCGTTGAATTCGTACTTTTTGCTTGCTCGTATCGTATAAACTCAAATAGTGCTTGGAATGGCACCTTCGAACAAAAGATCTACAAGAAGTTCTAAAGCTACAAATCCAACACCGAAGAAAAATGCAAGCAATTCATCTACACCCAAAAAGAGACGTTCTAATAGAAAAGCGTCAAGTGCTTCCTCTGCCGGATCTGCAGTAGGAGCACCATCTCCAGTGAAACTATCTAAATCGCAAAATACGGAGCTACTCAAACCGCAAGCCGTAGATCTGAGCAATCTAGATAAGGCAGAACTTTCGAACCCACAGGATATAGAGCTAAATTCATCGCCAATCAAAAGAGATAGACCTACAAATAGTAGTTCTGCAAAATGTGACTTAGAGTTACCATCATCCCCTTTAAAAAAGAAAAAGAGTGTAGCATTTTCAGATGATCTAATATCCGATACTCCAGTTACTCCGGAGAAATTTCAAACTCCCAAATGTTCCATTCTCAAATCTTGTAATATAAATCTATACTCTGGTCTAGTAGATCCTAATAATACATCACTTTGGGAAAAATCGGCCGAAAAGCTATCCTATGGCCCGAAGAATCCAAACTTTTGGATACAGGGAACAATTGTTCAATTGCTGCCAAATTCACCAGATCTACCTTATTTGATAGAAGGATGTGTGACAGTATTGAGTGACAATTCATTTGATAGACGGTTCGAAGTTTATGCGACATTAAATAATATATATAAAACAAATTCAACAGTGAATTTAGTTAAATTGTTCACATCTAGTCGCAGTAACAATGGAGTCATACTGAGTTCTGGAAATAGCCCCGGTAAGAAACAAGCACTGCAACGATATATCATGCTTTTGTCTTCACAAATCATTAGAGATATAGAGAGTATAGAGAAGCATATATTCAATTCAGAGGCGGATAAGGAAAACAACTCACCCACAAAAAACGATCCTTTCAGAATCAGAATTATCAATCAAGCATTAAAGTTAATGAACTTCTTCATGTCAGATCAGGATTTAAATAATTTCTTACCTTTTGGTGATGTCTATTGGATATATCACCATGCTTGTGCCATGTTGGCACACCCTAAAGTCTCCAAAGCTCTTGTTTCCCCTTATCTACTAATAATTAAAGATTGCAAATTCAACACTAAGAAAAGAAAGATGCTTTTTGATAATGACAATCTTGCTGAAAAAATGTTATTCACTTTGATCAACATGAGAAGCTTCCCAAGCTCTTCATTGATAACCGAAAAGTTTATATGTTTCAAAAATTATGTTAGTATATTTCCTAGTATAATGGCCAAGAATGTTGCTCATTGGTTTGGAATGCTACTTCTAAATGTTTGCCATATTGGATCACCGTTCTATTTCAAATGTTTTGGTGTTGGTGTGCAATGCCTATTGGAAGTTGCAAAAATGTTTCTAGACAACACCGATGCCCTGATATACGTGAGACAATTCTTGGCTTCCTCAATCCCGAATGATATCAAATCTGTCTCTTCAGATGAAAACTTGAACTTGGACTCTGAGCTGTTAAACTCTCAGAATTTCAAAGTGAAAGATATTGTTCTATTCAAACTTGAAGAATTGATACGAGATGGTCAATTCAAATTTGCGATGGATATATGGGTAGCTTTAACAGTTCAAGTTGGAAATGGAGGAGCATCATTTGATAAATGGGAACACTTGAATCAATGGTTACAAATTCCCAAACTTTGTTTCAATTCTCAAGATCCTGACGCTAGAGTGTTAGCTTTAAGTTGTTGGAGAGCAATTTGTTTCAATTTATTCAAAAACAATTTGTCTGAGATGAAGAAAGTATTAGACCCAATCATGCATCTATCAAATCTGAGAGACAAACTTCAATTGATAAATCAGGCTATGAAGCCAAAGGTGAAGCTTCTAACTTATTTGTTTACTAGTTTCAATGCTGCAGAGATGCAAGATGAAGTGATCGATACATTGAATAATTTGTTCATAGCTATCTTGTACTCTACTCTCAATCCATTGATTATAAGACAGTCTACAAAATATCTACACATTTACTGGGATAAGATTTTTCAATTTGTATTTATTAATTTCTACTTCAAGAAAGATGCATCTACTTCATATATGAATCAACTCGGATTGAATATCCTAACAAGATTATTGAAACCAGCATCTCCTGTGAATGAAAAAAATTTCAGTGAAGTAAGGTGTTTGTCAAATGAACCCGTGACGTTGAATGAGCTCAATTCCTTGTCTCCTAGGTGGATACATGCTCAATTTGATAAAATAATGCAAAACTTGATATTGGTCTTTCTGCTGGATGAGCTACGAACTGAGCAAAAGGTTAACTTTTTCAATGTATTCTTGGGAAGCATTAAACCAGTAGTCAAGAAAGAAGGAGTACCGTCTCCGACAACTTATGACATCATCGACAATATTCCCGTTGTATTGACCCATTTATTCAAAACAAGTACACTTTCATATGAATTTGCACATACAATAATTGTTAATTTGCATGACACCTTCACTCCATCATTTTTGGTTGATAGAGTAGATGAAGGTGAAGAAACTGACTCCAGTACAAATGTTTATATGCCAATACTTTTGAACTGCCCTCCAAACTTGTCAAGAGAAGAAACTATGGAAATAATTGATTTGATAACGCAATCACTCTCGCAAGACAAGGTACTTATTTTCATTGCTGATTTAATGAAACAAAAAGTCTTAAATGAATACATGAAGACTTCGTTTGTTGAAATTTTGAACAGACGAGCTGTGGGTACTACCAAACGACAATTGAGACTTTATGGAGAAATCTGTCACTGTATTGGTTATGGTTTTGAAGTTTTTGTGAAAAAATTAATCCAAACAATTGTTTCAATCCCTGATGCAGATGAAATGTTACGTTGCCTAGATTATTTGGATATCCAGAAATGGAATACAGATACCGTTTTCTTCTTTCTATTGCTCGTCAAAGGTGCTCCAAACAAACATATACGTGAGTTCACCATAGGATTTTTGAGAAATCGCCTACAGGAATCATTTATTCCAATGTTGCAATTTTTAACAAATCATAATTTTGAAGTTGAAATGTTTTCGTTGGCAAATCAAATAATAGCAAACACGATTAACTTGAATGGCACGCCATTATTTGAAGCTTGCCTGATTTTGACAAATTATTTGAAAAAAAAATTCAATGAATCAGTCAAGAATAATGAATTACTTGATGTATTGCTGTCGGGCTGTTTTAAAGACTTGGGTTTAGACATAGATGGCTTGATCTTAGATTTAACAGATTTGCCTATGTTATCGTCAGAATTGGACCGAAGAAATTTGTATCTAAATAACGGTCAGATTCTTAGTAAACCCACAAAAGAAGACCACACTGAACAAAATTTACCCGATCCAGAAATTCTGTCCATGGATGTTGATAAATCAGACTTATCGCACAAAGAGAGTGACAGTATCTCACCTGCCCTCGAAAATAATACAGAAACTGTAGTTGAGGTGAAAGATATGTCGAACACTGTAGACGCCACTGAAAAAATTGAAGATGTTGAAAGTAGTAACGGAATTAAAGAAGCTACTATAGATAAAGACGAGAAATCTGCTGTTTTGACTATTAAGCCTGATCAACCCTTAAAGGAGGGTAAGGACGCCAGTAGATCTATGAAAAAATCAAGAATCAAAAAGGGCCAAAGATCTGATACAGTCGAAGAAGATAGTCCTATTGATACGTCTACTGAGCTGCCAATACATAAATCACCTAAAAAGAAATTGATTTTAAGAATTTCAAGAAAGAGACCAGATAATAAGGTAGGAGTTGCATCATCTTTAGCCGAAATAGATGATGATGAAATAATAGAGGCCGAAAGTAGCTCTTTATCTCAAAGCATTGTAATGGATGATATCGAGGACACACAGTCGTTGAATAACAGAGCCGAAAATTGCAATAATAGACTAAAAAGAGAGCATGAAGCAGAAGACGCCTATTTGAAAACAAAAAAGAAGTTCAAGTTTAAAAATGATCCTGAAGATGAAGAAGTAAATGAACATCTAGACGAACAAGTTCGAGATCCTGATGTCAAAGATTCACTCAACCCCAAAGAAAGTGCAGGCCCTGCATCAGCATCTTTGGGTAGTGAACAAGCTACTGAAAGCCTCATCTCTATTGCAAGTGATAATGATGACAATATAGAAAATAAGAATGATGGTTTGAGTGTATCATCCACAATGAATGAGTCATCTTCCACGACGTTACACATCTCGAGGATATCCTTGTCATCTTTATCTGGTGCAACTGCTAGTTCCAGAGGTATTGAACCTACTGGTACTGTAGAAGCATCGCAAATTATACCCCACACTCTTGAAGTTTCTCACACCGCGCCAGATAGCACCAACAAACCGGATATGGAAAAAGATCTCAGTCTAGCTGTTGCTGACAATACTGAAAATGATACGTCAGTTGAGTCAACAGCTTCCCAAAAATGCTTGGTGGAGCTAATGAGAATAATTTCCACCAAAACAGATGAGGAATTATCTGAAATGAATAGTGAAGAAAGATACAATATGGAAACACAATTGCTTAATATGATGGTACGTTTAAGAAGTTTAAAATAAATCGAGGGTTCATAGGGTGAATAGATGTATCAAATGCTTTTGCAACAATCGCATGTCGCATGTGTACATAGATGCTTTACTTTCGGGAGGTGAAACATGTATTCACCTGAACCTCTTAATTTTGTTCTTGTACACGATTTTGACCGTACCATCAACATCGAGGAAAACGACAACCTCCCCCACATTCCACATCATCGATACAAGTCATGTCAATAGTCCCTTACAATTCGAATAAGGATGTGTTGTATCATGATCCAAATGATGGGATCTTAGTGCTACATGATACTCAGGACAATACAATCCAACTACTATCGACAGTAACACCGAATCAATACACTACTGATGTTCCTGGTAACAGAAGAAGAGCATCCCAGCAATATAATAATCCTCAATTTGTGCCGTATTCAGACAATTCAAACATTGTCAAATGTCCCAGTTGTGGATTTACATGGACCGAGTATACCAAAGATAGACCAAGAAGAGCGAGTTCAAATGGTGTGCCCAACTTATTCAATATACCACTTTCCAAGGATTCTTATGCTTTCACTAGAAGTTTGTCGAAAGGATTTATGCATAATGATTATTTCAAATTGTTAGGTGGATTGCCTCACAAAGATTCCAATAATAAATCATCAAGTAAGAATAATATACCAGAGGGTGTCTTTAATCAAGGTTATTTCAAACGATTTTTCAAGAAGATAGAGCCTTTTACATTAGGCTCGGGAGCCCACGCTCAAGTATACAAGGTTAACCATGTGCTAAATGACATAATTTTGGGAACTTATGCTGTGAAAAGAATAAGTATCGGCGACAAATTTGAATTATTAGAACAAGTTTTGAATGAAGTCTTAATTTTATATGAGTTATCTGTCAAGGGCGCAAATGAGAATAATTTAATCCGATACAATCATGTTTGGTTAGAAATGGGTGAACTTAAAGATCTGGCAGCTTACTTTCTCCCCTTGAACGAAGAAGAACAGCATGAGAAGACAAAAATTCCGTACATGTTTATTCTACAGCAGTATTGCGATGGCGGACATTTGGAAGATTTGATAAATAAGAATTTCACAATAGAAGAGAATCTTTCTTGGAGTGATAAGGTTAGTTTGGAAAAGAGAAGAAGAAGAGCTCAAAAGATTGGTGAAACAGAACCACAACGTCCTAAATGGTTGAGTGATTTTGAAATATGGAAATTCTTCCATGATGTTGCAAATGGGGTTCACTATTTACACAGACATGGGATCTTGCATCGGGATTTGAAACCTTCAAACTGTTTATTAGATGTGAAGCACAAACAGGTCAAAGAAATACCGAACAAATTCAAGAACATACAGGATTTTGACGCAAGCGTTTTCGAATTTCCCAAAGTACTAGTGTCGGATTTTGGCGAAGGGAAGTTTATTAATAAACAACATAACATTATTCTGGAAAAGTTAATGGATAGAAGAGGAAATACAGGAACTCTAGAGTTTACAGCGCCTGAATTATGGTTGTATGATCCCACTTTGGGGGATGACAGCAGAAACTTTGTAAATTATTTTACTTATGCAAGTGATATTTACTCATTGGGTTTGATACTATGCTATTTATGTGTGGGTAAGTTACCATTTTCGAAATTTCTAAAAGATGAATCTGATCCTCAAGAGGCTAGAAACAAGATTATGGATTGGTACTACAATTTAAACTATGAAGGCTTTAGCAAATGGTTTGTCCAATGCGTTTCCGGTATACAAGGAGATGTCAGTGATTGTATTCTAGATTTTCAAAAGTTAATTTATATGATGATAAAAGGTGAGGGTGAAAGTGAAGGCAATGCGTCATCCTCGAGGTCTGGATCCAAAGAAGTGTTGGTTTTCTTGAATGAGATGAAATGGACGAGGTTCATAGAGGCCAATTCTCCAGAGAGAAGAAGTACTAGTGACAGTGTTAATAGTTTAGTGCCTTCGAAACCTGTTGAATTGACTTTATTCAATCCAAACGAAAGTGCCATTGATTTAGGAGAAGAAGAGGATTCAGAATACGAGAAACTATATGATTCTGATCACTTGAACCTTACTGAGGATGATTTTGAGGAGGATGTCAATGAAGTGTATAACAGGCAAATTCAATCAGATGCCAATTATTTTCTGTTCCAACTGTATGCGACCATACCATTTTATTGTGTTGAGTTGTTGTTGTTGGAATATCTTTCATTATACTCACCTCATTTTTCAAAATCCATTTTGAAACTTGCTATATCTATATCAATTGGACTTGATTTGTTTCTTGTCAATCAGGATGCATTTAGAACTGGGATATTTGTACTTATGTCGGTCACCTTGTCCATTTTCTTGGGTTACGAAATTGGCGGCTCACGTACTTACCTTATTAGATAATAAAGATTGTATCGAGTCAAATATATTGTCTCTTAAACTGCTTTTCTAGATACAATAGATGTAAGTTTTTTTTTAATGTTGATAGTGCTGTATATTCTGGTGTGTGAGCATCATCTCAAGGTTGACGTAAAAAAATGCAATGCAAAACTTTACAGATGTAAACTTTCACTGATAAACTAACCTCCATCGTTAAATGTATTGTGTTAGCAATGGGAATCAAAAGAAAGAGGGAATCAAGCAGTGTTAAGACGAAGTCAAAGAAACAAAGGAAGAAGACCACCAAAACTTCTGAAGAAGATAGATTACTAAGTGCAAAAAATGCATTTGAGACATTAAAAAATCATGTTGACGAAGATTCCGATCCTGAGCTAATATGTGATTATGAGAGGAAAAGGAGTACCTCAAATGATGATTTGGTACTTGTTGACAGTGATGAAGATAGTGCGAGTATAGTTATTAGTTCAGACAGCGAAGTTATTGAAGTGGGGGAACCAGAACATAAGAAAGCTAGGATTGAACCAGAAACAGAAGGAGTGCAGCTGAATGAATTAGCGAAAAATGCAGATTTTATTGGGTTTGGATTTCTGTCATCTGAAGAAGAAGAAAAAGCAGGGGACGATTACAACGGCTATTCTGACGATGGTATACTAAGTGCCGATGAACATGGACACGTGGCGAATGGAGTTTCAAAATCGTTGTTCCCGTGGGTGAAAGATCATGATCATTCGAAACAAAAGGAGATAGCAGACTGGCTTACCATGGAGATCAAAGACTTTGTCAATTATATATCTCCTTCGAGTGATGAAATTACGACCAGAAATAATGTTATTAATACTTTGAAAAGACAAATAAGTATTTTCTGGCCTGGAACAGAAGTTCATGTGTTTGGATCGTGTGCTACTGATTTATATTTACCAGGTTCCGATATCGATATGGTGGTAATTTCTCAGACTGGTGATTACGAAAGTAGATCACGATTGTATCAGCTTTCATCATTTTTGAGAGCAAAGAAACTCGCTAAAAATATAGAAGTCATCGCAAGTGCAAAAGTTCCAATCATCAAGTTCATTGATCCTGAATCAAATCTTCATATCGATGTATCCTTCGAAAGGACCAATGGTCTAGATGCTGCCAAGAGGATACGGAGATGGCTAATATCTACGCCTGGACTTCGTGAACTTGTACTAGTCATAAAACAATTTTTAAGATCGCGTAAGTTGAATAATGTACATGTTGGTGGTTTGGGCGGATACGCTACAATAATCATGTGTTATCATTTCATGAGGTTACATCCCAAAGTTTCTACTGAATCCATTAATTCCATTGATAATTTGGGAGCACTTTTGATTGAATTTTTTGAATTATATGGTCGTAACTTTTCATATGATAACTTGATCTTATCATTAGATCCCGTAACTGATGAACCACGTTATTTGTTGAAGGGAAGACATTCGGTACTCAATACTTCAAGAAATACATTCTCGATTGTAATTCAAGATCCTGCCGATGCTAGTAATAACATAACGAGATCATCATATAACTTGCGAGATTTGAAGAAGGCTTTTGGAGGGGCATATCTGTTACTTGTTGAGAAATGTTATCATTTAAATTCTGCATCGTATAAACAAAGATTGAATCAACTGATTTTGGGTGATATTATCAAATTTCGAGGAAAGGAAAGAAATTTCAATGACGATAGACATAAAGTTACCAATGATGCATTGATAAATCATGAAGAAGATGATGAATCAGATGTTGAAAGCGAAGGTCTTGAAGGTAACGATAAATACTATTTTTCCGACATGACTGTTGAAAGTGATGATGGATTGAATGAAAAGAACATCCCAATAAAATTGACAGCCAAGGAAGCAACTCCAGTAACAAACAAAGCCAAAGACACAAAAAAGTTAGTGGAATCATTTTTGAGTTTAGAGACTTCAGAAGATGAGGAAGAGATAAACACAGTTTCTAAAGCAACAGATGACGAGCCTTACATCCCTGAAGTTAAAAAGCCAAAGTCTAATCTTGACAAAGAAATCAAGAGAGATTACTGGAGACAAAAAGGTCTCGATATGTAGCATTACTACTGTACTTGTATTCTGTAGATACATACTTAGCAGCAATTCGTTTTGTTTGCTTGTCTAGCATTTAGCATTGAACCTATTTGGTCCGTAGATTCTAGATACTGTTCATTATGTTTCTTGAAAAATTCCTCATCAATGGAATTTACTATGTCTTCGAATAATTCCGTAACCCCTGTGCCATCTTTAGAGCTTGTTTTGTGGAATTTGCTTATGTTGTGCTCATTCGTTATGAATTCATTCACTCGAGCAGTAACATCTGGTTGATCCAGTTTGGCTAAATCTGACTTTGTGCCAACAAGCCGTATTTCTATGTTTGTATCCGTTTCAGAAGAATTATTCAACTCAAGTTGCTGAATCCAGTATTTTGCTGTATTGAAAGTTGACTCAAAATTATTAAGATCGAAACAAATTAAAGCTACCTTGGCGTTCCTATAATACATTGGAGTCAACGAACGATATCTTTCTTGACCTGCTGTATCCCATATCTCAAGTTTGAGCTTACGATCTGGTAGATCATGAGTTGAATATAATTTGGTTATAAATGCGGCTCCGATTGTATTTGACGTATGTACATTGAATTTATTTGTCGTGAATCTATGAACTAAGGATGTTTTCCCTGCCGATGACTCTCCCAAGAGGGCTATTTTATATGAAGGTGGAGGAGGTGGATTGTTCGACATGTCTGAATGAATCAGTTGGTCGTATTTCCTGCCACAAACTGATCAGGTGTGTTGGTTCTTCATGTTAAGTCATTATTTTTTCCTGTCTTGTGTTGCCTCAATTTACAACCACAACTTTAAGATCAGTGACAAATCTATGATTTCCAGAATACAACATACATCCACTTTGTGTGTTGACTAAATGTATCGTTCTATTAATGGACTGATGCGTTTACTGGATTCTCATACAACAGTTGCCAAGTATAATTTTCTGGATAGAAGTTTGTTCCCCACCAAATCGATGTGTTGGTAACCAAGTGGAATCCACAATAAAGCACTTGCATGTCATTACGAATAAGGTAGAGTTGGAGTGTCTTAACCCACTCTGACTACTTGCGTTCATCAAATTGTTGTTCAAAAGTAGATCCGAGTTCAGTACTGATCATAATCAATCTCGATAATTTTGGCAGCGGGTTCTGGTTGCACTTTCAGCTGTAAGTATGTTTTTTTTTCAAAGCCCGCACTTACAAACACAAAACTTAGATAGACCTACATATTTTAATTCTCATACAACTTCGTTAGCTTTAGTAACCTTGTTATATTTCATGTCCAATAGAATCAGATAACACAAGTTTCAAGGAATCGCATCATCGCTAATTTCAAATTTTGCTAAGACTATCAAGATTCAGTCATCACTTGGAATATTGATACTCTACGTCCATCCCCAGTTGAACTGTGTTACATTATCAAACTATGCTGGAGAAACCAAAAAAAGAGAAGCAAGTTATAATCAGAAAGCACGTAAGCTCAGCTTGTTTGGAATGTCGTAGAAGGCATTTTAAATGCGATGGTGGTAAACCTGGCTGTGATAGATGTGTGAAAGCAAATAAGATCTGTACATATGTTGCCAGTCATAGAGGTGGATCAAGGAAGAAGGGTGTTTCGATGAAGAAAAAAATCATTGCAGTAGATAACATGAATCAGGGACCTGATATGCCCAAACTAATTTCAGAGATTGAAGATTTTGGCTTGCCTAAGAAAGACGATAGAGGTTTAACAAGTGATATAGAGACTGATGATGGTATGATCAACCAAATACAACTATTGCCGTGTTCAAGGGATCACTCGCGTTGTGTTGATCTGAATTGTGCGGGCAAAAGTGCAGTTAACTACTTTGAATCTCGGCCTAACAAACATACACCACTTAGTGACAGTGAATCGCAAATGGTGAATACCCTCAGAAAAAGAACCAAAATAGAGAGTTCTATGCATAACTTAAACTGTTTGTTCAGTGGTAAAGAGCAAATGAAAGAAGTTAGTTCGTTTGAGGACTTGGATGTTGTATTGAATGTCCACAGTAGAAGCAATTTTATGGATACCGAGACTTTTGAAAAACATGAGATCATCAAGAACTATTATGATACATTCCATAAGTCACATCCATTTTTGCCACCGAGAGACGAGTTACTAATATATTTATCTAATCTGTCGATTGAAAGAGAAGTGTTGCCTATCCTAAAGATAATAGGTGATGGGAAGACAACGTATATGTACTCCAAAGCAATTGACCTTGTTTCGGACAGATTAGTCCAATGCATCGAAATTGTAAAGCAGAATAGGTATGTTGATATAATTTCCATTCAAGTGTTGATTCTCATTGCATTTGTTGCACACATTTCTTCGTTGCATGATCTAAGTAAAAAATTGAGACAATTTTGTGTGCAATTTGTTAAGAAACTTCAAATAAATCTAATAGACGGCATAGATCCAAATACTTCTGTAATGACTCCTTCAACAGATAGTAATACTCCACATAAAGTTTTCCTATTACCAAGATTATCGCTCATACCAAAACAAAGCATTGTTGAAAATAGTAGGAGATTATTTTGGGAGTTACATTTCTTTGATATAATAATAGGATCTGCCGATGGAAAGAGTGTGTCAAAGATAGAGACACTCAAATGGGACGTGGAGTTTCCTACGGTACCACTGCGTGAAGAATTTGATTACCAAGGAAGAGCAGAAGCGGCTCATTTGGTTACACAGGCAGTAAGAATGAATGTGGAAATAATAAACAAAAGACCATATGAGTCAATTTTGCTCAAGCTAAAAGCAGAGTTATCCAGTTGGGAAATGAGACTTGAAGATCCAAATTTATTCGAAGCACCGTCGTTAATTCACAAAAATGGGGAAGTAAATGAAGGGGTACATCAGTCAATCTTACTATACAATTATGCTAAAATCTTTGCTCATAAACCTTTTTCATATCTTTGGAAAATTAATTCACCTCAACTTCCAAAATGTAATGGCGAGGCAATTGAAACAAGAGATTTACCGACTCAATTGAAAACTGACTCTCGTACGACGATTGAAACAAGAAAAACTATTGAAGCAGCCAATTCTATTGTCGAGGTTCTTATTGATACCAATGCTTCAAAAGTTGTTGACAGGACCCCATTTTTTGCCTGTGCGTTGGCCTTATCATCATTAGTTCATTTGAGTGCGTACATATGGGTTGAAACGACTCTCGTGTTGGATACTGCTCGTACATTGGGACTAAGTAAGGATGATTTGGATATTTATACCGAGTATATCAAATTGGCATTGAGCGCAATCTATCCAATTTCCAAACATTGGCATTTATCAGGTAAACTAGCTAGACATATTCGAGAATCGTTAACTACTCTACGTCCTAACTTGTATTCAAAATTGAAAAATTTTCTACCTCGAATAGAAGTTGGGGTAGAAAGATTGAGTTTATCCGAAAGTGACTCCACTGGTTTTCAATCAAATCCAAATCTGATAGGTCCTCAAAGTGTATCCACGAACACATCTCCAAGTATTTATGGAAATACCACTACAACACATCCCCCGGAAAACAATTATTGTGATTTAGTTTCTACATACAATAACAGTATTTCCACTCTAGATAATCAGCCATTTCAAAATGGCTTGGCTCATGATCAGATTGATTGTACTGGTTTGGCTTTGGGACCAGTTTCGCCGATTTCCCCTTCAGGATGTGACTGGATTGAAAAGGCAATGATGGATATGTTTGATGATAGTATTTCTGCAGTCTAGCCTTGAGCTTTTATTTATTATATTTATATAACTATTTTGAAAATTTAAGGAAAACTTATGATTTGATGAAAGACAGCTCCAGTAGTGTGTTCTTGAATGTGGAAGAAAAGATGTATGTCGTAATGTCGTCTACTCTTTGTTTTTCCTGCGAATGACTTTAGTCGATGTCGTCTTTATTGTAGAAGGAATTTTTACTACAGAAATCGTCATTATTGTATGACTTTACAACCTTTCTTTACTCCACATTTTAGGATTCCACCAAAAGATACATATATCATTAATATCTAGAATAGGTTTTGTAGTCAAAGTTCTAGCATAAATCAATTATACAAAATAGCCAATAAACGACGTCCGAAGAAAGTGCGTGCTCCTTATAGGAGATACGTTTACAAGTCAAATAATTTTTTGGTTGATTCAGATGGTGAAGGTCAACAAGATGAAGAAGAATCTTTACAAACCACAAACACAAATAAATTCAAGAATGCGGTGTTTATAAACTCCATATATGTTCTCACAGATCAAAATAAGCTTCTGGGTAAAATGTGGCCATGGAGTAAGTTTGAGAAAATTGACGTATTGCAATGTGCCATCAAAGGTCATAATCCGGAATATGCATCTTTGATACAAGAGGTGACAAATCAAGAGGTGATGAAACTACCCACAGAAATATTTGTTGAAATATTCAGAATCCTTGATTCTTGGGGCAAATTGAAACCAAAATTTTTGAGAGTTTGTAAATTGTTTTACAATATCATATTACCTATGATATATAGACATCCACGTTTGAAAGCGACCAATTTTTTCAATTTTGTTGACTCCATTTCAAATAAAAAGTCATTAGGTAACTACATACGTTCATTGGATCTTTCGTGTGTTATACAAACCGGGAAGAATGCCTTTGTTGCTAAATTGTTAAAAAGATCAGGTAAAAATTTGGAAATGTTTGTGGCTCCACAAACAAGTTTTGGATTGGGGCCGCTAATTGCATTGAAAAACTGCTTAAATTTGGAAGTGTTGGATTTGAGGTTAGTTTCCGAAACGTTGAATTTATCAGAATTATTTAAATCAATAAAAAATTTGTCTCAATTAAAGCACTTATCGTTCCCAAGATCTTCGATTGAAATTGAGGATTATAAAATGATTGCATGGCCACATAATTTGACATTCTTAAGGCTTTCTGGTGGCATAAGTGATGAATTTTTACATCAGTCGGAATTTCCTAGTCTGATTACTCACTTAGAATTTGCCCATTGTCCTGCAATAAGTGACTTAGGATTACGTCAAATTCTATATAGGATCGGAGGAAACTTGCATACTTTAAAAGTTCAATATCCAATGCCAGGTTTGAAAAAGAACTCGTTAGATCAAATTTTCATATATTGTCCAGAATTAAGAGTTTTGGAAGTTAGTGTGGATTATGTTTCGTTGATGTTCTTTGATGAGCAGTATTTGGGATACATGGATCATCCAAGGCCATTGCGTACTTTGTATATCAGTAGCAGTGGTACGTTAGGTACACTGACAAGACTAGATCCGATTGACTTAGCGGTTGCTTTGAACGATGGAAGGTTACCAATGTTGAAAAATATTCAGTGTACAGCAAAATTGGGATGGGATCCAAGGTCTGATGCAGTCGAATACATAGCTGACGAATTGGATGAAAGAAAAGGTGGAATCTATATAGGTTATTAATAGAATTAGATGAATACTGTATTATTCTTAGTTATTTTGTGTGTGTCCTTGTACTCTAGTAGAAATCAGGAAGAGGAACAAAAGTACAAACAAAAAATATGTTTCTGGCTTCCGTGTTAAGGTTGATCTTGAACTAACCAGGATCCAAATGAGTCTACGAATAGTGCTACCTTCGCAGCCAATCCATGATGACAAAATACTAGAGAGTTTGAATAGAGTGAAACCAAGAGGCATAGTATTTTTCGATGAATCAATTATTGGCTATGTTATATACGACATTGTTGATTCAAAAAAAGCCACGAAAGTATCGTTGGATATGGCAATAGTCCCTCTGGATATACTAGAGAACCATGATACCTTGAAAAGTGGTCCTGACAATAATGTCAGTGCCATTCTTGAAAAAGAATCTTTGGTTTACACCGACGATACCACACAAATATGGAAGTTTGTGGCACCAGTCAAATATCCACGTAAACGAGTCAATAATCCTCAATTGTTTATATCTTGTACATTAATTGATGACGAGAAAAATGATATCATCAAAGAGATTGAAAAAAAAGAAGAGACGTTACCTGATTATAAGCCTTGTATGAAGAGAAATCTATTGTCTGAATTGGACAAAGATTTAACCAGTTTTGAGTTACGAAACTCCTCTTTTGAGAATACTAAATCGGCTGAAGAGACGCGTACTGAAACATTGGAACCCAAGGCAATTCAATCAAATATCATTGTCCCTGTAAGCATTTCTTTGGTTATCAAACTTAAATCTACAAAACCGGCTGGTAGAAATAACATGTTATTAGCTACCCTCAATATTGAATGCTCTGAAGAAATACTATTACTATATGAAAATTCGAATAAGGAGTATTATTTCAACATCATTGATTTGCAACTCAACATCAAGTCCGGATTTGTGGAACCATTGAGTGATCTTATCCCCATACGAGTGAAGTATCTGGATTCTATAGATTTGACTTACAAATTGGTGAACAATGAAGGAGATTTGAGAGATACTAACACATCAAAGCCCATTCCTATAAAGTTGGTTCTACAGGTTCAGAAATTAGCAAATGGAGAATTTGAGAATGTGAGTTCAGTAATTCAAACTGAGTGGACGCCATACTTGGATTTTGGATTAATTGCACCGCCTATCAATAATGCGTTGAAAACAACAAATAACTATACTCAGTTCCAATCACATCTACCATCTGTACCGACTGGAAGTAACATACGTCAAAAGGCGTTTATCAATAATTTGTATAATTTGAAAAGTCCCAATTATTCGAATTCAAGTGCTAATAATTTGATGAACAATAATGCAACCGTAAGAAAAACTAAACCATTACTAACAAATGGCTCTTCCTCCGTTACTGTGAATTTGACATCAGGGAACAACTCTTCCTTATCTGGATTGAGGCTTACATTGATTGGGAAGCTCGACATAAAGTTGGGTCAGGTTGTAAATTGGAAAATACAAGCAATTAATAATTCCATGAACAGATTAAACTTATCCTTATTAATACAAAATCCCTTCAACTTTAATCCAGTACATAGTACAAACAACCCAACTAATAATATTTCATCTTCGAATTTACTTAACAGTGAAAATAGGTTCAACAATGATGTAATTATATACAACAAATTCCATCTATTTTCATTGTACAACACCCTCAAAATCAATGGTGATGGTGAAGGTGTCATTATTTTAAATAATGATATTAGGATTGGTCCATTAGACCCTCACATGGTTTTTGAGACCGATATTCAATTGATAGGAATAGCTAAAGGGATTTTCAACCTAGCTGGAATTAAGATACTTGATATAAATAGTGGCCATGGAGTAGATTTTGGGAAGTTAGTTGAAGTGTTTGTAGTATGAATAAAGCAGCAGCAAAATATACAAATATCGCGGTTTATTGCAGTAGAAGCTGCCAATGGTGCAGAAGGTGTAGTTGATACAAACAAATTCGTAGAATATTTAAAAAACGTCACTAAGCAGGTTTGTAAGAATCATAAAGATAGGAATGGTCATAAACGAGTATAATGTCAAAAAATTGACGTGTATTTGAGAGTCTACTTGATTTTTGCAGCTTGATTCCACAATAGCTTCACCCAACTTGAAAGAATGGAGGAAAAAAATATGGGGCGGACTGGGAATTGAACCCAGGACCTCCTCGAAATTTGAACGACTGTTCGGTTCAGGTGTTTACCCAAACGAGGAATCATACCACTAGACCATACGCCCGATGTTCAAACTTTTCAGGTTGCAGAGCAAGTCATTATTGATCAAGGTTTGTCTTTGTGTTTGACCGACGGACGCCCGAGTAACTTGTGTTGCAGAGCATTTTACCGGAACAACACAACATGTATATAGAGCGCCATGTAATTCCACGGTACAACCCCGCAATATTCAAAGCATTAACGTAATTCAATCATCCAATAATATAATTACAACTTACAGTAATACTGAATTACTACAAATGGTATATTATGTATGAATCATTGGAATGACTGTTGTTTCTCAATGACTGACAATTTTCACCATACATAAGTGAACCTCTTACATTTTGTAGATCTTAGATCGAACTTTTCTGTCTTTATTTAGAATAAAATACATATCACGAAGGATCAAGATCATGTAAAATCTATATAAAAGTTTAACAGGAATTTCACTTATTTATGGTGAGATTGTCAACCGAAACCTAGAACATTGTCGATCACTGAGAATCTTTCCTATGAGTAATAGATAGGATACATTATTTGTGACACCAAATATTTGGATATTTGGTATTAGGTATTACAATGGTTGTTTATAACTCTGAGCTCAGGTGGATTACAGAATTATGTAACTGGAACGACAGTGTGTGATGAAATGATTTGACCTTATAAGAAATAACAAGTATTATAGGCATGGTGAAGTATTATAGCCACATTAACTCTACGAAATTAATAAGAGGTTCAATTGGTCCATGTGTGAACGAGGCTTTATATTGTCTTACTGCACTACAGAACAGAAATCATATCAGATTTTATGTCAAACCAAGCATACTGGAAATCACCACTTTCCAAAGCCGACGAAGGAGGTACGGACACGAATTTCTATAAATTGTATTCACCATGTATCCAGTGGGTAAGTATGAAAGAGCGCTAGAATAGGAGCAACTGAATAACATTCTGAACCTACATTTCCATCAATCTCAACTTGCCAATTATCCAATTTATTGGTGTATTATACACCAGAGATTTAAAACATCTCACAAAGGTAGAGAGTGTTTGTTTCAATGTGGCCGAAAAAGGTTGAGATATGGCCATATTTAATAAAGAGCCTTCATCTACGACGAGATATCACTCCAAGATTGACCTGTGTATTATACTTCCTTGCCTGCTGTATAGGCTTTCAAGCCTTAGGAGTTATCTATGTACCCAATGCTATTGATGCGCAAGCTCCATCAAGCAAGTTGCGTTTTGCAACACCTTTGCAACTTTATTTTCTTTCCTTTAGTTTCAAACCCAGTCCTCAAATTTATACAAAGCCGACTATTAATACAAGACAACACAGTTGTGTTTATATACTGAGCCTTTTGTAACGCATTTGTTAGGGTAAATAGTAGGTATTCCTTAAAAATAATATGGCTTATTCTTACTTTTTATCTGCTGATCTATTGGAAAAACAAAACTCAGAAGTGGTTATACGAAAGTTTTTGAAATTCTGGTACTTAGCATTGGTTCAGACAAGTACGTATGGTATCCAATTATAAAATTGCAAATGCTTCTCAAACTTCGAAGTTATTGACCTATAAGACTAGTGCTACGAGACTTTGAAAGTCAAGCCACTAGTTTATCTTATCAGTGAAGGGCAGTTCTTCAACTGAATAGTTATTTTTGTGTAATCTCCTAGCGTCAAGTTCACATAAAAATTTTGAAAAGTGTTGCAACAATTTTCAACAGGACTACAAGACTTAACAATTATAAGAAGATAGCATTGATAAGATTTGTGACGATTGACGCCCTTTTTATCGAAGATCTCTTGCATGACTTCTGAGATTTCTTACAATTCCTTCTCTATAATCTAGCTCCAAACCCTGCTCCCTCATGGCTCAGAGCGAACAGACACAAATATCAGCTACTTGAACTCAACCAACGTGGAGGAATAGATTTGGGACTTTCAAATAATTGTGTGACCCAATGATTGAACGGTGAGAAGCAGACTACATATATGAGTTTGAATGTATCCAACAGAGAATTATAGCCTAAATTCTGATTGTCTGATAAATTTCCGTCTTGTAAGGCCGTGCAATTGAGTCGTGTGTGAAATTAGTGGAGCTCATATCAATCAAGATAAAGGCATACAATATACTAGTTAGTACATATGTATTGATCATCCTTATGATATTAGTCAAATTTTAGTATACCTTGACAAGGTTTATGGTTGTTTAGATTGATTTAGACTTCAATCAAGTCGTACATGACCAGATATGTACGAGATCTGAATTCAGGAAACGGACTGGAATTCACGATTGAAGATGTCAGTATCTTTTTACTATTTAGGAGATTCAAAGCAAGGCACAACTCCCCGAATATGATGTTTATATAGCTGTGTATAATCTCGCAAATGAAGAAATCTTGAACTTCACAAACGGATCGAGTTAATAGACCATGCTGACGGTGTAAACTCAATCATCCTAACAAATTCGGCCTTTTACTTTGCCAAACGGGAAGCGCCTGATAACTACAACAGCATAGAAGAGAATATAAAATTGCACAACACGGACTACCGAACACTTGCTTGACATCACACCATGGATCAGAACAACAAAAAAGTTAGTGGACAAATTGAAATACTACTGCAGTCGATGCAGTTATTGATATGAGAGAAGCAATTTCAGCTATGCTACCGGGGATTCTGTATTTTATCGGTTATATCGATTATCATAAGCCAAAATTTTAGTAAATCTGCATCAGTTGATTTTAAGAAGCAAGTCACGTTTTACCCTTCAACATCAGTGTTGTTTCTTTCAATTCTAGTCTTTAAACTATATGATACTCTTATTCAAAGCCAGAAAGACAAGAGTCACTCTTGGGGACGTATTTGGAGCCATCTGTTAGTATATCTACTTCTAGCATACCTAAGATATATTCTTCAAAAGTTGCTCTGAACTCTTCTTATCTTCCATCCACTAATCTTTACCAAGAGAAAGATCTTTATATCACTTTATATAAAAGTGAAGAACTTGAAAAAATCTGGTATTCAGTGCTTGTTGAAGTATGATGGGACAGCCGAAGGTAACTCACCTTGCACAATTCTAAACAATCCTCAAACAAGATCACCAGCTCCAAGGCATGCATGTTCCTTCAAAGAGTACGAGCGCCACTTCTGAAGTATAATTTCTGATTCTGTTGGTTGGGCCGTACAAGCAAATGGCGTACAGCGGAGTGTTCTGTGTTTTGGTGGGTTGGGTGAATGAGGCTCAATTGTGTCTACCGTCGTAAATTGGCAGGCGTTGCATCATAAATTGTTTGGTGTCTTTCTGGCCACTCAAAAAGAATATAAAAGGAAGGTAAAAGTCCCACCTGTTTATGTACCCATATATCACAGTTCTATTGATATCATACCTAATATATAAATTAGTATACTCCACCATGTCAATTGATTTTCAATCCTTAACTAACGAACAACATTTCCCTACCTGGGAGCAGTCAGCTGAAGATGTAATTGAAATTGCAAAAAAGATTATATCAAAAGAAACTGAGTTGTTTGATCAAATTGCAAATACTTCAGATCCAACATTAGAGAATGTCTTAAAACCGTTTGCGAAGGAATATAATGAAAACAGCTTTTTGGAGAATCAAAGTACTTTCTATCAACATGTGTCTACTAACAAGGATATACGTGACGCTTCTACAAAGGCTGAACAAATGATAGATGAAAATTCAATTGAGCAATGGTCAAGAGCTGATGCCTATAAAGTTTTCCAGCAGGTGTATGATTCAGTTAAAGATTCAGATATTGATCCGGAATCCAAAAGATACTTAGAAAAAACAATTATCGCCTTCAAAAGAAATGGATTGGCCCTAGACAAAGAAACTAGAGAAAAAGTCAAGAAATTGCAGGTTGAATTGAGTAATTTGAAAACTAAATTCTCTAAAATCTTGGGTGAAGATAACGGATACGTGTTGTTTGCCAAAGAAGAATTGGAAGGAGTTCCACAAGATGTAATTGATCAGTATGAAAAAGTCGAAGAAGATGGACACGAAAAATTAAAAGTCACCTTCAAATACCCTGATATTTTCCCAGTATTCAAACATGCACGTAACTCAAATACTAGGAAAGTAGCCAATGTTGCGTACGGTAATAGATGTTCTGAAAACGATCCTATCTTAACACAAATTATAAAAATTAGATTTGAAATTGCCAAACTACTTGGATACGACACATACTCAGATTATGTTTTGGAAGAAAGAATGGCTAAAACTAAAGGTATCGTCTTGAATTTCTTACAAGATTTGAGAGATAAATTGACTCCTGTAGCCGAAGAAGAATTAAAAGAGTTAAAGAAATTAAAAAATGAAGATTTGAAGGAAAGAGGGTTGGAGCCAGAAAATGAATTTTACAGTTGGGATTACAATTTCTATAACGAATTATTATTGGAAAAGAAATATAATGTAGATCATATCAAAATTGCTGAATACTTCCCATTAGACTCCACAGTTGATAAGATGTTAGGATTTTACGAGAAAATTTTTGATATTAAATTTGTAAAAGTTGACAAACCAGCTCCTAATGCAGTATGGCATGAAGATGTTCAACAATTTGCCATTTATCAAAATATCGCCAAAGGTAAATTGGAATTCATGGGATGGATTTACTTTGATTTGCATCCAAGAGAAGGAAAATATGGACATGCTGCAAATTTCGGCTTAGGTCCGGGATATTTAGAACAAGATGAAAAAACTAGACACACTCCTGTTACTGCATTAGTCTGTAATTTCACCAAACCAACAAAAGATAAACCATCATTATTAAAACACGATGAAGTTGTCACATTCTTCCATGAATTAGGTCATGGTATTCATAACATTTTATCACAAACAAAATATGCGAGATTCCATGGAACTCATGTTGAGCGTGATTTCGTTGAAACTCCTTCACAAATGTTGGAATATTGGTGTTGGTCAAAAGATGAGGTTAAAAAATTATCTTCTCATTATATAACTGGGGAACAAATCAGTGATGAATTGGTTGATCAATTGATTAAAACTAAACACGTTAACACTGGTTTATTCAATTTACGTCAATTGTTTTTTGGTATCGTTGACATGAAATTACATGTCATTAGTGACAAGAAAGAACTAGATTCATTAGATTTATTCAAGATTTGGAACGAGTTAAGAGAAGAAGTCACGTTACTCCCAAGTGATGGAAATCCTACTAGAGGGTATTCCTCTTTTGGTCATATTGCTGGTGGTTACGAAAGTGGGTATTACGGCTATTTGTATTCCTTGGTTTATGCTGCTGATATTTACTATACTCTCTTCAAGAAAGATCCAATGAATTTAGCAAATGGTATTAGATACAGAGATATAATCTTGAAAAGAGGTGGTTCTAGAGATATCATGGATAACTTGGAAGAATTATTGGGTAGAAAACCAAACTCTGAAGCATTTTTAAAGGAAATATTTGGCTAAAAAGATTTTAATCTAAAATATACGTCAATTCTAAGAGGATTGGCCATCGAAAGGTGTTAAGTTAGAAGTATCCTCAGCCCAGGTTCCATCTGAATAAGTAATGTCTTTGATGGCTTCAACTATTTCTTCAATTGAACCTCTAACTTGTTTAGTTGAATCTCTTTCTCTTAAAGTAACTGAATCATCTTTAACAGAATCGAAATCAATGGTGATACCAAATGGAGTACCCAATTCATCATTTCTAGCATATCTTTTACCGATAGACGCAGACGAATCGTCAACTTTGAAAGGAATTTTTTCTTTTCTCAAAACATGCCCGACTTTCTTCACTATAGGTTGAAGCTCAGCACTATTTGATAATGGAACCAACAAGACTTTAGTTGGTGCAACAATTGGAGGAAGTGACAAAACACCTCTATCAGCAGCATCTTGTCTGGTCCAGAATTGATGTTCGAAAATGGAATAAAGAATACGACCAATACCGAATGAAGGTTCAATCACGTTTGGTGTGTACTCTCTGACATGTTCTCTTCTTTTGATTTTTTCAATTTGGATTAAATCAGTACCTAATTCAATATCTCCTTCAACACCTTTTACTTTGATAACTATTTTTCCGGATTCTTTCAACTCTTTCCCGAAATCTTCTAATTCACATTGAGTTCTGGATGTCAACCATTTTTCGACAGCACCTGCATTTTTTCTGAATCTTGGACCGAATTTCTTTTTAGCAATTTCAATTTCATATTTTTCAACGGTACGTGGTTCAGGCAATGCTTGTCTGACAACTAATTTCTCACCGGTTCTGGCAGAATGTACGGATAAATCATAAGCAGATCTATCTGCACAACCAACACACTCAATCCAACCATATGAAGTTTCCAATTCACCATCCCAACAATCAGATGCATAATGGGCCATTTCGTTGGACATGTGTTGTCTGAATCTTAATCTTTCTGGATCAGTACCGACTTTGATCAAAAACTGATATATTCTAGCAATAAAATAACCTAAAGTTTCGTTATCAACCATACCGGAACTCACAGCTTCACCAACTGTTTGTTCGACTACTTTATTAGAACCGCTTTCTTGAACACCTTTAGGTAAGAATCTTAATTTTATATCTTTGACATCATCAAACTTTGGATGTGATTTATCTTCAGGATCAACGAAATGTTCAACTTCAGCCATTAAAAATTCACGAACTCTCAATAAACCAGCTCTTGGGGCAATTTCGTTTCTGAATGATTTACCAATTGATGCAGAAGCAAATGGCATTTTTTCGTTATTGAAATCCAACAACTTGTTGAAGTTTAAGAATTGACCTTGGGCAGTTTCTGGTCTCAAATAAGACTTCAAATTACCAGATGGACCGATCGCTGTATCAAACATCAAATTGAACTCAACTGGTGGTTCCAATTTACCGCCTGTTGCTGGATTATTAATTTCATATTTTATGATTAATTCACCTAATTGAGGACCAGAAAACCCATCAATTTGAGCCAATACATTTTCGTATTCTTCGACTACTTTGTCATCTAACTTAATGTTTTTAATTTCCTTAACTTTCTTTTTTCTTTTCTTCTTATCTTCGTCTTCGTCTTCATCTTTAATTTCGATACCTCTCGCTAATTTATCACCTTTTAATCTGGATTCTAAAACTTCTTCAACTAAATGATCAGCTCTGAAAATTTCACCAGATTTCAAATCCTTACACATCCAATCTGAAAATCTGTCAACATGTCCAGAAGTTTTGAAAACGTCATGAGGTGTTAACATAGTAGCTTCAATTTCCAACATATCTTCTTCTAATATGAAATGCTTTCTCCATACATCTATGATATTGTTCTGGAATGCACAGCCTGGTGGACCAAAGTCGAACAATCCAGCAACACCACCATAAATTTCAAATGATGGTGCATAGAAGAATCTTCTTTTCAAAAGTTGTTCCAAAGAATCCCTTGAAAATGGGATATTCGTTTGTTTAACGGTTGACATCTTAGATACTCTAGTAATGCTTCTATGAAATAATCTAATTGACTGTATCGTGAATAAGGTATCTGATGACTGTAGGTGGTTGTAAAAATATCTCTGTAATGAGTCAAGAATTTACCAACCTCACAAGAAGTATCTCTACTGCTGCACGCATTTTTGTTCAGTTGAGTTTTTTTTTGAGCAGAGTTACACGAAAGCTAGAGAAACCTTGATGAACAACCCTGCTACAAGATTTTAATTTACGAAGGATGGGTTAGATTCAGACTCCGAGTGATATCAATCATGCGATGGTGGAGTTTGGGAGGGTACAGGCAAGTTCCTAAAGGAACAATTATGCAAATGGATTATTTTCTATATTCGTATGACTGTGTATTACAATGGAAAACATGTATAACCCTAGAAACAAACATGAACAAAATTGTAATTCATTACATGTAAAAATAAATAATTTGAAATATGAGTCAGCTACATTTAGATTCTTTCTTTGAATTGATCTTCAGTAACACCAGCACCCATAGCAGCAGTAGAAGTAACACCACCACTGACCATCTTCAATAAACCATCAATATAAGTGGCACCAGACCATTTTTGATGTTTGACTACTTCAACACCCTTTTCAATTTCAGGTTGTTGGACGCTTTGTCCATATGCTCTCATACCAATTTGAGAATATTGGTTAGAGAAGTCGTCAACAGCCAAGGCTGTAGTATGTAAACCGGCTAAAGTGATGAATTGCCAGACGTAACCCAATTTAGCTAATCTCTTAATATAAGTTTCTTGTTCATTAGCTGGCATGGCCTTGTTCCAGTTGAATGATGGAGACAAGTTATAAGCCAACCATTGATCTGGGCAAGCGGCTTTGACACCGTCGGCAAATTCTTTGGCTTGAGCATAGTCAGGTAAAGCTGATTCCATCCAGATTAAATCCGCATATGGAGCAAAAGCTCTACCTCTCATAACGGCACATTGGGTACCACCTTGGTACCTGTAGTAACCTTCTCTAGCTCTTGAAACTTCCCAGTTGAAGTAAATATCTTTACCAGTTAATTCTTTAGCTAATTTTCTAGCTTCTTTGTTTGAAGTGTGGGATAATGGGTTGACTTTGTCAGTGAATTTTCTGATCAATGCTTCTTTGTTTGAGTAGTTACCTTTTTTGATTTCATCAATAACAGCTTCATGGAATAATTTGACACCAGCAGTTTGATTCCATTTAGTTTCAATTGCAGCTAATTCTGCACCGTAAATACCTCTAGATTCGGCTTCGGACATTAAAGCAGCCAAATCACCTGCTTCTGGGTTAGTTGCACCAGCAATGAAGTAATGATCTCTGTGATCAATGGTAGATGTAATTAAAGTAGCAGCTTCAGAATCAGTTCTAGCAACGGCTAATAAGTTGGAGCCGAAAATATCAGCAGAAGCCCTAATAGCAACTAATCTATTAATATGTTCTTGGACTGGGACCAAAACTTTACCAGCCATGTGACCACATTTCTTAGTACCTGGAGCTTGGTCTTCAATATGTATACCGGCAGCACCTCTTTCAATAAACAATTTAGTTAATTTAATTATAGCAGTAATACCACCATGACCAGTGTCAGCATCAGCAATGATTGGTCTTAAGAAATCAATGTATGGACTTTTAGCCCTTTCTTCTTTGGTCATACTTAATCTTTCCTCTCGTTGTTTTCTGTCATGGAATAATTGAGCAAACCACAAATGTTCTACCTTGTTTGGAACAGTATCCATAGGGTAATCAGCTAAATCTGGAGAAGGTTCGTTCGAAGTTGAAGCAGTAGAAGAACATTGCCAACCGGAAACATAGATAGAGTCTAAGTATTTGGCCATTTGAGCAACATGAATTGGGTCCAAAGCACCGAAAGTGAATGAAGCAGTTCTGTCTGCGTCGTGTTTGGTTAACAACTTGTATAATTTATCAGCTTGTTGAGAAGATGGGTAGTTAATCTTGAGAGTACCTCTCTTTTTGGCAATATCTTCAGCAGTATAGATTCTCTTGGTCTTCTTCCATCTTGGATCGGACCACCACTTCTTGATTTCGGCAACTTCCTGTTGAAATCTTTGTTCCTCTTCGTTGATATCAATTTTAGTGTAAGGCATTATTGATTGTTCTAAATATAGAGTATATATAGAGTAGAAAAAGAAGAAAAAAGAGAAGAGAAAGGAAAACTGAAACCAAAAATAGGAAAGGGAAATAGAGCTTGTATTTATAGCTTTTACTGGCAAATGTGAAATTCAGTATGGTTATGGCAACTGTTGCTGAAATCACAATATGAAAAATTGCAATAATTTTCTTCCCCAGATTTTTTTTCGTTCTCGCACTATCCCATGTATCACTAAAAGTGGTAAGTTCCTATGGTCCTATACACAGGAACACCTACCTCAAGAATATCCCTCGGTTGAATGGGAGAGACAGACAGGTAAGTTCCGCTTGTATAAAGTTAGCTCCTGTGAATAGTTCTCTTCCCCTTCCCTAATCATTTAATGGAACTGCGGACCAGTCTTACGGTATCACCAGTGCAGAATCTGCATGATATGGAGAAAACAATAGAATGGAGGTGACCGAAGTCCAAGTGCTGGTTGAAATTGTCCTATCTGGGGCTAAACGAATATTTTCGTTAGTCAGAATGGTAGTGTTAATTTGCCCATATTATATTTCTATTATCATATGATGAACGTACATATGTAGGTGTGCATGCCCCGTATGTTTACATGCATATCTAATGCACTTTAAGTGTGAGCGGGCGGCTCCGATTCGCAATTGGAGCATTTTACATTTTGCTTGCCAACAAAACTCCGAGAGTGCAATATGCCGTTGATAATTACTCTATTAGGCAGGTTACAAATTGTTTGTTCTATAGTATTAGTCGAATAACAATAATTGTGATTGGAAGCTCATTACATCGAGGAGGATGTCTCAGATAACGCGAAAATCAAGCAACTCCATATACTAATTCGCTCCTTAAATTATCCGGGGAGGGACGAATAAGGATTTTTTAGTAAATTTGTGTCATGTCAACGTGATTCATTAGTCATATCGATAATGCTACAAAATTTCGCTACTACGTGGATGTGGATGTCAAACGTTTGTTGTATTTTTTGATTCTTCTTCGGATAATATACATATTGTTATACATGTAGTTTTTGACTCAGTCAGTCTTCGGTTTCTTGCTTTCCTCCAGCTCTTCTTTCTTCGGTTTTGCTTTCCTTTTCTTTACCATGTCCGATAAGTCATTCACCGGAGTGGCAACGCTAGTTTTCTGTTTCTTCTTCACGATTGAGTCGAGATTGTTAATTATAGATTCACTGGCCGCACTACTACCACCCACACCGGCAACTTCCTCGCCTAAGATGCCTTTAATAATATCTAATTGTTGTGATTTAATTTCCTCTGATGGATCTTTCAACAAGTCCTCATATTTATCTTTCAATTCTTGTATCATCTCTTCGTTATCTTTTTTCTTACTTTCATCAGTTTCTTCCTTGTTTCTCTTTTCAGTTGATTCTATGGCTAATTTAGTTTGCTCAGCTGCTTTTGATCTCAGCTGTGGATCTTCAACACAGAATTCAAAAGCCAAGGCTAATTTATAGTGGGATTCAGATATCAATGAAGATGACTTTGGAAATAAGTTCGATCTCAACTCAAGACTCTTCTGTAAGTCATCGGCTGCTTGTGGGAAGTTTTCAGCTTCTAACGACACTTCTCCTAAGAGATCATATGTTTCTGACAATTTCTTTGATAAAATAATGTATTCGTTCTCAGTCTCCTCATTATCGTTTGTTAAATACGGTGTTTTTAAATCACCTTTGTCGAGATGTTCAAGTTTACTTTCAAACAAAGATCTAGTCACATCTAGAATTTCCCAAGCAATTTCGAAATCGCTTTTTTCTTCCTCACCTTCTTGAGGGTTTTCATCGTCTTCCTTATTGTTTACTGTTACCTCATGATCAACACCATTTTCTTCCTGAGCCAATTGAGGTCCTGCTGATTTTTCATCTTTCCTAGCCACTTCCCCATCTGCGTAAAATTGAAACTTGTTTTCATCTTCATCATCTTCATCCCCTTGTTTCTGTTCTTCATCTATCTCATTAGGCGCCGCACCACCAAATACCTCGGACTTGGATACGCCACTCTGAAAAAGTGCTTTGCCATACAATAACAATAAGTCTGCTTCTTCAGTCCCATCGTGTTCCTCCGAATATTTTTCACAGGCTTCACCATACTTTTCCGATGCCACTTCGAAGTCTCTTGTTGAATACGCTCTGGAGCCTTCCGCTATCAACCTTGATATTTGCTCTGAATAATTTGTCATAATCAGTACAAATTGATGAGTTGACTTCAGATGATTACTGCTTAAAATATTGTTGTTTTAATTCTCCTCCCAACTACATGATGATTTTTATTTGTGTACGTGTATTTTATTGTGAATGTCGCATTTCACAGGACCATCAGTGTCGTATTCTCCGCGGATTTTATGACATTGAAATGATACCTATCACATTCACGTAGCTCAACAGAAACAGGGCTTCCATCGAAGGAAGAGATCAAATTCCATACATGTCTCACTTAGCTACTACTATTTCCATAATGTGCAGGAATTGAGTTCACACAAGATTGACAACATGAAGGCCACTCTGGACTAAAGACCAATATTCCATTCTACCCACAGAGGTTTCAGCACCTGTCAAGGTTGGAATTATAAGCAGCAACATGCACGGATTAAACTTCTCATGTTTTAGCCTCTTTGTGACGAAGCAAGGTGAGAGGCTGTATACTCTGAAGTCATGATCAAAAGTTGGTTCATAATAAAGTGAGTGACCAGCCGGCTATATATTCCACCCACTATACGCTTCTTGAAAGTTGATCTCCCACAGTGCTATAATTGTGGTGGTTCACACTACACTGAATTCTTGAGTGGTTGGAATAGTTCTCTGTTGAATTCTTGCACACATTTTCTCGCTTTTTAATCAATATTCCCCCAAATCAATTTCTTGTTATTCCTCCTTGTAGAGACTTTAACTGAATCAATCAATAAGAGCATTACGACTAGTATTATAATCACTGGAGGAGGATTCCACATTTAGTATTGTATTATTATTAGTTCATTCCATTCCATTATTCTCTGCACGATAGATGTCTAGTGTTCATTCAAAGAAACCATTGAGAAGGAAACCACCACCAGACGACTTAGATTCATTTCCGCGACCAGTGCCACCACCTCCACCACCACCCATATCGGATCCACCAGTGCCACCACATCCTCAAGTTCAGATAGTTCAATCATACGTACAAGGATACTATATAACTCCACCACAATCGCAACATCTAATTTCACAACGACAAAACGGAAGATCTCTACCGGAATTGAAATTGACATCTCCTAAGCAAATAAGGGACGAGCAATTTGATTACTCATATGATGAATCATTCCAGTCATTCAGCTCCTCCAAACCAAAGGGCCCCAGAGAAATATGGGAGTACGACGAATCCATTGTAGCAAGTTCTCCAAACGAATCAATCACATCAAAGGGTGACAGTAATGAGACACCCAATAGCAATTCCACTATTCAGGTAAATAGGGTAAAACCAAGACGAAGTTTTCAACAAATTTCAAGATCAAAATCACTACCACAAGCTATTCCACCCTACCCATCTCACGACGAAGAGTTTAAAACAAACATTTTACCATACCCTACAAAACCTTTTGAAGAAGTTGTTGATCAATTTCTAGAGGACGATGATGTTGGTTACGTATTTGAAGTTGATTCCCCTTCTCAAAATAGAACCAGAGAAATTATAAATGACTCTATAATGACAACATCCCCCAAGTTGAACGATGTACCTAATTTATCATCTCGAAGTCTGATCTCGAATATTAATCAACAGGATTCAATATCTCCGCTTGGGTCTCCTCCCAGAAATAATCCAGATATACCTAGACGAAGATCTTCTAGATCCTCCAGATCTTCAAATCAATACTCGGACAAAGCATACAGTAGGACACCTTCACCAAAGAGACCTACAGTTGGTACAATCCCAATACTAGGAAGCAGTTTTCAAGACACTAATAATTATGACATTACAACATTGGATGAGGGATATAATGAGTTTAATATACCGGAGGGACCAAGTTCGAGGTGGAACTCAATTCATTCACGACGCTCATATCATCCAGTGTCTGACAATCCATTTTATGATGGGGATGAATATAATGAAAGACGCGAATTTGAATCGCCAGCAACAGATTATTTTGATTATTCTACATTACCAGATTTACCACCTAGTAGAGACACAACACCATCTACAACCGAATCACCATCAATAATACCAAGCGTTCCCTCTTCAAAGCAGAAGCAGAAATTACCACCTATACCGTTGGATCTTCCGCAACTACCGTTCAATTCATCTTCATTACAAGCACAGCATTTTGAAGTTTGTGAAAAGATATGGTCTGTCTCTAAATTATTTGAATGGTGTTTGAGCTTAAGAATATGGTTGAAAAACCTGTCAATATCGAAGCAAGAATTAAAGAAGGCATTAATTAGATTATTGGCGTTTCACAGAAGTGATGTGTCATTGGATATAGTCACTCGAAATGCACAAGCAGCATTTGATGATTTTGTGAATACTGGAGCTATAGAGATTACCGAATGTGAAGCAGAAAATGATCATGGCGATAAGAATAAAATTATAATGCATGAACATGTTTATTTGAATGGTGTTTTACCTGCTTTAACTGAATGTTATTCTGTTTTACCTCATACTAAAGATGATGTCTTCACTTGTCATGCAAATTCGTGTCATTTCAGCAGTAATTTGAATCTTGAAAGAAAAATGAGGAATACAAACGTCAAAGAGATCGTGTTGAAAAATGATTGGGCAGCTCATTGGCATTTGACTATTGAAGATATAAGAGGACTTGATCAACGTTTAATCAAGAGACAATCACATGTTTTTGATTTACTACGTTACGAGCAAACATTTATTGAACGTGCAAAGTGTTTTGTGGAAATAGTGGCACCTGAATTTATAAAAGCAGCAAAAGGTTTTTTGAGCAGTAGTAATTCAAAGATCAAGGTTTTTGAAGAGGATGTGATACAAACTGGTAAAAAGATAGTTGAGATACACCAAGAACGTCTATTTGAACCATTGTTGAAAATATTAATCGCCGAGGGTAAATTCATTAAAAATTTAGTTGAAATTTCCAGTATTTATATCGACTGGGCCTTGGAAGTACGTCCTCATTTGATAGAATACATGAGTAGTATGCCTATGATTGAAGAACTTTTGGGAATATCAGATTTGAAGTCTTATGTGGATAATAACATTGGTCATGTGAAAAAAGTGAGAGATTTGAAAGTCAATGTATCAATTTTATTCATCAGCACATTCAATTCTCGATACCAACAACTTCCATTACAACTATTTGATATTTGTAAGAAATATGATGAAGAAGACCCTGAATATGTTGCTTTACAGAGAGCAGCTGAAGAAATTAAGAAATTAGGAGCCAAAATCAACGACACTAAGAAAGCTGCAGATAATGCACACGCAATACAGCAGCTTAAGAATCAACTAGTTTGGAAAAGTAACATACGTCAAATGAACTTGGGTTTGTCTTCCGCAAATAGAAGATTCATAGGTCATGGTGATTTAACAAGAAGATCTGATATTAAAATAACTACTTCAATCAATCATATCATCGTCTTAGACAATTTCTTGCTTATCACAGAGAAATCCAAAAATCTGAAACTGGGTGGATATGTTTACAAAATTGTTGAGTACCCCATACCTATTGACTTTTTAATTGTTGAAGAAAAGGGCCCTGGATCTTCGTCTTTACCTTTGAAACCATCATCATCACCTGTTAATGGTCAATCACCTGCATTAGACGATGAGGATGATTCAACTGCATTTTCATTGAAAATAAGATACGCTGGTAGATCAAGACATTCTTACACATTTTCATGCAAAACAGAACGAGAGAGAAACGATTGGATCAATTATTTTAGAACAACCAAATCTAATATGTGTAAACGCTCAATGAGTACAAATCCTTACAAAGTACAATTAATATCTAATACGTGCTTCGGCTATGACTCCAGCAATCGTATTTTAAAATTGCAAATCTTGGCTCCATTTGATCCGATATATGATATATGCCAAGATTCATTAGGTAAAATCAATAAATTGGGACTATCAACGGATTTGTATAATCCAAACAATTCAAGAAACCGCGTTGTTTTCAGCAAAGTTCAATGTATGTGCTCATTTGAGCTTGAAGGATCAAAGTATACTCTTGTTGGACTTAATTCTGCGATGTATTGTTGTGAATCTAAAAGCAGATGGAAAAAAGTACTCAATGGGTCTGATTTTACCAAAATTCATGTTGACACTAATATTAGATTGGTAATAGTTTTGGGTGACAAACATTTGAGATATTATCCTCTTCATCAAATACTCAATGTTTATACAGAGACCAAACCAGAAATTACTGGAATTGCATTATCTAAAGAGTCAGTATTATTCTTTTCTATGGGACGACACAAAAATGTTACAATGCTATTCTATGCTAAAAGGAAGAGCAATGCAACTACCCATTTCAAGGTACTTATACCAGAGACAGATAATAATGGCGTGTTCAGTAGATTTAAGGATGATAGGAGATTTTATATCGAGGCCGAATGTTATGGTATTTCAATTTTCAATTCTTCATTTGCCGTTCATACCAATAAGGGATTTGAGATTTTGGAATTAGATAAATTAATACCACGTACTGTACCAGATTTGCCACCTGTTGAAAATGACAGAAAGAAAATAGATCAATTTTCACGAAAACATAGCACTGGAAGTTATCCAGCTGTTGAGACCATTAGAAAATTAGTGTCCACTTCCAATATGAGACCATTGGGTATGTTCAAACTAAACAATAACACAGAGTTCTTGTTAGTTTATAGTGAATTTGCGATCTTTGTCAACAAACATGGGAAATTATCTCGATTCTCGATATTGATTTTTGAGTTCAGAGCAAAATCCATCCAGTTTAAAAATAATCACTTATTCGTTATATCTGATGAAATTATTGAAATTTTATCGATTAGTGATTTTGTCAAAGGTTCAAATAAACTAATTCAAGTTCTTACTGGAAAAGATATTTCATTGATCTCTGACGAACAGATGGCTATTGCTATGGCCAATCCTTTGGTCCCTGGTTTACAATTGCTTTTTCAATTGGTCCCAAGAGGAGGAGAAGATATGTAGCATTGTATTTAGTATGTAATATAAAATGTGATATTGAAAGCGGAAAAAGCCATGTAAGTCTAAAAGTAAAGTGGATCATATCTACGTTTTGTCATTTTATTTAAAGAGGACCCTGCTTTCCACCGACGTATTCTTGTAAGGTTCTGACTAGTTTTTATTTTTGATTAAAAGGTTGATAGAGATTCCTGGTAGCACATAAATTAGGTTTTCTCACTTGCATTATAGCCTTGGCTCGTGATCCCTGGATGTATCTGAAATAACCCGTCAACCCGTCAACCCGTCAATCCGTCACTTATTCCAATCTACTCGTCCAAGTCTTCCACCAATGCAATCCCCCAAGGTTGTTTGCTGGGCCAATCCACTAGAAGTACTAATAGATGAAGCATGTTTAGCAAAACCAAATAAGAATAGTACAATCAAATCAATATTGAAACAAAGAGAAACTCCATTTCCATTTCACGAAGAATTTAAAATTCACAACAACACTGTAGAGTTTGTCAGTGTAGAATCTCAGACATATCGAGATATTAGCAACAGAGAGAAGATACTTCAGAGGGCGACAAATAAATTGTTTCTTGACTTCATAAACTCAGTGCTCGATTGGTTCCTTGAAGGCTTTCTTTCATTGATTACATTCATTTTGATAATTCTGATTCGCTCAATGGTATGGATATTTCAGACAATTTGGGACCTTGATTATTTTGCCTTGTATCATTTTGCAGCTCAGTACTTCAAGATGTTGGACGATTGCTTTGTGTTACCTGAAACGCTTAAAGAGCCAAAGCGCCAATTCCGAGACAAAGACATTAACAAAATCATATTGGATAGCTCCATTATCTCGGAAAGTGGATAAAATACATTTGGTAATGACGAGCTGAACCTGAAAGCTGTTGCTTGATTCTGCGGCGCTAGCGGCAAAAGTGAAGAGTTGTTCTTACGGATATAATGAATTATCCGGGCTAATATTAGGTCAATATCATTGCAACAAGGTTCGTCGTGAGACTCAACTTTGTACAGAGCTTTATATAATCTCCGTACCTAGATTAACAAGATTCACATATATAATGTTGCAACACTAGCAGCCATTGGTTCTGGATTAGGTTTTAGGAAAGACACTTAATTTTGTCAAAGTATATAGTTTCTCCATATTAAAAATTTCAGGCGCACAATTAACAGATTACTATTTGGATTTAGATACATATCACTCTATAGATTAATCGGACATAGTCGTGGAAATGTCTATATGATGAAATGAATCGTAGATCGTAGCTCTCTCCTCGGTCTCCATAAACTGTGAAAAAGTGGGGTCTTCATAAATGATTTCTCCATGAAACACAGAGGAAAAAAGTACAACTGCACTCTATACTTATACATTTGTACCTCTTTTGATTGACTTTCTACACCCACTTCCTTCTTTCGAAAGTCAAATACACTTTTATTTCGTAGACATAATGGTCGACTTCAACGTTAATGGAAAAATTGCAGTTGTCACTGGTGGTACCCGTGGTTTAGGTATGCATTGTGCCGAAGCTTTAGTTTTAAACGGTGCCTCAACTGTAGTAATTACCTCAAGAAAAGTAAAAGCTTGTGAAGAAGCTAAACATCATTTGGAAAAATTAGGTAAGGACAATGGTAAATCATGTAAAATCATATCAATCCCAGCTGATCTTGCAGTCGAAGAACAATGTCAGAATTTTTTCAAGGAAGTCTCCAAGCAACTTGATAAAGTTGATATCGTTGTTGCTAACGCAGGTGCGACTTGGGGTGCACCATTGGAAGAACATGATGTTTCAGCTGTGAAGAAAGTTCTAAATTTGAATGTAGTTGCTGTTTACCATATTATTAAATTGTTCACTCCATTGTTGGAAAAAGCTGCCACAAAGGAAGACCCATCAAGATTGATTCTTATGTCCTCGATCATTTCCCTTTCTACAAATGATAAAGTTGGTGTTTATGGTTACTTAGCTTCAAAGGCTGCTGTTTCCCATTTAGGTAGAAACTTAGCTGTCCAATTTGCTCCAAGACACATCAACGTTAATTCCATCGCTCCTGGTTTCTTCCCATCTAAGATGGCGAACGGTTTAATTGAAGCAGCTGGAGATCTTATGATCGAAACTAACCCAAGGGGTAGATTAGGTGAAAAGGAAGACCTTCAAACCTTATTACTTTTCTTGTGCACCAAACAAGCTAACTATATTAATGGAACTGTAATTCCGCTTGACGGTGGTGCTCATTTGAATAGCCCAGCTTCTCATTTTTAGGATGTTTTGTAGGTTTATAATCTCGAATGTAGTAGTACCTTGAGTTTTTGATAATCATTAAACAACTAGTCGCGCAAACTGAAATTGTTTCCTTCTGTAATTGCTTATTATTCAATGACTGTAACTATTGTAACAGGAGCCTCCAGAGGTAAGTAAACTAGAGCTTCATGATATGAGATGCGATCACTAACGCAAACAAGGTATTGGGAAGGCAATTATCGATATTCTTTTGAAAAATCCATCTTCCAAAGTTGTGGCCGTAGCTAGATCCAAAGATGCATTGGAATCCCTAGAATCAAAATATGGCTCAGACAGAGTCGGTATTGTTGTCGGAGACATAACAGATTCAAACATTACAAAGAAAGCAGTTGATTTAGCATCATCAAGATTTGGTCAGTTAAATTCAGTAATTGCCAACGCAGGAGTATTAGAGCCCGTTGGTGCAATTGACTCTTCCACCATCGACGAATGGAAGAAATTATACGACATTAATTTCTTTTCTGTAGTTCAATTGATCCAGCAGAGCTTGCTGGCTTTAAGAAAGACGAATGGGAGAGTAATTGTAGTTTCTTCAGGAGCTGCCACTAAAGCTTATAGTGGATGGTATGCTTATGGAAGTTCAAAAGCTGCATTAAATCATTTGATTTTGTCATTGGCTGCCGAAGAAAAGGACATTAGAGCTATTTCTATAGCTCCTGGTGTTGTAGATACCGAGATGCAATCTGACATTAGAGAGAAATTTGGTGAAAGTATGAGTTCCGAAGGGTTACAGAGATTCATTGATTTACATAAAAATAAGCAGTTGGTACCACCAGAAGCACCCGGAGAAGTATATGCTAATTTAGCCTTAAAAGGTTGGTCTGATGACTTGAATGGAAAATTTTTAAGATTCGACGATGAAATTCTCAAATCTTATCAATAGTAATCTTTTCATAGTGTATAGGTCCAACTTGAAATCTCGTAGCAACACAATAAAAAAAAAGTTGGTTTCACTACATCACCTAACATATAACTTACAACTACCACCTTCTTTAAGCATGCTTGCAAGACATTCTTTTGCTTCTAGACCAATCACTAGAAGCCTTACAAAACAAAGACTAACCAGCAATTGTTTTAGACGTTTTAATGCAACTAAATCCACTCCACCACCACCACCACCACGTCCGCCATTTAACAAAGGTCAAATCATCATGATTTTAGGTGCCATGGCTGTTGGATCTACAATCGTTGCATCACTTTACAACAAGAAGATTCCGAAGTCAGCTTTTGAACCGGAATCTTCCAAACAACAAACCGTAGCAGCATTTCCAGAAGGGAAAATTTCTATCATTTTTGTATTGGGTGGACCAGGTTCAGGTAAAGGTACCCAGTGTGAGAAATTGGTTAAAGAAAAAGGTTTTATTCATTTATCAGCTGGTGATTTATTAAGGGCAGAACAAGCAAGATCAAGTTCACAGTATGGGGAATTAATTGCAAAATGTATTAAAGAAGGTAGTATTGTACCACAAGAAGTCACCATTGCATTATTGAAAAACGCAATTCAAGAAAACTTTGAAAAGGGCAAAACCAAGTATTTAGTTGATGGTTTCCCAAGAAAGATGGATCAAGCTTCAACTTTTGAAAATACAATTGCCAAATCTGCATTCACATTTTTTTTCGAGTGTCCAGAACAAGTTATGTTGAAAAGATTATTGGAAAGAGGCAAAACAAGCGGCAGGGCTGATGATAACATTGAGAGTATCGAAAAGAGATTCAAAACTTTCATTGATACATCTTTGCCTGTTGTTGATTATTTTGATAAACAAGGTAGAGTTGTCAAAATTAGCTGTAATCAACCTATTGATGTTGTTTCTTCACAAGTTTTAGACGCTTTGGAAAAAAGAGGCATTTAGAAGAGCTAAAAGTAAGATATTTATATAGTAGAGTAGTTTTAAACAAGTATTTAATATGAGATAGAATTGTATGGATCAAATTACAAGTTTGGTAGTGCATGATCACACAAATTTTGAGATGTATCATTTCTGTGAATTAGTGAAACAGAATTTGTAATCGATCAGCTCAACAACAATAATGTCAACTGCTACAGGATTGCCACCAAATTGGACTATAAAAGTGTCCAAGACGCATAACAAAGAGTATTATCTTAATCAATCAACAGGTGAATCGTCCTGGGATGCTCCATACGGAACAGATAAGGAGGTTTTAGGTGATTACATACAAAGATTTAAATCAAATGGCTATAAACCAGTTGTGAATGATGATGGAAAGATAAAAGTGTCGCACTTGTTAATCAAAAACAATCAATCGCGTAAACCCAAATCGTGGAAGTCACCAGAAGGTATAACAATAAGCAGAGATGAATCAGTACAAATATTGAAGAAGCATCTAGCTAAGATATTGAGCGGAGAAGCTAAACTAAGTGAATTGGCTGAAACAGAAAGCGACTGTAGTTCACACTCAAGAGGCGGAGATCTTGGATATTTCAGCAAAGGACAAATGCAACCCAGCTTTGAAACAACTGCTTACTCCTTGCATGTTGGAGAAGTAAGTAATATTATTGAAAGTGACAGTGGTGTTCATATTCTTCAAAGAACAGGATAGAATCTGGCTTCTTTATAGTGGTGTATAGAAGTAAATATGTGAGCAATTTCAGATATTAACAGAAAAATCGTAGTATAGGCGCAGAGAGATGAAGTAGCCATACTGGGGTGCCGCATCGAAAATGAGTTATGATATGACAGAATTCGACTGCAATTGTAGATGTCCATCTCACCCACTGGCTCGAACAATCGAACACAAAGCGAATGAAATCTAAAATCCCCGTGCCTGAAAAGCCTGAGTTTCACATTTGTTCCCCCATTTATCAGTGGTCTGGACAGGAGGGACGTCCGTTGGGGGGAGGGGAGGAATACACCAGAGTGCACAGCATGGTCGAATCAAATTGCACCGGAAAAAATTTGAGCCCACCCCTAAATCTAGACTTCGTTGGAAGAGAGCCCTTGTCTCACCATCCTAATCAACCAACTGGCAACCAAGAACAAAGTACTTGTGTATATATGATCATGTTGCTCATTTCCCAGAGAAGTGTAAATCAATTGCATTTGCCCCGAGTATTGAAGAAGTCGCTGAGGAAATTTCATCATCGTAATTGTATCAGTGAATATTCTTCCTGCTGGCATCCACACATCCCCTCCCAAGCTAATACTTCCAACACGAAGTTTTTCAGTGTTCCTTCTCCTACTCCAACACTAATTAATAGGCTTTGTTCGCCTCTTATTTTCAATTCAACTTTATCAACTTCTTTCTCTAACCCTTCTTCAATTGTGCAACAAACAGCTAATTATTGTTCAATGTGTCGCTTTTCCAGTTCGTCTGAATCATCTGCTCAAGTTGTTCCCCAAGACAGAGAAGTTTTACCAACAAATGTTAAACCACTTCATTATGACTTAACTTTGGAGCCTATTTTTGATACTTTCAAATTCAATGGTACTGAGACAATTGATTTCCAAGTTAATGAAAGAACCGATTATATCACTTTAAACAGCTTAGAAATTGAAGTTCATGAAGCTAAAGTTAACGATGTCATGGTGCAAGATATTTCATTCAATACCGACAACCAAACTGTTACATTCAAGTTCAAAGACTACTTGACTGAAGGTTCCAACGTTCAATTATATATAAGCTTCACTGGTGAATTGAATGACAAGATGGCTGGGTTCTATAGATCTTCATATCAAGAAGATGGTAAAACCAAATATTTGGCAACCACTCAAATGGAACCAACTGATTGTCGTAGAACTTTTCCATCTTATGATGAACCATCCGCTAAAGCCAAATTTACAATTTCGTTGATTGCTGATAGAGACTTAGTTTGTTTATCAAATATGGATGAAAAAGAGACCAATTTGTTAAATGACAATAAGAAAAAAGTAACTTTTAATACAACTCCATTAATGTCAACCTACCTTGTTGCTTTTATTGTTGGTGATTTGAAATATGTTGAAAATAATGAATATCGTGTTCCAATCAAAGTTTACGCTACCCCAGGTTCTGAACATTTGGGTCAATACTCTGCTGATATTGCTGCAAAAACATTGGCTTTCTTTGATAAGAAGTTTGACATTCCATATCCATTACCAAAGTGTGATATGGTTGCCATTCATGATTTTTCTGCAGGTGCTATGGAAAATTTTGGTTTAATTACATATAGAACAGTTGACTTATTAATAGATCCTGAAAATACAAATGTTAACACCAAACAAAGAGTAACTGAAGTCGTCATGCATGAATTGGCACATCAATGGTTTGGCAATTTAGTCACTATGGATTTCTGGGATGGTTTATGGTTAAATGAAGGTTTTGCCACTTGGATGTCATGGTATGCTTGTGATTCATTATACCCAGATTGGAAAGTGTGGGAATCTTATGTTTCTGACTCTTTACAACATGCATTAACTTTGGATGCCTTGAGAGCTTCTCATCCAATTGAAGTTCCAGTTAAAAGAGCCGATGAAATTAACCAAATTTTTGATGCTATTTCATATTCCAAAGGTTCTTCATTATTGAAAATGATTTCAAGATGGTTAGGTGAAGATACCTTCATTAAAGGGGTTTCTAGCTATTTGAAGAAACATAAATGGGGAAACACTCAAACTTCTGATTTATGGGAAGCATTAAGTGATATTTCTGGTAAAGATGTTGTTAAGGTTATGGACATTTGGACTAAGAATATCGGTTTTCCAATCGTCAAAGTTGAAGAAAATGGAAATGAAATCAAAGTAACTCAGCATCGTTTCTTAGCAACGGCTGATGTTAAAGAAGAAGAAGACAAAGTTTTATACCCAGTATTTTTGGGTTTGAAAACTAGTGAGGGTATTGATGAATCTTTGGTACTTGATGAAAGATCAAAAACCTTGAAACTTTCTGCTTCTGATGATTTCTTCAAGATAAATGGTGATCAAGCTGGTATTTACCGTACTGCTTATGATTCATCTCGTTGGACTAAATTGGGCCAAGCTGGTGTTGATGGGAAACTTTCGGTTGAAGATCGTGTTGGTTTAGTTGCTGACGCTGGATCTTTGGCATCTTCGGGTTTCATTAAAACTTCAAGCTTGTTAGACTTGGTTAAATCTTGGTCGAAAGAATCCAATTATGTTGTTTGGGATGAAATTTTAACCAGAATTGGATCAATTAAAGCGGCACTTTTGTTTGAAAGTGAGGCTACTAAAGATGCATTAAAGGTTTTCACTAGAGATTTAATTGGTGAAAAATTAAAAGAAATTGGTTGGGAATTCAAAGAGTCTGATTCATTTGCTGACCAACAATTAAAATCTTCATTATTTGCATCTGCTGCAAATGCTGAAGATCCAAAAGCTATTGAATATTCTAAAGATGCTTTTAAGAAATTTGTTGAAGGTGATAAAAAAGCAGTTCATCCAAATTTAAGAGCTTCAATTTTCAATGTTGTTGCTAAATTCGGCGATGAAAAGACATTTGAAGACTTGTTCAAGATCTACGGAAACCCACAATCAGTTGAAGAAAAAATTGCAGCATTACGTGCATTTGGTAGGTTCACCAAACCAGAAATATTGGATAAGGTAACTGATTTATTATTGAAATCAGACATTGTTAAACAACAAGATATATACATTCCAATGCAAGGTTTAAGAGCTCATAAGATTGGTGTTGAGAAATTGTGGAGCTGGTTAACTGTAAACTGGGATAAGGTTTATCAAATCTTACCGCCTGGTTTATCAATGTTAGGATCGGTTGTTACTTTAGCTACATCTGGATTTACCAAAGAAGATCAGAAGAAAGAAATAGAAAAATTCTTCTCAACTAAAAACACCAAAGGTTATGATCAAGGATTAGCTCAATCTTTAGATATCATTACAGCCAAAGGTAAATGGGCTGCTCGTGACTCTGAAGTTATTCACGGCTGGCTTGCAGCTAACGGCTACACAAAATAACTTATAGGTATTTAATTTAATGTCTAATTATATGAATCTGTGTGACTCTACTCAATTTCAATCTCTCTCTTTATGAAAGCAATATGAAAATCTCTCGAGGCCAATATCCCCTTTTCCAACACGCCATCCTCAGCGTTCATATTTTCATCAACTCTAACTACAAGGTCCGACTCGTTGGATATTACAAATTGACACTTGTTGATATAATACGGCACCAAATTATGTTCAACAATACAATCAGCATGAATGACTATGGATTTATGATCTGATAACGCGGTCTGTGAAATAATCGCAAAATATTGTGCCTCGAGCAAACAATTGTCGATTATGAAGTTGAGAAATTTTGGGGCCGTTTCTCTCATGAATGATGTGAAGCATGTCAATTCAAACTCTTTGGACTCAGATTTTGTTCCATGATATGATCGTAAGCCAATACTTGCAATGCATCTAGAAAGTACATCTTCGTCGAATTTAAAATGTTCATCCACGGTCGATATCTTTGCGTTTTTCAAATCATTTAGATCGAATAAGGAAGTGTACTGAGAAGGTATATCGCAACTGAAACATTCCTCAATACCACCACTGAAATTTCTCCTTTCGAATTTCTCAAACGACATACTTGACCCTAGTAATAAGTATATGCAAATTTCGTCATGGTGTGTTATTGCCAAATCCGTCAATAGTGAACTTTCATTCTTGATTCTTGAGCTTTGTATGATCCCATATCTATGTCTCGGTTTATCGTACGATTTGTTTATCAATTTACGTAGACATTCAAATGATGTTTGGGAATGGATCCAATTGTATGGAAAGATAAGAACCTCGAAAGTCATCAATGAATCAATCACTGCAAGCCGAATATTGGTGAGAAATTTTGGGCCAGACTTTTAAGTCGCAAAATATATATAACAATTGTGCAACATTAGTCATAATACCAACATTCAAGGTTCACTAAATGCTTAGATTTATAACACTCGATTGTAAATGTGAGAGAACAAGGGGATAAGCACGATGTTCTATCATTAGTAGATGGTATGACTAATATTAAAACATTTCTGCAAAGGAATCCAAAATGAAAATCTGTCTAACAGGATTTTCTTCGTTTCATCGACATTACTGTACGAATCGGATTTCGATTTAGCAAAAGCACATTGCTTGATGTAGAACTCCACCTGTTCATGTTCAGCAATACACACAGTATAGATTTGAAATCTGAGAATTTGAAGCGTGACCCAATCTTTCAGACTTAGGCGAATGACTGTTAATTTTGAGGTTGAGAAATTGTGCTGCACATTTATAAAAAGTTCTTGAACACATACTTGGAAGTTATTACAAGTAAAGGTATATCCCAAGTCCCAAATCGCGGATCCCTTGAGCTGTCATCTTATTAGCTGACTTGTAGTGATATCGCAATTCACTTTTCATTTGCTGTAATCCATTACTAGTAATTTTCGTAATGAATTGAAATTCCATGTTTGAGTGAATTCAATTGTGTTGATGCATCAGAACTCCTCATGCCAGCTGTTGCCAAGTTGTTCTGATCATTAGAGCAATGGCCTGTATCTTCGGTTTTTCTAAAGGTCAATTTCATTGAATGGCTGGCTGCAATGCAAGGATTATTCCGACGTTGAGCATAATTCTAGATAGACAGATGATCATTTAGGATCAGTTAATAGTTTCTAAAGCCGAGATTTCGCATAATGTACGAAGCAAGCACAATTGCGGTAAGTCAATTGATTCATTTACGTTGATCGGTCATCTGGAAGATGATGATATTTGCAGCAGTGTGAAGATTGGAATTATTGAAAAAAAATCGAGGATTTAAAACCCAACAACAAAAATCATCAACCAGGCTATGTATGTGCATACTCCTTGTTTCCAATTTCATGGTGAACTACTAATGTATAACAACCTAACTTAATTTTAACTTTTATATACCCTCATCTTAAACTGGAAAAGAGTAAGCAAATAGTGCACCGGATCATAACCATAACCAAGTTTAATCTAAAAGACAAACCGTAATAAGGGTGCTACACGTATGACCCGATGGGCTTTGTTTAAGACAGTCTAGACGTGTAACGTGCCTTCGATAGATTCCGTGTTAGACGTGTTCTGTGTTTGGGAATCGAGTTTCCTGATTTCATCATAGTATAAATACAAACTACTACAGAAATCAAAATCAAAACATAATTTGTCCTTTTCTGCAGATGTTGGGTCATAACAAACCGAACATCGGTTGTGTAGAAGAATAATCAACTGATTCACAACAAAGGGGAGAGACGTGCAGACGTACAGTATAGGCTAGAATGTCTTGATAGTCTCGCCTCCCCTCGTAGTCTTTATGCTTCACTTCATCTGGGGGTTGTGATATTGGGGATGAAAAGTAGAATACTGAACCTATCGATAGCATAATAAACAGCAGAAGGAAATATATTTTCGAAGAGATAATACAGCAGGTGTCAGAATTGACCTCCTGTTGATTTCTATTGCAAAAATGGAGAGCCCAAACAATCAAACATTATTGTGAATGAAACAAACTGGGAGGTTGTTTTCTCGGAAACTCACACCTTACAATTCGACTACCACAACTAAGCTGTTGCATAGAGAAAATGAGAGCTCGATTGGAGAGGTAGCAACAGGTCGACAGTACTAGTAGATGGGTTTGTGAAGGGGACACGCAAGCGCATACGGATACAAGAAATAGCAGAAAAGGAGCTAGAGAGTAGTGGTGGCTGCAACCGTTGAAAGTGTGGCAATACAAATACAAAGTCACGTTGGTAGGTCGTACCGGACTACAAAATAATTTATTACAAATGCAACTAATTCACAACTACATACATGCCAACTTTTACACCGCACAGAACACAAACAACAACTGAGAAATCATGCGATCTCAATTTTTGTAACCATTGCATACTATTATTTTGACCACCACATTATGCATCCATTATTATTATGTTATTATTAAAGTTGCACCACTCAGTGTATATCTATTACTCCATATAAATATATCAAATTCTCTGTCTTCAGCAAGGTTCACAATTATTTTATCTTCGGTTTCAATCTATACTCCATATATTAATAATATATATTATATATATCACAGCATTCACTTACTATCTACAAGCAACTTCGTTTTCTACCTCGTTTTTCAAATTATGTACTCAATTTATATGAAACGATCCATCCATTCGAAATCGTCAGCTGCTTTATTGTTGAGTTATTTAGCTTTGTCTACAACAGTACCTTTTATATTATCGTATATAGAATCCAATTCCTACAGCACAAGAGATATTAAAGGCACCATATCTACTAGATCTTTATTCAATAAAATCTGAGGTCAGTAGGGTTATTCGGTTTATTAGAGGGTTCAATTTTAATGGTTTAATGTTTTAGTACGTATAGGTTTCACGTTTTCATCACTGTTTTTTGCATATTCATACTTTGGTTTGGATTATTTTAATTTTAGTTTGATTTTAATATATATTTGCGTTCGAAAAGACGTCACGATTACTGTAGACTTACCAGGAACCACTTTGCGCTATGATTAGCGCCTTTTTGGCTGATGTCTTACCATTGGATTGTTTTCAAAGAGTATTTCCATACTTTGAAATGAATATCTACTCTCTTATAATCAGCAAAATTTTTAACTTGGATCAATAATTCCTAAATCTGGCTTGTATTTCCTTGGCAGAGAAGAGGAATACTTTAGATCACCTTCACTGTCTATCATAACCAATTTATAGTTTTCTACTAAAGCATTCGCATACAACATAATTGACTGTGGTGGTTATATCGATGGTGTCAAATTTTTTGATAGCGCTCTCTAATTGTAGAGGACCATTGGCAAGAGCGTCTGGAATGCCAATTTCTGCATCGAATGCAAGTTAAATTTTTGGCGAAAAAAAACACAAACTTTTTGCTAATTTCTAAAAACTATGATATTATTATCTAGTCAGAATGAAAATACTATACTATATACAAGAAGACTTTACTTACTTACCGGCTTGTTTCTTCCAATGAGCATCTTTAAAGATATTCTTGACATCAAGGAATCCATTCACAGTGTTGAACAATTGTTGTTTTTGGACAATATCCATAGTTGGGTTGATTTCAATATCATGACTTACATTTAACGCAAATTCAGATTTATCGGTACCAATGTCAATTTTCTTATTTCTTCCCAATGCAATACTTTCAACCCTCTCTTTCAAAATTTCCTCATTTGGTTCAGTTTTCCAGTTTTTTTGTAATATGAATTTGTTCATTGGTTTCGTTGATGCCTTGTTAATGATATTTGTTGGTAAGAAATAAGGATATTTCGAATCTGTTAATGTCAATTTTGCAATTGATGCTAATCTGGAAGATATCGACGAATTGATACTTGAAACTTTTCCATAAAAGAAATGCTCTGGTTTAAGTTCAGGGTTTAATGAGTCAAGAGTCAAATTTTTTGATTCAATTGGTTGCGCTACTGTTGGTTTAGATTCTTTTGGTGCTTTTGTCTTGGTATTCTTTGTGTTGTTTGCTCTAAATCTTTGAGGTCTTGGAGATGAATCTGAACCTGGTCTTGCGTTCCTGAATTCGTTATCAAATCTACTTTTCTGAGCTCCTTCGCCTCTGTTGAATTGACGTCTTGGTCTAAACTCCCCTTCACCTCCTTCCGTGTTGAATTGACGTCTTGGTCTAAACTCCCCTTCACCTCCTTCCGTGTTGAATTGACGTCTTGGTCTAAACTCCCCTTCACCTCCTTCCGTGTTGAATTGACGTCTTGGTCTAAACTCCCCTTCACCTCCTTCCGTGTTGAATTGACGTCTTGGTCTAAACTCCCCTTCTCCTCCTTCCGTATTGAATTGACGTCTTGGTCTAAACTTCCCTTCACCTCCTTCCGTGTTGAATTGACGTCTTGGTCTAAACTCCCCTTCACCTCCTTCCGTGTTGAATTGACGTCTTGGTCTAAACTCCCCTTCACCTCCTTCCGTGTTGAATTGACGTCTTGGTCTAAACTCCCCTTCACCTCCTTCCGTGTTGAATTGACGTCTTGGTCTAAACTTCCCTTCACCTCCACCCCCTTTATCAAAACGTCTAACCCCCTCTGCCCTTCTCATACTAGTTTTCGCACGTCTTTGTTGCAATTCTTTTGCTTTTGCTGTGACGCTATCAATTCGTTTAAAAATATCAGATAAATCTATTTGATTAGCATTTTTCAACTTCTCATCTTTATTATCTCCAGTTGATTTAAGTCTAATAAATCTTTTAGTCGACCCTACTAATATTCTTCTTGTTGAAGGCAACATAGCTAGGACTCAACTTGGTGTTTCTATGGTACCGGTGATTGAATATTCAAAAAAAATTTTCATTATTACGTGCGACTAGATCAGTATGCAGTCCCACTAGTTAACAGTATCACTGTTGTTTATGGAAACAAAAATAGAGAATAACAGCTGTGTTCGAAGCTACCCGCAAAATAGCTAACTACCATAAAGAGAAGAGCTCAACGCAGTATCATCATTCAATTTACACGTTTCTAATCTAGGTAAGTTGTAAGCTTTACTCGTGGTGAAAGTGTGAACCGCCATTGTTAAGTGAGATCCACGCATACGTATGTAGCTCAACTCTCATAGTTAAGAACTGTATTTCTCTGTTGTCTCTGTCAACCAATCAAAGTTTTGTTAGTGCGTGAACTTTCAAATTCGGTTAACCAACTCTCTCTCTCTCTTTCTCACTAGTTAACTCTCACATACAAAATTTTTTTCAGCATTCTTCCTTTCCTCTTTCTTTTTACTTTACTTTCAACTTCTATTTTATCCCCATTAATCAAAGAATAGAAAAAAATAGACAATGTTGTCAGCTCGTCCCGTCTTACGTACTGCTGCTAGATCAGCTGCCGTTACTGCCAGATCTTTAAGAGTTGTATGTATTTGAAATCATCATCATTTTGAAAATTAGCAACAGTTTTTGGCTTTTTGCAATATAACCATAGAATTGTACTACAATTGAGTAGCAAAAGAGGAGTTATCATCAGATCTTGTGATCAATTTAATTGGTTCAAAAAGGAATCATTTCAATTGCTTCTCCGGGGTTGTACACAAGGGAACTAGACATTTTCAGATCAATTCCAGATCAATTTCATATCAATTGAAACAACTCCTTGATTTTAATAACTGTTGACTACGTCAAACCAGTATCACACCCATCAATTACTAACATGTTTGATTTTAGGCTCACCCAGCTTTGTTAATTGCTCAAAGATATGCTTCTGCTAAAGCTGCCGCAACTGAAGTTTCTTCAATTTTAGAAGAAAGAATTAGAGGTGTCTCAGATGAAGCCAACTTAAACGAAACCGGTAAAGTTTTATCTGTCGGGTATGTATCAGTCTACATTGTTGTTTTCAATCCCCTTTTCACGCCTCTGTTGTTGAAAATTTTTACGAACTCTCATTGGCCAATAAGTGATATTTTTTTTTGTGCTGAAGCGCACACAGATTTATTTTTCAATAACGTGAAAGTGGATACGATTCAACAAAACACATCTTAAATGTTCAATATACTAACAATTGTATAGTGATGGTATTGCTCGTATTTTTGGTTTAAACAACATTCAAGCTGAAGAATTAGTTGAATTCGCCTCCGGTGCTAAAGGTATGGCTTTGAACTTGGAAGCTGACCAAGTCGGGGTTGTCTTGTTCGATTCTGATAGATTAGTTAAAGAAGGTGAGACCGTCAAAAGAACTGGTGAAATTGTTTCCGTTCCAGTTGGTCCAGAATTATTAGGTAGAGTCGTTGATGGTTTAGGTAACCCAATTGATGGTAAAGGACCAATAAATGCTAAAGCTCATTCAAGAGCTCAAGTCAAAGCACCAGGTATTTTACCAAGAAGATCTGTTCACGAACCAATGCAAACAGGTTTAAAAGCTGTTGATGCTTTAGTCCCAATTGGTAGAGGTCAAAGAGAATTGATCATCGGGGATCGTCAAACTGGTAAAACTGCTGTAGCTTTAGATGCTATCTTGAATCAAAAGAAGTGGAACAACGGTTCAGATGAAAAGAAAAAATTATACTGTGTTTATGTTGCCGTTGGTCAAAAGAGATCTACTGTTGCCCAATTAGTTCAAACTTTAGAACAAAATGATGCTCTTAAATATTCAGTTATTGTTGCTGCTACTGCCTCAGAAGCTGCTCCATTACAATTCATTGCTCCTTTCACTGCTTGTTCTATCGGTGAATGGTTCAGAGACAATGGTAAACATGCTTTAATTGTCTATGATGATTTATCCAAACAAGCTGTTGCTTACCGTCAATTATCATTATTATTAAGAAGACCACCAGGAAGAGAAGCTTATCCAGGTGATGTTTTCTACTTACATTCTAGATTATTAGAAAGAGCTGCTAAAATGTCTGATGCATACGGTGGTGGTTCATTAACTGCTTTACCAGTCATTGAAACTCAAGGTGGTGATGTTTCCGCTTATATTCCAACCAATGTCATTTCTATTACTGATGGTCAAATTTTCTTGGAAGCTGAATTGTTCTATAAAGGTATTAGACCGGCTATTAATGTCGGTTTGTCTGTTTCTCGTGTCGGTTCTGCTGCTCAAGTTAAAGCTATGAAACAAGTTGCTGGTTCATTAAAATTGTTCTTGGCACAATATAGAGAAGTTGCTGCTTTTGCTCAATTCGGTTCTGATTTAGATGCTTCAACTAAACAAACCTTGGCTAGAGGTGAAAGATTAACTCAATTATTGAAACAAAAACAATACCACCCATTATCTGCTGAAGAACAAGTTCCAGCTATTTTCGCCGGTGTTAACGGTTTCTTAGATGACATTCCAGTTAACAAGATTGGTGAATTCGAACAAGCTTTCAGTGAACACTTAAAATCTAATGAATCTGGAATCTTAGATGCTATTAGAACTAAAGGTGAATTATCTAAAGAACAATTAGAACAATTGAAAACTATTACCAAAGATTTTGTTGCCGGCTTTTAAGGAAAGCAATTTGAAATATTTGTAAGAAGAATAGCATTTTATTTTCAATGATTTATTTTATTGTTTATTTTATACAACCAAACATGAATTTTTTCTTTTTTTGAAAAAAACAAGAGAAGATATTTATAAATATATACTTTCTATAAAAAATAAAAGCAAAGTATATCAAAGTTTTAGAAATGATTATAGTGTTGTAGAAATGACTTCAATATGTGCGTCTGGAGGACGATTTCATGGAAAATGCAGTAAATCTCGCCCAGTGAAGACGAAGAATTGAAACCAAAAAAAATAGTTTGCTCACACCACTCTCAATAGCTCAACCAATGTCAAAACCATTATTTCAAGGAAGAGCAAGAAGAAAACCAAGAAATAAGGTCAATTTTGACAATTCAAAACCAGTGACTGAATCAACAGTGAATGATCAAGACTTTGAAAATGATTTGAATTATTTATTGACAAATGAAGGAAAAGAAAAACATGAAGAGTATACCGTTCTGGAAGATTTTCAAGAAGCCGTCATAGTGGGGTGTTGGGACGCTGTACCAAATAAGAAACCCAACTTCAGTTCCATTAAGAATGTTACAGTGGATGATGTCACTAAGGATATGGAGGGTCTTGAGTTTTCTAGCGATGAAGAAGATGAAAATGTTACAAGGAGGCCGATGAGCAAACCCAAAAGCAATAAGGATAGCGGCAATGGAAGGAAAAAGGGAGCATCTAGAGATGTTACTAATCAGAGTGACGCCGCCGTATCCAGATCAAGTGGAGAAGAAGGAATTACGAGAAATATAGATAGAGATATAAGCAGAAAAGTTGAAGACTCCAAGATCAAGCAAACCAGAAAACATAAAAGAGAAGGACCGAAAAACTCAACAATTTCACAATCTGCGTTAGGAAGTCCACTTGATTCTGAACCAATTTCCCAACCTAACAAATCAAAATATAATGAAACTAGAAGACCTGGATCAAAGAGAAACGAAAAATCAAAGAAAATACACATCGATCAAAGTAGAACAAATGATGTCTCCGAAGAAGTATTGACTAAAGCGGCTTTTTTTGGTTCTTGGAGTAAACCTGAGAATACGATCAAGGATACTATACTGGTTGAAGGTACCAAGCCGAAAAGCAGCAGAGACAGAAACACAATTAGAAAACAAAAGGAAAATACAGGTAGTAAACAAAATGTTGTTGACTCAGAAAATGTAGGACCAAATGAATCAACCTTTGACAAGATTAAACCAAAGAGGGACAGAAGTAGGAATAGAGAGGAAAACAAAAAAAATGTTGATCACATGACACTAGACAGTAGAGAGAAGCGCGACCTATTGCAAATCAAAGAATTAAATGAAGTTGCAGTGATTGCTGAAGATAAACGCAAGAGAAAGAGAGTCAGAAATAGAACGAAAAAACCCGAAAATAGAAGTCTAGTTCAAGAGTCAAATGACAATTCAGAACTTATTGAGGACAAACTAGAATCTGAGGACCAAAGGGTAAGTATTGAAATTTCTACAAAACTTTCTCAAGGCGGGAACGTAAGTGGGAACAACAATGATTCTTTTCATAAGAGTGTATTCTACTTCAAAGTCTTCCAAAATAAAAGTCTTGTAGTCTTGTATTGAAGATAAAGTTAAACTAACAAATTTCTAGAACCATCAAGAGGTAACTACAGGGGTAGAGTCAAAGGAAGCAGCAAACGTGGGAGACGAAAAGGAAACAAAAGCGGAAAGGGAAGGGAGCAAACTCGAGATATCCAAGGAAGAGGAGAGACGTAAGCTAAAAAACCGTAAGAGAAAGGAAAGAAGAAAAAAGAGAATAGAATTAAACAAAGTAATTACACCAGCTACCAAAGAAAAATTTTCAGATGATTCACTTTCAACACCCTCAACTACTGCAGAAAATAGTCCTGAGGCAGAAGAAAATCCATTCGATGTAAAATTAAGACCAATCAAGTTATCGTCCAACAAAAAATATTCGGAGACTCTACCAGAGCTTCAACCAATCAAAACGATCATTGGGATTTCACATAAACAAATTCTTCAATCTGACTTATCAGATGTTAAAATCAAAACATTAATGACATCATCATCAGTATCAAGGTATGCAGCTTGTTCTATAAAATTTTCTATGAAATACACTGAGGAGTTATTCGGAGATTTTGAAAAAAAAAAGATCTTCCTAACATTGTGTATAAATATCGCATTATATGAATCACACGGATTCAAGCAAACCATCAAGCAGTATCCTAATGTTCTAGAATGGATCGGGAATTTCAAAGAACTCAATTTGGAAAATACCCGTACCAAATTGACGCCATCGAAAAAAGATATTCATCAAAATCATCTAGATTATTCAGTTTTATCATATTTGGGACATATTTTAATCTGGGCAGTTCATCTACAACGCCAAAATAAAATACCATTATTTACTGAAAAGTTTGACCTTAATTTTCCTAATAACGAAATTAAATCTAAAATTGGTGGATATCATTTATGGGATAAACTATTCAGAGAATTAAAAGGAATGAATTCTAAAAGATGGAAACATGTTGTCAAATTTAGGAATGCCTTCCCTTATGAAGAGGATCAATTCATGATTATTTTAAGATTGATGAAAATTGATGAAAACATTCCGTGAGATCGATGTTTAGTAAATAGCTTGTATATATCCTTATTGCTTACTTGAATCAACGAAACTAATGAATGCCTCGGTAACGTTATCAAATCACAACGAACCAGATACTTTTTTTTGAACCCAAAGCAACAAGTAAAACCAAATGATTTCCATCTGGATTCAGTTGTGGTATAATGTGGTTCTTACGTGATACTTCCTCCTTTGATGTGCAATGCAATATGAATCAATGTAGCACTTAATATTTCATTCTTGCCGGAAGAAAAATTTTGCCCATTTAGATTTATAACAATCGTAGTAAAGAGTATCTTTAACTGGAAAAACACCCGTATAGGATAGCAAAAGATATAAATTACACATTAACAGTAAAATTTATCGTGTATTAGTGTGAAAAAAATATTTCCATTCAATTCTGTTGAACTTTGGCATAACTTGGAGGTCTTAATCTTCTATTTAAATATTGTACAAACCAAACAGGAAACGAACTAACAATCAAAACAACACCAACTTGCCATATGTAAGTGAATGAACTTACGTACTCTAAATTAAAATAGTCCAGCAGGAAAGGGATTGACGCAATATATGCTAAAAATGTAATTATTATGGCACTCGCCATGACTTTATTCCACTTGTTAATAGAAATGGCAACCATGAATAATTCATTATAGATTAAACATGAGAATGATAAAGCAACCATAGCCGTAAACTTCTCTGTAAGTAAAGTTTGGAACTGTTGAGAAACGACTTGTATAATACAGCCTTGATATAATGATATAAATACCCACATGAAGAAGGTTTTGTATGACAATGATTTACCTAAGGTTAACTCTTTATATAACTCAGGGTACAATTTTGTTAAATGTTCATCAATATCACAATCTAAAGTAAGGGAGAAAACTGGTGCCATTGTATAAATTGTCGAATAGCCAACCATGAGAAAGCCTTGATATAAAGCTAAGGGTTCAAATTTTGAAGCAATTGAATAAACAGCTTGTGCAGCTGATATCAATAATCCTCTGTGAATGATAAATTGACCCAATTTTGCTGAACGTTTATATGAATTCCTACCATGCCACAACAATAATTTAGATAAGTAACAAAATTGATCAATACTAAAATCAGCAGCTAATGAAGCTTGTTTACCTTCTTTACCAACAATACCAACACCAACATCAGCGCATTGAATCATGCTTACATCATTACCACCATCTCCAATACAACAAACTCTTTTGCCTGTTAATTTTCTAATTTGTACAGCTACATCAGCTTTTTGTTGTGGAGAGCAACGACATGCAATTACTGCAGGAAGATTAATTACAACTTCAAAAAATTCATTACAATGATATTTCATGTAAGTTCCCAAGGACTCACCATCAATAAGTAAACATGCATTGGGATTGATTTTTAGATATTCTAATTGATTCATTGCAATATCTGGGTGTGAAAGTTTTGTAATTTGATGAACATATTGACCACGAGAAATTAATCTTGCACTTATAGAAACACATTTTGCCGTTTCGACCTTATCACCAGTTAACATCCATATCTTAATACCTGCATTTCTTAGTAATTCAATCGATGATTTGACATCGTGTTGTAACTTATCCTCAACACCTGTCAAACCAAGTAATTCTAATTCTTGTTCCAAATAATAATTCACAATTTTTTGCATAGCAATATCTCTATCATGCATAGACAAAGAAGCTTCCTTATAATTCTTGACAAATTCTTCATATAAGTTATTGTTCAATTTCTTTCTACCAATGACCAAAGTACGTAAACCTTCACGGGCCATATTACCAGTTTCTTCCTCCAACCAATCATTAGAGTTAACAATAGTGGTCATAACAGTGTCAGCTCCTTTTTCCATAAACCAAATATCATCGCTTTGCTTATCCTTGATTATGATACCCATACGTTTTGTTTCAGAACTAAATGGAAAATTGTACAAGACCCCAAATTCCAACAACTGATTACTATGAACATGTAATAATGTGATTGAATGTCTATCACGCTTGTATAATTTCAATCCGATTGATTCACAAAATTTAACTATGGCAATTTCATCAGGTGAAGCAGCTTGATATACAACTTCTCCGAATCCTTCCTCGTCGTCATCATCATAAGTAGGTGTGACATTATGACATAACGCTAATGTTAATACCAAATCACATACTCTGGAGCCTGAGTCTTTCTTTTTCAGTACCATATGTTTTGAGCCCATATATTTTACCAAGCCGCTGACATAATCTGCAGCCATATCTAAGGTGTCTCCTGCATAACTTACTGTTCCTAAATGCAATTTTTTTAATTCCATATCGTTTTGAGTTAAGGTTCCGGTTTTATCACTTAGCAAATATTCAATACGTCCTAAATCCTCAGGTATTGTTGACGTTCTCACAATTGTTCCTGGTATTGTTGAATCATTTTGAATTTGTGATGCGTAAACTGACTTACCTAAATCCAAATTAACTCTTAATGACACAGGTATGATCGATGAGAATAGAATCAAAAATCTCATGATATCAATATACCACGTTTTTTTTAAAGGGAATCCATGAGCTAATACTAAAACTACTGATAAAGCAAACACAACAGCACATAAAATCTTAGAGAGGCTATTGATTTCCAATTCTAATAATCCAGTTTTGACACCAGTTTTAGTAGTATTCATCAGTTGTCTAGTTTCGATACCCGTGTAAATAACTATACCAACTGCGGTTCCCGAAGCTAAAACAGTATTTGCCCATAATGCTTGGTCAATAGATAATGGATAAGTTTCATTACTAAAAGCAGGGGAGGCTGTTTCCGCAGATTGTGGATGATGAATTAATTGCCCATTAAAACTATGAATTGATTTCGAAGGATTGCCCACTATTACCGACACGTTATTAATTGTTTGTTGTACGCTTGAGAATTTTTGTGTTACATTACATGCAATTCTCAATTTCCAATCAGTTTCACCATCCAATTGATCGGTCTTTATAAATACTTCCCCTGTATGTTCTGACGACTGCAATAAAAGCATATCCGCCGGTATACGTACATCTTTATGTAATCTAACTAAATCACCTACTCTCAAGTCCTTGGATGCCACTAATTTAGCCTCTACTGTAAGTGCGTCTGAAGAATTTCTATTCAATACTTCATACAATTCACGATTTTGTTCTTTATCACGACGACGTCTAGTGATATCATCCCCTGCTTCTTTCATCATTGTAACAGTTAAAACAAATGCTAGTGGAACAATATATGAAGACAAGTAACCTATTCTCAATTGAGGTATAATTTGAGATAATGCCACAATTAAAAAATATAAATTAAAGAAAAATTTGAATTGTTCATAAAGAATAATGGGTATGAATGTGATGGGGTTGTATTTTGCATTTGAAATTGCATTTGAAGGATATATGTTGTTCGCTCTTAAGTTTGTTGATTTGGGAGATATGTATCTTTCGTCTGATATATTACTCGAGTTTCGGAAATCCGAACTTCCGGAAAACCTTAGTCTATCTTGGTCTAACTCTTTTTTGGCTGTATGGAACATATGGATCGATTTCGTAAGAAACCTTTTAAGTTTGGATGACATTGATCTGGCAGCCAAATTCAAGGAGGAGCTTGATGATGAAAGTGAAAGATTGTGTGAATGAGAGTACCTTATTGGATAGGAAATCAATGGTGAGCTGTCGTTATGATCCTGTACATTGATACTGTGATGGTCCTGATTAGAATATATAGTTGTTAAAGGTATTGCTCCGATCGACCCTTGGGATGTGTTGCTATTGAGATTGTTGTAGCTGCTGTTATTATTTGATTGTATGTACGTAAATAAATTATTTGTAGCACTATGTAATGCTTTATCAAGGGAATTATCTAATTCATCAAAAGAGTCTCTATCATCGCTATCTGAATATCGCCTTGAGGATGGTGGCATATTATAATATCTTCTTGTAGGCAAGCGGACGTCAGTCTAAACGTGGAATATGTATTTGGTATCTGGCAAAATGGTATATGTAAGTTATTTTGATAGAAAAAGAACACCAGACAAAAATACATCTGCCCAGATGTCGCGTAGAAATATACTGAGCGACATTATGATTGCGATATATAGTCACAGCCAAGGTGACATATGCGGTTCAAATAAATGATAGTTTGAGTGACAGATGGCTTAACTACAGATGTAACTACGAAGCCTGGTATGCTTGGTTCCGTATGTTGCTCTAGTATCTTGAAATGAAGTTGTCAAGTGGCCGAATTGTTTTATTCTAACTTCCAAAGGAGATGATGTTTTGTTTTCACTTGGAAATCGCGTAGAGGTTGATGTTCAGATGGTCGGTGGCGGTTTAGAATTAGAGGCAACTGGAACTTAATCAATGCTTGAAAACCTACCTTATTAACAGTAACAAGGACTGCAACTGAGAGATTTGTAGTCTTTCCGTGAAAGGCTGCACAATCGACAGCGAAAGCATTGGCAATGGCGTATGCTAACTATCCAGTTCTTACATGTTGATCCTTAAGCTAGTTTGATACTAGGAAATGTACAAAGATCATGTAGTGACTGGATGTAGGCGGTTATTGCGATTGGTTTTTGAGACGAGATGCACCATCATCAACCGTACAGTAATTCTACTAGTCTTCTACCACCCACTATATACTCAAAGGGTCTGTTTGCTCCACACTGCCCTTATAAATGCTAAACACAAGATGAGCTGTGAACAACAATTAAGATTCAAGTTTCACATGTCCATAGTCTTGTGCAGATGATGCGTACATCAATTAACATGGGCTGTAGAGGTACCGAAGCTAAATGATAGCCACCCCCTACTTGGCGATCACTATATCATGAATCTACTAAGCAAAGTATTTTGTTCTCACTATCGAGGTGGAATTTCGTCTTTCTTTTCCCTTTCTCTTATCTTTAAAAAAAAGGACCGACGAATTACATATTATGACATCAACCACACTAATCATGCTGTCCGATGAAGATACTCAAGAGTTATTAGCAGTTCATGCTTCATCAAGTACCCATACCATTACAAATAATATATCTTGTGAAAAATTTTACAAACTCTCAGATTTGCAAAAACAAAAAACATCCACCACGTTTGCCAAAATATTAGAATTCCTCAAAATAAATGTATTGGGATATCCAAATCTATTTGAAAAGTATATATTAGATAATGAACCCAATGACTGTTCTTTAATTGCAAAGTACTGTAAGACCACTCAAATAGATTTGTCAAATCAATCTACATTATCTGTAGATGATGTTATACTTAATACTTTGCACATACCTCATCCATTAGTCAACTTCATGAAAAATGAAGCTAATCAGCAAATTTCTAAGGATGACCACGTTGATATCACCAACGAACTACACGAAAGTCCTATATTGGTATTTGTACATGGGATGGGAGGGCAGATGTCACAATTTGAGCCATTGATGGGGTTATTATCACAATGTTCAGAAATTATCTCGCTAGATTTACCAGGCTTTGGTAATTCCAAAATAGATTTTGATAGCAATTATCGAGCTGTGTCTGAGATACTGGACGATGATAAAAAGAGAATAGCCTCAAGTATAAATAAAATGACCTGGAATGACTTCAAGACCGAAAATATCGTTAACATCATATATCAGTTTATTAATCAACAAATACCCGAGAATAAGAAGATTGTACTCATTGGTCATTCTATGGGTACCACACTTTCAATCAAGGTAGCTCGAAAACTCCCAAAACATAAAGTTGAGGGGTTAATATTGTTAGCTCCTCCAGACTTAATTGACGACACTAAACCAGAGCAAGAAAGTAAACCAATTCATTCAGGCCATAAATCCTTATCTTTATTCAAATTTTTCACATATGCACCGTGGTTTTTTGATTATTTTAGAATTTGGGATAGACTAGAAGGAATAGATAGTCCAAGTGTAACAAGACAAATATTGAAAGAAAATGCATTCTATACCAAATTAAGACAATTAAGATGGAACATGGATGTGAATTCAAGTATATCTCTAAAATATGCTAGCGGTTTTGAAAAAGCTAAATTGTCAGAACTAATAACTGCAATAAGCCAATACAATGATAACACAGCCGATAAACATGTCTATGAAAAGACATTATTCATAGTCGGACAAAATGATGTATTAACTCCTAGTAAACCAATTCATGAAATTGATGCATTTTTGACTGATACATTTAATAGAAAGGTCTCATCAATTGTGGAGATAAATGGTGTTGGACATTCATTTTTGATAGTTAAACCTGAGTTCATAAGTGGAATGGTTTTGAATCATATTGAACTGAAATTTCCAAAGAGATTGCATTTATCACCTGCTTGGGTATTGAAAATAAAAGCTAAAATCTCGGGTGACAAATGGGGACTAAAAAATGAATTAAAATGGTCAAATTTGAAAGGAATTTCTTCAAATATAACAAGAAGGAATGACAAAGAAATAGCTCCATTATTAGGGATGAAAACATTAAGAGAAGGTGATGCGAACCATTCACCAAGTATTTTAGAAGCTATGTTTTATGGAGAAAGCAATACAAGAGGAGATATAAAGGGTAATTTAGTTGCAATCATCGATATATCGGCAGACATACCGCCTTATAGTCCAAAATCGTTTCAAACCATTAAATACTACAAGTGTGCAACAGTATCAAAAGTTGTACCCGACCAAAGTGCAACAAGAAGATTTATACTATTAGTAGAGGATATCTTGTCGGATAATGCGACAGAAAACCCTTTGATTGGAGTGCATTGCCATTATGGTTTCAATAGAACTGGATTCTTGATTTGTTGCTACTTGATAGAGAAACTAGGATGGTCTGTTCAAGAGGCTGTGGATGGTTTCAAAAATGCAAAATCTCCAGGAATCAAGCACCCACATTTCATTGACGCATTGTATGTTAGATATGAGAACTAGAAATACTATAGTAGAGATAATGACACATTAAAGCTAGTAAACCATAAGTTAGCGTCGTATTTAGCTGTAGTCTGTAATCTCTTTGACGAATATCTTGATAAACGTGTGGGGTTAATTGTGTTAGTGGTTTTGCTTTTGCTTCTTTTTCCATGCGTGAATTCTTTGAAAACAATAGAAAAATCTGCAGCCAAAATATACACAATTAATTGGACCACTTAAACAGAGGTTCTAACAGACTACACTTCTCATTTCAAATGAAGTTTGCTGAAGCATTGAGTGATGGTTTAGTACCCGAGTGGCAAGATCAATATGTTAATTACAAACAGGGGAAAAAATTAATCAAGAAGATCAAGAGAATTAAAGAAGGGTACGGACTTACAGATCATGATTCTTCAACTGTCAGAAAGAGAAGTACTAACAATGACAGAACTCCTCTACTCAGCCCAACTGAACCACAGCCTCCACAGCGTGTATACACCGAAGAGAATGGTGATGAATCACCCCTCTTTGCGAGTGATAGAAATGATACTTCGACCCCTCGAAGAGCATCAGTTTTCAACTATTCATTTTCAAACAAGAAAGACGATTATATTAACGAGAAAAAGAAGTTCATGAAATGGCTTAATGACGAGCTATCAAAAGTCGAAGAATTCTATATGGAGAAGGAACAAGATGTGTACGAAAGATTTTTGTTTTTACAAGATCAATTATATCAATTAAGAGATCAAAAAGCTCAAGTGATAAGAGAAAAGATCCAACATGATGGAAAAAATCTACAAGTTTTGTCAAATACCGATAACGTTGTCAATAAAGTTAGTAATCTTGCATTTCATACAAAATATCTTTTCAATGAATTGAATAAATTTGAATTACCTTCATTACCTTCCACGAGATTTTTGAAGAAATTGAATAGGAAAGGTAAAAAATATATTGAGGATGATATATCTTTACAAATAAAAGACTCAGCTGATTTGAATTATGCTGAGAACAGAGTTAGAAACGGACTTGTTGAAGTGGTTGATACTATTACTGATGGAGAGCAAACTTCATTGGATTCAGGGACCGAATCTACTTTCATACCCAATGCACCATCACTTCCACAAACCGAAGAACAAGTACGACAAACTCAACGTCGTGATTACTCTACAAAGAAACAACATTTTGAAGTTCCTTATTTCCACGCTAGGAAACAATTGAAATCAGCAATCTTAGAACATTATAGAGCTTTGTCGTTATTAAAATCTTACAGATTATTGAATAGAACAGCATTCAGGAAAATCATCAAGAAATATGATAAAGCAATGGAAACTACAACATTATTGGAGTCTTTCTTGAATAAAATCGATACTACATCCTATTTTTTAACTAGTGACTTAATGGATAAGATCATAGGTCACGTTGAAGAATTATACATCGCATTTTTTGATCCCGATACTAAGGATAGAAAACACTCTTTAGAAAGATTGAAAACTATTGCATATGCTATAAATGCATCAGAAATGAGACAACCGTCATACTATGAAGAAATTTTTGCCTCAGGAATATTCATTGGATTCGGTATTCCTTTGCTTACATTGGCACTATATACTGCAATACATAGAATCCTTCGGGGTGAAATGACAGAGGGAAAGTTCTTATTGCAAATTTGGGGTGGATTCCTTTTGTTAGTTTTAACATTTCTCTTGCTTAGTGTCAACATGGCAGTCTTTGATAAATTTAAAATCAACTATAAATTTATTTTTGAGTTCAATATAGCGACCGCTTTGAATTATAAACAATTCTGCTTAATACCATCTTTTGCATTAGCATTTTTGACAATATTAGTATGGTTCAGTTTTCACGACTACTGGCCCACACAATTCCCAGGTAGGGATTGGCCATGGATATATTTTGTGGTAATGTTGGCTATATTCTTTTGGCCAACCGATATAATGTATGCATCAAGTAGAAGATGGTTACAAGTTGCGTTATGGAGACTAGCGCTTTCAGGATTTTACCCGGTTGAATTTCGTGACTTCTTTTTGGGGGACATAATTTGTTCATTAACATATACAATGGGTAATATTTCTTTCTTTTTTTGTTTATATGCTAACCACTGGAAGGGCACTTTACAAGATCAACGCGATGAAGATAATTCATGTGGATCATCTAAATCCAGATTGATGGGGTTTTTCAGTACCTTACCAAGTGTATGGAGACTTATGCAATGTATTCGTCGTTATATGGACACGGGTGATTGGTTTCCACATTTAGCCAATATGCTGAAGTATACAATTTCAACAATTTATTATATCACTTTGAGTCTTTATCGTATTGATAATAATTTACAAAGCAAAATTGCATTTATTGTTTTCGCATTCATCAATTCAGTGTATTCTGCTATATGGGATATTGTAATGGATTGGTCGTTACTACAAGGAGATTCTAAGAATTTCTTGTTGAGAGATAATTTGTTTTATGGAAATCCGAACTATTATTATGCTGCGATGATAGCTGACGTGATTCTTAGGTTTCAATGGGTCTTTTATGCATTTTTCAGTCATCAAATTCAACAGTCTGCTGTCACTTCATTTTGTATTGCCATCGCAGAATTATTTCGTCGTTTTATTTGGGTTTTTTTCAGAATGGAGAATGAACATTGCACAAATGTAATTTTATTCAGAGCATCAAAAGATACTCCATTGCCATACTCCATTTCAAACAAGGTGGAAAAAGCAGTTAAGAAACTAGTTCAATTGCGATACTATTCCAATAAAAGCCCAGAAGATGAAATTGTTGTAACTACTGAAGAACCACTTGGATACAGCACAGGTCTTACAATTTCAAGGGAAGATGAAGAAAGTTCAATTGCCATGAGTAGAATTTCAGCCCCTTCAGCATCATTACAAAGAAAAAAAACTACATTTAAGACATTATCCGATAAATTCAATACCGCCCATATTAAGGATTTCCAAAGACGTAAAACCGCAGTTAACATGGATGACGATAGTGATGAAGAAGATGAAGATGACGTGAGTTTAGCAGAAACTAGAAGAACAACAACAACCAGGGATTCCAGATTGACTTCATTAAGAGAAGAATAGAAATCATAGAGTAGATTTTATTTATTTTTACTAGGTATATTTTCAATATATTTCTAATGTTGAGCTATTCTTAAATCGTAAAATTCAACTCAAATTTCAACTAAATGCTGATATTAAGCACATGTTAAACTGTCCATTCACCAAATGATCAAGTTAAAACAATGGAGTTTTGGCAATATACGGCTCTTCCAAATACTTAACCTCTTCATCACTTAATTTGAAAGTAGTGGCTTTCAAGATATCATCAACTCTCTTTTCGGAGGAAAGTCCCACTATCGGATTACACCCTTTTCCAATAACCCAAGCAGTAGCAACAACAGCCATACTCAAATCATGGTCTTTTGCTAATTTCTCGACCCTTTTTATAATTTCTTTATCTGCATCTGTTAAGTTATCAAGTTGTAACATTTTGAAAGTTCTATCTGTTTTATCTCTTGAATTTTCAGATTGAACACCGAATGCTCGTGACAAAACACCTCTTGCAATCGGAGACCAAGGAATAATACCAACTTTGCTGAAATCATTTCCTTCGCAAAATGGGATCATCTCTCTTTCTTCTTCACGGAACAATAAATTATAATAATTTTGCATACTTATAAACTTATGCCATCCATTTTGCTGGGCAATGAATTGCAATTGGGCAAACTCTGTTGCTTTCATTGATGAAGCTCCAATATATCTTGCAAATCCTTGATCAACTATATCATTCAAGGCCCTCATGATCTCTCTCTTTGGGGTACTCTTATCCAATCTATGAATTTGTATAACATCAATATATGTACCCAATCTTTTTACAGAAGATTGAACAGCTTCAATAATATGTTTCCTAGATAATCCTTGAGAATTATAATAGTCGATAGCTGGAAAATCTCCAATATTGGACAATTTGAAGTCCAGACTCTTGGTATCGACAGGGAAGTACACTTTACTCAAAATAACAATTCTGTCTCTTGGAATGTCGTATTTCTTTATGAACATCCCAATCAATTCCTCTGATTTCCCATTGGAGTATACGTCTGCAGTATCAAAAGTCCTCAATCCAACATCATAACATTTCTTCAAAATCCTGAAAATTTCATCCTCATCTTCGATGACCCATTCGGCCCAATCTTTAGAACCATAAGACATACATCCAACAATCAATGGAGCTATCTTCAAACCCGATTCACCTAAGTTGTTGTATTTGATTTCAATTGACATCTGATTTCCGTAGTTGTTGAAAAGGGATAAATTTTTGGAGAAGTTTCATCGTCTTCTATAATTGATTTTGTCTTCTTTCGGCATTACCGTATTGAGCTTTAATCCGAAGTGTTAGCTACCAACCCTTATAAATCATAAATACTCAATCGCAGAGAAGAGAAGGAGGGGGGAAACGACGGCTTATATTCTGCTATTGTTAAACAGTTCCTTATACAGCCCACTTACCAAATAATTAATCTTTGTCAATTGGATTACAAACTATTATTATACTATATAGGAATGAATGTAGATTTGAAATAGAGTCTGCTTTTACATATACACGACCACACACTCGGGTACACAAAATACTCTCTGATGTTCTCATCTTTGCAGATTACACACTACTTTGCATTTCATACTATTTCAACCAATTGTCTTTATCTCTTATCTAATCCATTTTCCTTCGCTACACTACACCAACAATGTCCGAAGGCTTCAAAGAGGTCAGTGAAAACTTAAGTCACAGGATCCAGCAAAATCCATATGGACCAAATCCAGCTGATTTCCTTTCAAATGTTGGGAACTTTCAATTAATTGAATCAACATTGAGAGAAGGTGAGCAATTCGCCAATGCATTTTTTTCAACAGAAACAAAAATAGAAATAGCCAAAGCTTTGGATGATTTTGGTGTTGATTATATTGAATTGACTTCTCCAGTCGCGAGTGAGCGAAGTAAAGCAGATTGTGAAGCAATTTGTAAATTAGGTTTAAAAGCTAAAATATTGACCCATATTAGATGTCATATGGATGACGCTAGAGTAGCTGTTGAAACTGGAGTTGATGGAGTAGATGTTGTCATTGGTACTTCACAATTTTTGAGACAATACTCCCATGGTAAAGACATGAATTATATTGCACAAAGTGCAATTGAAGTCATCGAGTTTGTTAAATCAAAGGGCATTGAAATTCGTTTCAGTTCAGAAGATTCTTTTAGATCAGATTTGGTTGATTTGTTGAACATTTATCGTACAGTTGATAAGATAGGAGTCAACAGAGTTGGTATTGCTGATACCGTAGGATGTGCAAATCCTAGACAAGTTTATGAATTAGTGCGCACTTTGAAATCAGTAGTTAATTGTGATATTGAATGTCATTTCCATAACGATACTGGGTGTGCCATTGCTAATGCTTATACTGCATTAGAAGGTGGTGCGAGGTTAATTGATGTGAGTGTATTAGGAATTGGTGAAAGAAATGGTATCACACCATTAGGTGGATTAATGGCAAGGATGATTGCAGCAGATCGTGATTATGTGTTGTCGAAATACAAAGTTCATAAAATAAGAGATATTGAAAATTTGGTTGCAGAAGCTGTTCAAGTCAACATCCCTTTCAACAATCCAATCACAGGGTTTTGTGCATTTACTCACAAAGCAGGTATACATGCAAAAGCTATATTAGCAAATCCTTCAACTTACGAAATTTTGAGTCCTTCAGATTTTGGACTAACTAGATATATTCATTTTGCAAATAGATTGACAGGATGGAATGCAATAAAATCAAGAGTTGATCAATTGAATTTACATTTGACTGATGATCAATGTAAAGAAGTAACTGAGAAGATCAAGAAATTGGGCGATGTTAGACAATTAAATATTGATGACGTGGATTCAGTAATCAAAGATTATCATGGAGATCTATCAACTCCATTTGTGAAACCAACAAGTAAAGGATTACCAAAGGTTCCACACGTGGTAGATGAATTGAGCGAATCAGAAGAGAAAAGATTAAAAACAGATTAAATACATAAAACCGAAACATACATACATACATATATATATATATATTGTGTTCTTAATATACTATAATTGTACTCTATTTGTCTTCATCAATTCATTGAAACTTATAATCCTTTAAGTAACAAGCACATGGAGAATATTCCGAATATGATTGACATATTCATACAAATCATAAAGGATTTGAAGTGCTTTCCCGAGTTTACTGAAACACCCTCTCTCTTGTCAATTACATAAATAATTACAGCTGTTGAAAGATTGATAACTGAAATCAAACTGCAAATTAATTCAATCGTAGTGTACATTTTTTTGTGATGCTATGGAAGATTTGTTAGTAGTACGAGATTTTAACCCATTTGTAGGATATCAGATGATAATGTAAGTTGATTGCTTAGAAGGAGAACGAGCCAATGTTGTGATTACATGGAGATCAACAAAACTGTGGAAGTAGGATCGAAAATTTTTGAATATACTTTTTTGTCTCTCGAAAGATAGAGCACCTTTTATAAAATTGAATGATGTTGTTGCAACGGGCGCAATGGAAATACAAATGATACACAAAGCCAGATTAGGATTTGCCAGTATTTGAAGTGATCGACCTGTTTTCTTTTCTTTTCTATATCTGAAGCTGGACGCTAATCATGAGCACAAGAGTTACAGCCACAAATGAGTTACTTGGAAAGAAGGAGGGGTGATGATGAAAATGCATTATTCTACAAGTTAGTATTTTGAGACAAAGAAATTAATGCTCAAGTTAAACTTAGAATTTGCCCTACCACGTTGTAGCGGCCATTTGGTTGCTTGATGGTGTTACGTAAACCACAAGCATATGGTAGTGCTTCTGGTGGATGTTACTGTTGTAGGTGCTCAAAGGAGACTATTATTCAAGATTGAGTGATTTGAACATCTGCTTGTGGTGTGGAATGTGAATGGGACGATTGCTCATCCTTAATCATGTGCTTGATATGTATGCCTTGGACTTCTGCATGCCGAACACCAAGAATCATTCAAGGTGTCAGAAACTCTAAAAGGAAAGTTCGCACAAGATATCTATATTGGTGTCAAAACCAACTTTACGTTTTGTACTGTTCATACAGCAACATATAGACCACATGGGTATCTTCTCTTCGTCAATTCTTATCACTCGACAGGAATAGTCAACTTTATAAGATCATATCCGTATGGAAATATGTACGGTGGTGCACATAGACACACACGGTAACGAAACTCATCTCCATTGAAAAAAGATTTCATAATAGCATCCATGAACTACTATCTGGATTTGATCACTCAGTCTACCACTAATTATCCATACACAATGGCATCCGCTGACGTCCATAATAATAATAAAAAGAAGGGAAATAGAAAGAGAAAGAAGAGGAGAACTGAGGTTTTTTCGTCCTCTTCGGAATCATCATCCTCTTCTGACCAATCTGATGTGGAGGGACAACACGAAGATCAAGCAATACAGCAACGGCAGCCAGATATAAAAATAGATGACATAGATATAGACTCGGGTAGTGAGAGAACAACTGCTTCCAGTAAAGTGCCGGAGAACTTGTCCGTAACTCAAAAACAGCAATTGAACAGTATACCATTTACAACCACTTCCCTCTCTCAGCTTACAAACATAAATGCCAATTCAGCCCTCAAGAATATAACTAACAATGCTGAAGTTAAATCTACTTTGGATCAATCTAAAGTTCAATTAAACAATCAGTTTTTAAAGATGATGACTACTGAATTTAATGAAGATTTGGATGAGCTAAGAAGAAAACCCGATTTCAACGAAAAGTCTTTGGTTATATTGGCCAAAACCTTACAGCTGGGAGTCAATATGTTTGATATCGATGCGTTGAATGGATTATTGCAAGAATAAACGAAATAATAGCAGCAAGGATGTTGTCTACTATTATAGCCTAGATGTTTTACACTTGGAGAATAATTGTATATGGAAGCAATCTGGGTAATCCCATTGAACCCCTACATGCAAGAATATATATATATGTATAGGAGTAATTACAGTAACCTAAAGTAACTAGAATGGTGACTGATGTGTGATTGCAAAATAAAGTTGGAATGAATTGAGTTCGAGGAACGTGGTTATTATTCAATTGAAAAAAATACCCTATATCCGTAGTTCTTTCGTTTTAAAACAAATGGTTTTATTTATTTTACAATACGAGAAAGAGGGCATGATGATAGCTGCAGTGGCCAAATCTTGAGTTAACAGAAAAGTGCAGAAGAAATGGTATACAATATATTGACGATGTGGATATAGCTTAAATTATGATGTAATATTACCCCTTTAACTCAATCAAAATTGGGGATTGTTTTTCTCCTGCTTTTTAATTCTACTCCGTAATCTGCACTTGTGCAAAGCTATGTAAACTACATTAAACTACATATATATTCATGTGTATAAATACTATAGTACTTTCCTGCAACGTGAAACTTACAACCAGGATTTATACCACCAGCAATCTTTCGTAGCTACCTTCCATCCATCTATCCAACTTTTATACTATCATTCTTTGACATAAAAACAATCCGCCTTCCAGTGTAGATGCTTGATATGGATCTTCCGGTTGATTCATCAGAGTCAACTAATTTATTGCAACGGAATCATTGCATCAGCAATAGCAACAATACTATCACTTCACATGGTTCAACTATAGAAGGAGATGATAATAATAACAAGAGTGCGGAAATTCTAGTGTCTTTTCAGGAAGAAGAGGTCTCAAATAAGCCACACGAGTATTTGGCAACACCACCGGCAACACGAGAACAGCAATCTTTACTACATACACTGGATCCCGAAGAGAATGATGATAACGTAAGTCGAATTGTCAATTTTACTAAAAGACCAAGTTTTATATGGATCTGTACACTAGGTGTTATGGCACTCATTATTTTCCAGTTAACTTTCTTACCCAGAACTTCATTAGCCAGAGATTATAGAAGATGGCATGGGATACATCTAACCAAGTCAGATGTAAAGAGGGATTTCTTACAGATGACTGGAATTGGAAAGAGCCATAACAGTTTAACCACGGAAGAGTATATTGACAATTGGTTGAAAAATTTCACTTTGATTAATAATAAATCGAAATACAATATGATATCTGAAGATAATTTAGAGTTGGTTTCTTATGTTGAAGCAAACTTCAAGAAGTTTGGTTTCAAAACTGAGAAATTTAGTTATGATGTAACTGTGCCTAAACCTATTAGTTCAACATTGAGACTACTCGATCGTTCTGGTGAAACAATCTATCAACCTGAGATGTTGGAGCCGAATTTCGATACTCCTGCTTATTATGGATTTGGTAAAAACGGAAGTGCAACTGGAGAATTTATATTTGTGAACGAAGGAAGACCAAAGGATTATCAATTGTTACTCAAAAATAATATAGCCCTAAAGAATAAAATATATCTAATCAAGAGTAATCTTGATAATAAAAATATAACTTTAGGTGAAAAATTAGCCATTGCTGAATATCACGGGGCAATTGGTGTCATCAATGTCATTGATTATGTTGATTTTATTGGTAAGGAACTGTCGGATTTAAATTTTGCTATTTCTAGGGATTGTAATAGTGAAAATGCCAATATACATGCAATCCCAGTGAGCAAGAAAATTATGAAACCAATTTTGGATACATTGTTACAATCGTCATTGAAGCCATTTAGAAGCTGGGAATATTCACCTGTATCAAATTCGAATTTCAAGCTCGAGTTGAATAGTAGTTTTTCTTCACTTGAAGAACAAAGAAAATTAACGAATATAGTTGCTTCAATCAAAGGTATTATGAATGATGCAGATGTAATTATTGGCGCAAGACGTGATTCGCTCACTGGCAATAATCCATTGTCTGGACATGCTATACTTTTAGAGATTATGAGAAATTATCAAAGATTGGTACAACTAGGTTGGAAACCTTTACGTAATATTAAATTTGTATCATGGGATGGTTCAAATTCAAATTTGTTGGGTGCAAAATTGTTTACAAATGATACTACTGTATTCAATACAAAAAGATCCATAGTGTCATATATAAATATTGAAGGTGATGCTGTTATGGGTAGTAAATTCACCGTGGATTCTAATCCTCTATTCAATCACTTATTGAGAAAGACCGCAAAGTACATACCTATACCAAAAGATGCAACAGCCATGAAAACGTTAAGCATGAATAATAACGATGATGACAATGACGATGACAATGACGATGATGATGGTTTTACCACCTTGCATCGTTATTGGTCAAAACAAGACAATACTACGATTAATAATATTTTAGGATTACCTATCTCCACCACAGAATCATTTATTTTCCAACAGCATTTATCCACACCAGTTATAAATTTGAAATTCACAAATGATAAAAAAAGAGATACTTCAGTGTTTATTCCTAACTCGAACTATTATTCTCGTGACTGGTTAATCAAGCAGGCTATAGATGACGATTTATTATTACATGGACTGTTGATTAGGTTTATTGGACTATTAGGTATTTCATTAAGTGAACATGAAGTTGTTGATTATAAAACACATAATTACTTCAAAAAAATTGAGAAGTATTACCATGAATTTTTGAGGGCAAATGAAGCTCAATTGGGAGAATGGAAAGATCAGTTGGTTTCAAATTACTTGATTTATAAAAAAACCATATATCAAGATTTGAATACAAATGAACCAGTTCATCTCCATCATATTATAGACCAATTCACAAAATTCGTGAATGAAACAGTTGAACAATCTAAAATTTTTGATGAATGGAATGAACATGTGGAAGAGGGACTTATTCAAGATTACCCATGGTATATGTATTACAAAAAATTGCAGCATTTTGCTCAGTTCAAAGTATCCAACTATAAGTTGTCACATCTTGAGCGAGATTTGAAATTGAATGATCGTGATTATGCGTATCTTAGTAGTAAAATAGAGACAGATTTGGGATTAATAGACGGAAATAAAAAAGGTGATTTTTATTTCGATTCAGTCATATATGGACAAGGGAAATTTGAAGTTAAAGTTGATGAAAATTGGTTTTACAACAGATTGCAAAGAAGTACATTAACAAATCTTTATCAAGCAGTCGATAATAAAGATTATGAGATGACTATCAAATGGTTGGTATTGATTTATGAGAAATTAAATAGTATAGAATATAAAATGACATAATGAGTAGTTTTTTATAGGTTTGATTTTTTAAATACATGGGTTTTTTTACGCATACAATTTTAGCAGCCAAATCGACATCACTGACTACATACACACACATCAATGGAGTTGATCAATCAATCAAACCAATCATCCGGTCTACATACAGCATGGTTGTTGGCCACTTTAGGTTCTAAAGCATCTTCACGGAATAAAATTATCAAAAAAGACATCCTTTCCATCCTGATCCCACAGTTGTGCGACGAATTGATACACACGGAAACACCAATTAGATACTCATCTAACATTCTATATGGGATATCCATTTTGTATAAATCCAAAATCAATTACATTTTGAATGATTTGAATTACGTCTCCATCAGATTGAAAAACAATTATATAACTACCACAACCGAGGTGGTCCAGGAGAAGAAGCCAATTAAAAGATCGCGGTTTTACGAAGATGATCCAGGATTCCACATTGAATTTGACATATTGCCTTCGTTCGAGGTCGAGACTGTTGATGGTATTGCGAAAAAGCGGAAACTCGATATCGCAAGGCTGGATTTGAACCTATTCCCCAATATCGAAATCGAAGATAGTTCGGCAACGTTTGGATTGATGGTTTCAAGACATGGGACGGACGAAGAAATTGAGAATTTCTTGAATCAATCCATTGGGTTGAATGACCAGGAACCCGAGATTTCGGATTTTCAGTTCAATAATGATGGAGAGATAGTTGAGGCGAATGAGCCACAGGATGTGCCAAACAAGGAAAACGACCCAAACCCAAATGCTATGGAAGTCGATCCTATTGAATTAATGGATGACTTTGTGTTTGAGGAGAACCAAAGGGCCGAGCCAAGACAAACGGAAGCTGGTAGTATCTCAAATGATGCAAATTTTCAGTTGTCAACATTCGAAAATACCCAGCAAGCCCAACCACAAACGAAAGCACTTAAATTATCTTACCATAGGTTGGTAATTGATTCGAATACTAGAATTGCAAGCAATGAATTCATTTCTTCATTTACAAATTATGAAACAAACATGTTATCCAAAAGGCAACCCATGGCGGCCTACACTGTCAGTGAGATCTTTCAACGTCTTGATTCCAGCACTCCATTCTTGCAATATGTAAACCAGATCTTATTCCCTAATCAATACCATAGTAACTCATTTTTGAATGATTCAATCAACACAACAATTAGGAACTTGTACATTTCTCAAAAGACAGAAAATATGACACATGAAAGCGAACAAGGTAGAGATGCTCAGCTTAGGGAGCGTGAGCAGATAGAAGATATGGGTTTTGACTTCAACGATCTAGATGAACAAATGAATGAGCCGGATGTATTCAATTTAAACTTTGATATGGAAGAGCCAGAGCAAGGAGTTCCAACCAAACTGAGAAGTAGCACCGACACCAGCTATGCCAGCAAGAATAGCACCTCATTAACCCCCAAACTCGGAAAGTTTTTGAAGTATGTTAAAAGAAGATCAGAAGACCTTGGGAGAATCAACAATGATATTTATCAAATTAAATTTTCGGATCTAGTTCCTAACACTACCAGTGGTGTTGAGTTGAATGATGAACCTGTTACTAAGAAGATTGCAGTTAACGCATTTGCAAGTGTTCTTGCATTAGCGAGTGAAAATTTGATTGAAATTAAAGTCAGAGACCCTGTGGACTACGTGTTATGCAATGGGTCTCAGATTGATGTAATTACTCCGATGGTCGAGTGATACCGAGTGATGCATGTGCAGCTCATCTTTTTTTTTTGCAGCATAAACTTCCAGGGCACATTATATGATTGCTGTTGACACAAAACCAGAACCAATTATTACTCAAGTAATTGCTACATATTATCAAATACGAACAAAGTATATATTAATCAGAAATAATTGTATTTGTCTAAGATTTTCAATGAGAAAACAAACAAGTATAAAACACGTATAAACGAAAACTGGATTTTCTCTTACAATTAGGAGTACAATAAAACAAAAAACAACGAAAAAATCAAGTTACTTTGAAATTAAAACATATTAAAGGGAAAAGACTAATATATGCTAAGAATAAAACAATAAAACAAATCAGTAAAGTTTGTTTATTTAAGCATGAGCTTGACCATCTGGATGTTCATCATGTTTAGCGAATTCTTCTTGGGCAGCGTCATCGATTTCAGCTGGTTCTTCATCATCATATTCGTGGTGTAAAGATAAAGTTGGTTTGACAGCAGCGGAATCTAAAGTCCAAGAAGCTAAAGCGTTTTCTGCATCAATGATGATTTGTTTGGAAGCTTCGTAACCATCATAGGCAGGTCTAGTTTCACCTGGAGTGACAGCAGAGTCATCTAATAATTCTAATAAAGCTTTACCGTAACCAGCAATTAAAGCATATTTTTCAGCCAATTCTCTTGTGGCATCAAATTGATAGTTGAAAGCAGCTTTCAATTGCTCTCTCGTAATGTTGGATAATTGAGCTTCAGCAACTAAAGATTCGGCTTCGGCTCTGACCAATTCTTGCTCTAAAACTGGAATTTTTGGAGATTGAGGATCTTTGTATTTCAAGTGAGCAATTTCATCAGTTATTTTTTGTTTTCTGTCTCTTGAAGGTTGAACTGAACCTTCAATATCTCTAATGGACTTTAACGTGATTCTGTATTGGTCGTATTTGTCAATGTATTGATCTTCCAATTCACCAATTTCGTAGATTAATACCCCTAATTTGTCAGTAACATCGGACACATCGTCGTCGTTGCCTTCACCCCACGCACTCAATTGTTTGGCGATATCTTTTCTTTCTCTGGAGGTGACTTCAACAGATCTCATGAAATTTTTTTCCATCTTGATAAATTGAGACAATTTACGTGACAACTCTGGGCCGGTGGCTCCAGCAGCTGCCTTTCTGATGGAAGATGATAACCCACCAGATCCGAAAAATCTATTTTTGGTAGATGATGGAGGAGGAGGCGGGGACTGCAATTGAGATGCTGTTGGTGCTTTCGAAGATCTTAATGAATAAGTTCTATGCATTGTTGCTTTGGCAGAGTAAACAGGAGTAGGGAAAAGAAGGAAAGAAGAAGAAGAAAAAACGGAAGTTAATTACAATCAGGAAGAATTACGTCGAATTTAAATAAAATTAAATTGGCCAGAAACTAAATAGCAAGTTTAAGGGATAAGCTGGACGTAGTAGACGTAGGATGTGAAATGCAATTTGAAACTTTAATAATAATAGAATGAAATTACATTACAGATGCTGGCTTTGTGTTTTTGTTTGTGGTTTTCCCAAGGTCGTTTCCTAATTGGGGTGTGAAATTGCTATTAACGTGATCTGTCCCTATAGTGGGTCGGCAAATCAAGCAAAAGCCGCACGGCCTCATGGACTCTGTACTGTATTGCTCTCCCGTTGGAAGAAATACTAGGAGTGAAATTCGAAGTATCTTTCTGCCTACCACTACAGCTCTAATATCGAGCCTGTTGGTTGAAATACTTTTTTGCACGCTTGGGATGTGGCAATTTTCTTATTCTCTGTTGCAACACAACTTCCATCTTTCCACACTACAAAGTCTTAGCCCTTATGATAGCGTAGTTTTAAGTTGTGTCTTCCTTTTCTTCTGTGCATGGAAATAGCAACAAATTACGACGTTCACGAGGAAAAAACGAGAGCATGTTGCACTGACGTCATGTGCATATGTGCATTCGATACATTTGATGCCAATAGAGAATGCATCATTCAAATCTTGATTATCTCCTTGTACTAAATTCTACTACCACAATTTCAACTTCTTCTTGTTACCACCACCACCAGCGTCGTCATCGTTGCTTTTACGCTTGATGGATAACTGGAGATCCCCCAATATTCTATAGTAGTCTTCCTCAAGCGCTTGATATGCTGTTTGCAATTTATCCTTCTTCGTATTTTCGTCCAATGTGGCTAGTCCTTCTTTATTCTTGTCATATAGTCTCTTCTTGATAAACAATCGAACATCTCTTTTTGATACGTCTTTAGTATGCTTCAATTTGTATAGTAATATGAGCTCCAATAACCTCGCAAATTGACGCTTTTCTAACTTCAATTCCTTTCTGGTGGAATCTACCCATTGCTTATCCACACTAGGGGTTACTGAACTAAAGTCAAAGCCCCCTTTATTCAATCTTGTTAAATCAGCTCTATCTCTCATATCATCGAAGCTTTCGTTTGGATCCTCAACAACAATCTCGATAATATCCTTATTTGCGAGCCAGTAATTGAACAACTGTGAGTACATTTCTTGACCTAGTCCCAACCCTTGAAACATTGGCAATATTATGAACTGCGAAATTTTGATTCTAGTTTCTTTCTTTCCACAATCAAACTTGGATGCTCCCGGATACTTCCAGTACTTGTAAGCGGTGGTAAATCCAACAATTGATGGCTCTTTTCTTTTGTTTTCATAGAATACATATAAGTCCCACAAATCATCTTTGGCATCGATATAGGACCCAGCTTCAATGAATAACAACACCAAGATCTGTAATCTCTTGTGCAATTCCGCTCCCGCAGCATCTAGTAATTTGATCTTGTATATCTCGTATGTCTTATCATCCCTGGTAAACTCAGTGATCAAATCCCCGGGTATCTTGTACGTCTGCTTTTCATCTTTGATGGAATCGACCCACTTGATTTCGTCCTTGAACACGGTACTTTCAGGTAAGTATTTATCTATGATTTCTTTCAAATCAACAATCTCCGGATCCTCTAATTTTTCACTGTATTTGATATTCAAAAACGGCTTGAAGATATAATGATCAAAACATACAAATATATTCAATTCTTTGTATCCGTATATGGTCTCAGCATCTCCAAATATTGGATACGTAAATGTAGGTGAAAAATTAAGTGCAGCTTCTGGATAGGTTATGAAGAGCTTTAGCGCTTGGTTCGCTGATATTGTCCATAATTCTGGTTGTAATGATGCTGCTGTGATCTTACTGTCCTTCGATAAAGACATGTTACAAGCGATGTGTTTTGAGTGACGGATTAATTGCAGAGGTGTATCTGTCCTTGTTTTCTCAAAGCTGGTTTCTTTACACTTCAAACAATCAACAACACGACTAACTTGAGATTGTCGCTGTTTTGTAATTCTACGACAATGGCTTTATGTCACAAATTACTTTTACTATATCAAACCTTTAAATATACACTGATCTCTATTCCCTATCTTACAAATTAACTCTTCTATTCAAGAACAACAACTAAATCACCAGCATCAACCATATCACCGTTGCTATGATATATCTTAACCACTTTTCCTGCTCTTGGTGCATTGACCACCATTTCTGTCTTCATAGCCTCAACGACAATCAACGCTTGGTTTGCAACCACTTGAACTCCCACATCAACCAATGCCTTCCAAAACCTACCTGAGTATTCTGAATAAACCATTTCAGCGCTTTCATCAAATTTCTCATCCTCTTGAGCTTTGCTACCTGTTTTTTCCAACTCACTGTTCGAAATTTGAATTACTCTGTTAAACTCTTCTAATTTCTCACCACCTTGAGATTGTTGAAATGCTTCAATTGATTGAGAATTCTCTTGAACCCACTCAAGATATTTACCGTGATCGAAAACACTTTCAATGATATCAACTTTGAACTTACCTGCATTCATTTCTTCTGAAAATTTATCAACTTCTTCTTCACTAACCGGGTAAAATTCAATTTGATCAAATGGTGATAATAACCATGGGTGTTCCGTAGAGTGTTCCCCCAATGCTAGTTTGTCCCAGATTGGAACAGTTCTACCAACTAATTGGTAACCACCTGGTGATTCCATGGTATATATACACATATAATTACCACCAATACCAACAGTACCATTCGGTGTGAAAGTTCTAGATGGATTATATTTAGTTCCTAAGAATCTATGTCTTGGATCCAACGGCACAGCACATGGAGCCCCAAGAAAAACATCACCTAAACCTAAGACCAAGAATCTTCCAGTGTATAACATATCTTTTACATCATCTCTTGTGATATCATTTATGGATGCAATAAAATCTACATTGTTGGGCAACCAGGGTGCTTCACTTCTGATAGTCTCTTGATATCTTTTAACTGCATCTAATGTCTTTTTGTCTTCAAATGCCATTGGTAATCTAATGATTCTTGATTTAACTTCCCACTTATTCACAAATATGACCTCTTTTTCATATGAAACTAGAATATCTAATGCTTCCTTTTGAGTAATATCATCAGTAAATTCAACAAGTACAGATCTGACTCCAGGAGATAATTCATAAATTCCTTTCGGTTTAAGCTCCTTAACCATCTCAACCAACTTGTTGATTCTGTATGCTTTATTTAAATCAAGAACATTATCACCATATTCAACCAAAATGTATCTATCCCCAGCTTGACGATAAGTAACTTTAGGAGCATTAGAGGAAACCTGAAATTGATACAATATGGGATCTTCAGGAATAATCAAGCAATTACCTTCAAGTGTTGGCAAATCACCCTGTAAAGTTTCAATGATTTCATCTTGTTGACGTTTCATATTCTTCGCAGATTCATAAGTTATAGGTACGAATTGAATGGCTTCACCTGGTTTAACTTGACCAATTTTCCATAGCTCAGATTCTACAACAACTGCTTCACAAACAAAACCACCTAATGAAGGACCGTCACTAGTTAAAATAACTGGTTCATCACCTGTGAAATTAACAGCACCCATAGAGTAAACATAATCATGCGTATTTGAGGGATGTAACCCAGCCTCACCACCATTGGATCTTGCCCATTTTGGTTTTGGACCAATTAATCTGACACCAAATCTATTTGAATTATAGTGAACTTTCCAAAATGATGAGAAAAATTCGGCCACTGATTCAAATTTGAAGAAATCTGGTGAACCATGAGGACCACATGTGACACCCACTTGCCATACTTTGTTATCATAGTTTGGAATCAATGATGGTGAGATTCTAGAAGGAGCTGATATTGGAGCTGGTATGGTACAACTGGTGACATTTGCTTGCCCTAAGAATAACACATCACCCAATTTCAAGACCCGACCGTTATAACCACCCAAGTTACCTAAAGCAAACGTGGATCGTGAGCCTAAATATTCTGTCACATCGATACCTCCTCTAATAGCTAAATACGCTCTGCACCCAGCAGATAATTTACCGATAGATAATCTATCCCCTCTCTTAATACTGATTGGTTCCCATTGATTCACTTCACTATCATTGACATTGACTGGAGCTTTACCACCGGTAATAGCAACAACGCAGTTTTGGTGAAATAAAATCTTGGGTCCATTTAATGTGATCTCAATACCTGGAGCTGCACTATCATTACCAACAATTCTATTCGCAAGTCTGAATGAGTATTGATCCATGCAACCTGAAGGTGGAACTCCTATATTCCAGTAACCTCTTCTACCGGGATAATCTTGAACTGTAGTGTAAGCACCTGGAATTAAAATCTCAATAGCATGAGGTTTATAATCATAAGAATCCAACACTTTTGTGGCAACTTTGGCTTCTTCAAACATTTTTGAGTTTGCAATCGATCTTAAGTAATCAACATTAGTGATACATCCGAAAACAACAGTTTCATCCAATGCTTGACGTAACTTCCTCAATGCCTCATCTCTGTCTTTACCATGAACGATTATTTTAGCCAATGTAGGATCATATTCTGCGGAAACAACAGTACCCTTTTCAACCCAAGTATCAACTCTTGCCCATTCTGGAAAGTGAACTTCTGTTAATTGACCTGGTGATGGCATGAAATCCTTAACTGGATTCTCGGCGTATATTCTAGCTTCCATGGAGGCACCTTTAACTTCAACTTTTTGGCTAAAATCAGGTGGGGTATTAGCAGCAATTAATAACATCCATTCAACTAAGTCTAATCCGGTAACCATTTCAGTAATTGGGTGTTCAACTTGTAATCTTGCATTAACTTCCAAAAAGTAGAATTCATCTCTATTGGCGTCATAAATATACTCAACTGTACCTGCGCTTTTATAGTTTATTGATGCACCAAGTGATTCAGCAGCTTTTCTCATTTTATTTCTGGTAGCTTCTGGCAAATTAGGGGCAGGTGTTTCCTCGATAATTTTTTGGTTTCTACGCTGTAATGAACAGTCCCTTTCACCAATAGCAATGGCATTACCAAAACCATCACCTAACATTTGAACTTCAACATGTCTTGCATTTTCAACAAATCTTTCCAAAAATACACCAGAATCTCCGAAGTATGATTTACCTTGATGTTGAACTGTTTGAAAAACTCTTTCAATATCTTTCTCAGAATCTACTTTTTGTAAACCTATACCTCCACCGCCAGCTGTTGATTTAACCATTATTGGATATTCCAATTTTGCTGCAATTTCTCTTGCTTCCTTAGCATCCTTGACCAAACCAGAGCCTGGGACCAAGGGAACTCCTGCTTCTTCGGCGATTTCTCTAGCCGAGTGTTTTAGACCTAATTTTCTAATTGCATCACCTGAAGGACCGACAAATACAATTCCTTCTTTACCACAACGATCAGAAAAATCGGCATTTTCAGATAAAAAGCCATAACCAGGAATAATTGCCTCAGCACCTGAATCCTTAGCCGCTTTGATAACTTTATCAATATTAATATAGGTTTGAGCGGCAGTTTTTCCGTTTAACAGAATGGCACAATCGGCAATTAATGAATGCTGGGAGTACTTATCTGGATCTGAATAGATAGCTATTGATTTTATACCTAATTTCTTCAAAGTCTTGATAATTCTGACAGCAATTTCACCTCTATTCGCAACCAATACTGAGTTAAATGGTTTTTCAAGTTTAGAGCTCATCTTTGAAATATGGTCCTGATAACTCTTCCATCCACCAAATTCTGTTATGTCAACAGTTGCTGGAAGTTTATAACCAAACTCTTCACAAATAAAAGATTTGACCCAATCACCTGATTTCAACTCTGCTGAACCTATACCTAGTGGTTCAGGTACAAAGTTAATGAAAGTACCAAAGTTTTCTTTAGGAATGGAGTAAACTTCTACAATAATTTCCGATCCATTCTCAGATACTCTTCTCAAACCTGGTTTAGCAACTGGACCTGCTTTCGGTAATGCATACAATTTATAATTTTTGGACGTAGTTGTTGATTCAATGAATCTGGCATTCACTTTTTCAAGTTGCCAATGTAATTGAAATCCTTTAAGATGAGCTCCCACGACAGCCAATTTTACTTGCTCTGATGCAACAGAAGGAGGTATATTTAAACTTAACTCATCACGAAGTGTAGAAGCAACTAAGTTGTTTTTTAATGCTCCGCGAAAGTGTGGAACGGTCTGTGAGTACGGTTTCAAGTAGCGGCTAGCTAGTTCTAATAATGCATAGTCATGAAACTTGTGAGATAACAAAGTGATACCAAATGGTTGCCCATCTTTTCTGAAACCAGCTGGTATAGCTAAAGCTGTCATATCAGCCAAGTTTACAAAGTTTGTGTAGGTACCTTGACATGAGTTGACTTTAACTGGTTCTTTTCTAATTTCCTCTATAGTTGGGTTTAATGGAGCCGTAGGAACGATTATGGCATCAATATCTTTTAGCAACTTCTTGACCTTTTGAATAATACCTTGTCTCTTATATTCAAATTGGAAAGATGTAGCAGCTGAATAGATTTCTCCACCTCTAATGATCTTTTCCACTGTCGGATCCAAATCTTTCTGTGGTGGATTAGTAGCGAGGAAGTCCTTGATAGCAATATATCTTTCAGATACCCAAGGACCCTCGTATAAACATTTTGCTAATTCTAACAATGGTGCAATGTCTAACGAGATCAACTCAACACCCACTTTACTTTTGAAGATTTCGACCGCTTTATTGAATAATTCTGGATTTTCAGATTCCCCACACCATATTAAATTGGTTGGCACCACTAATTTTGGTTTTCTTGGGAATTTTACTAATGGGTTCACAGGCATTGCTCTGGAATATTCGTCTTTGTCTCCATCTTCTTGAGCCATTATGTGAAATGTTAATTGGGCGTCTTGTAGGGTTAATGCAAAAATAGATACACAATCTAAAGATTTACATGCTGGAACTACTCCACTGCAGGAAAACACACCTTTGGTTGGTTTTAGGCCGATAATGTTGTTTAGAGCAGCAGGTACTCTACCAGAACCAGCAGTATCGGTTCCTAATGAAATTGGAACGATACCTCTAGCAACAACTGATGCAGATCCAGCCGATGATCCACCACATACGTACTTAGAATTGAACGTGTTTGGAGTTATACCATAGGGGGATCTGGTACCAACTAATCCTGTTGCAAATTGATCCAAATTAGTTTTACCTATAATTATTGCACCGGCATCTCTTAATAATTTTACAGTAGTAGCATCTTCTTCTGGTGTATATACAAACGAAGGACAAGCAGCTGTGGTTTCAAACCCTTTGGCATCTATGTTATCTTTCACAGCCACCGGGACACCATACAAAGGCAAATTTCGTTTATTTGATTTTGTCTGTAAAAATTTCCATTGATGTTGTATATTGTCTATTGTAGCTAAAGAAATCCAAGCAGGATCTTCGGGTGCCGGATTTTGAGATGATAGTAATTCAGTTAGTAATGCAAATGATTCGTCTGGTGTAGATTCATAATGAAACTTTTTCCAATCTTCAACTGTCCAACCTATGTATGACATGTGTAATTGTTTGATTTAATGATCGTATTTACTGGCGTTGTAAAAATGGAAATAGAGTGGATTAAGTAGAAATTTGATAAGAACTACACTCTTTCATGTAAGAAAGTAGGGAAACAGCGATATATAAATACATATCTATCTGCCTAAATATGTGTGTTTGGAGATAGACATCAAGACCATCTGCAGTGAATTCTTCTGATAAGCCCAAAATGGATAATGATCTTTAAAATAAACTGAACGCGAGAACAACCTAGTTTCGGAAAATAAGAAAAGATGTTTCTGCAATAGGACCAACTGAGATAAAGTTGCTCTAATTTTGCACCTTGCCTTCACACCAATTGTCTTAAGGTTTCAACTGACGGCGGGCAGTTCTTTCAATATTGATAGCTCAACCCACTATAATTCATATGAAATTCACTTGTACCTCTCGTAGATAACCGTTATCTTTATCATTTCTCATTCTCTATTGCAAATTGTCTTGGAGAAAAATTCTGCCGTTTTAGCATACCAGTTACTAAGTTTTAGACAATAAGATAATGGTCGGGCATTCAAAGGTATACGGCTTCTTGATTACACATCAGCCTGGAAGGAAGTATTTGGGGATCACTATCGCAGAATTTCATTGGTCGGTCAAAACTTGCTGATAATCAGTGCGATAAGAAGGTATTTACCTCTCTTAACAGGAATGTGAGTGTGTTGATTTGGTAAGCGTCTGGCAATTTATTGAGTACATCTCTGTGGGTGAAAGTAGTTTTGTTCACAGTTGCAAATTGATCAAATATTGTGCATTATCAGTTGCACAATATCGAATGTAAATAAGTTACTGCTTGAGGTTGAAGTTTCGTTCTGTTCAAATCATTGGCAGCTGTGCCATCAAGGAAAAGAAATGGAACTGGGAGTAAAAAATTTCAGCACTCATTCTATGATCGCAAGCTGCGGAACTCTCCCTTACCAGTTGGGTTCATGTCTCGTCTGGAAATTTTGCAACAATGTATTCGAGTACCTCTTAAATCTAGATTTTCATGTAGAGAATTTAGTCTGATATTGGTTACTGCTGAGTGGAGATTAGAAAAATAAAATACTAATACATTAAAATCGATAGGGTACGTCTAAAATCTTATCTATTCAATTTTCTCATCAGACAAAGTATCATCAATAAGCGCCGGTGTAGTATAACCGTTATTCACAGTTTTACCATCAATAATTTCGGAGTGTTTAGCGTCACGAGATAATTGAGCTATTATCTGAGATCTGACAGCGTGCATTTCTTCTGGATGATCATCTTGCCATTTTCTTAATTTATAAGTTTGACCAGATAAATCCCAATAAACCCCTCTGGCGGTAGTATACAAGCCATATCTTCCTTCCCAAACTGGGAATATAATGACTTGGAAAACAGTATAAAAAATCCAAATAAAAAAAACACAGACCCAACCTGTGAAGAAACGTTTCGAGAAGATATATTTGGATCCATACATTGGCATTGGCCAAAGAATCAAAAGACAAAGTGTAAGTATAACACAAACAATGCAGCACTTGAAGAAGGCTTTATGTAAGACTTGTTGTTCTTCTGAATATTTCTCTCTTTCTTCTTCTATTAAATCACTTACAATCACAGATATTTGAGATTTAATCGGATGTATCTTTTCTGGATCGTCAGTGGATGGTAATCCAGTTGCCTCTAATAATTCTTCTTCCTCATCAACACGAGTGATTCTTTCATTCAATAGTCTCCAATCAAAGTTCTGTTGTTTGAAAGCTAATGTCAAAACAGGCACAATAACCAATGGAGCCAACAAGGCAACACAATTACCCGTTAACATAGCAATATCTTCAAAAGTGTTGTCATAAGTAACCGAACCAAATTGTTTTTTAGTGCATACCAACCATGACATTATAGCTAATGCTGTGGCGATAGGCGGAGTGAAGGTAGCAGCATACCAGTTTTGACGTTTAGATAATAAAGTTAATGCAGAAGACAAGACAGCACCACCAATAATAATACCCATCAACTCGTATAAGTAGCCCATAGAAACATTAGCGTAGTAAAGTCCAATAGCAAAACCTGCCATAATATAGGCATAAAACATAACTGACATATGGGAAATCCAAATTAATTTTTTACCGGAAGCGTTTGGGTTGACATAGGTTCTGTAGATATCATAAGTACAAATTGTAGAAACAGCAATTAATTCAGAAGACATAGCAGATGTAACAGCCATGAATACCATTAATAAGGCCAATACAGCACCACCCTTACCTAATAAAGCCAGTGCAGCATTTGGCAAGACTAAACCAGATGCGACTTCTGCTGAAGTCATTGGTCTACCTAATGGCCAGTAATCGGTTTGTTCCAAAGCTAATGCAGCAAAGCCCATTGTAAGTGAACAGAAAGCTGGGATAGGCAACCACGCCAATGAACCGAGAATATAACCCCTGTAGGTCGATGCAGGATTGGCAGCAAAAGCTTTATTGAAGTATCCATTATCTAAAAACACAGTACCGAAATTACCAACGATGTTGATGACAAAAAAGATTCCTCCTCCTCTTGAATGCATTGTTAAATACGAACCACCTGCATTACCTTCTTTTGGTTTTGTTTCTGCTAGTTTAGTGATTATTTCCCAAACTACACCAGGAGAACCTAACTTATCAGAAGTAGCCCATGTAACAAATGCAAATATTATAATGATAATGACCATAACGACAGTATGGACGTAATCAGTCAAGAAAGTAGCTTTGATACCGCCAAATAAAGTGTATATAACAACACCCAAGGGTAAGAGTAAACAAGCGGCAACAGGATGCATACCAGTTAAATCACTAACAGTAGCTGACCCACCAGTGAGTAACATGACAGTAACTAAAATGTTGGTAGCGAACCCCCAAAATATATAGACACAGTGAGTTATTGTGCCGTATCTACCTTTAACAATTTCCAAATATGTATGTGCAGCAGGAGCCCTTTCTCTACCCTTAATGGCTAAGCATGCAAATAATGTGATCTGACAAGTGGCACCTACAGCATAAAATATACCACCAGAAACACCATTGTTGTAAACCTGGGTAGTGGAAGTTAAAAGAGTCGCAGCCCAAGTCCATGATGAAACAACTGCAGCACTAATTAAACCAGTTTTTACTGACCTACCCGCAGTTGCAAATTCCTCTGCAGTAATAACTTCCTTGTTATACCTTCTCAATACATAAGTGGTCAACATCATACCAAATGCAAAAAGAAAACCTAAACCGACAACCACGGCGTAACCAGCACCTTGTGGTAATGGGACACTTGAAGTCGATGACATTGTTACTTGACCAATTGTTGAAACCTTGTAAATGCTCTGGGAATCTTACATTCTTTTATAAGCCAGATTATAATTAATAATTCTAATTGTTATCTACAACAACAAAATGGAAAATCTGAAAATTGCAGCAAAAAATGAAGATAAGGTGAGTTGAATCAGATATAAGGCACTCGGTTAACAATTCATCTCTACGTGAGTCGTAATTTAACTCCTTTAATTGGAAGACAATTAAGACTTTGCTTAACTTTTACTAGAGTCCCTTCTGATAAGCCAAATAGTATGTGATACATTCCTTATGATGCATATGATTGGACTTTCCAAGTCAGGTAATGGAATAAAATTTGGTGGTCGTGAAACGCACAGGGTCCACAACCACATTATTCTTATCGGTGATTCAAATAGCCACCAGTAACGGCTGATTATTTGAGAAGGTGAACGGTAATAGTATTAGCCCTTATCAAACAATTGCCCTGTCTTGATAGACTAGGCTACATCTGCTCATTTTTGATCAAGATATCTATGTGTTCTCTACTTTGCTTGATCTATTGTATTGGGCCTCACGATTTGATAAAGGGTCGTGTAAGTAGTTCATAACATAATGGCCCGCAACGGCCCGCCCGCTAAGTTTCTTGGGACCATAACATACCACGACTTCTGCAGTAAATCAACAGATTTAAAGGCTACTTGGTATTATGATAACATCCTGAAAACCTTATCTTTCAGGAAGATAAGGTTAAATCAAGAGTACTTGCTGGAATCACCACTTCCTGAACCCTGACCATTGGAACGATTAGGATGACCTTATCTATTTAAAACGGTATATTAAATATCCCTATACATATCAACGTCTTTTTTCAGGAATTGCATAAAGCGCACAATACTAAACACAGTGAGGTACAAAAAGTGCGTCAAATCAATCACATTGAAAGATCTACTCCTCGATGTATTCTCTATCATCTACTTTACCTTCCACCTCTCCTCTGATTTCTTCCATTTGTCTTGTTTGTTCTTTCCACAATTTTTTGTCTTCTTCTTCTTTGGTGTCCTTGACAAATAACGAATCATCTGGTCTTCTATAAGATCTTCCTAATCTATCCCACAAAGTAGTAAATTGGCCATAGTTATAATTGAAATATAAATGATGAATAGTATGACAAGCTGTACCATTTACAAACGGATCATTTGACATGTAATTTCCATCGTGAATCATTACAGTCCAAAAGTTTACAAATGTGAACAAGCATAAGTACAAGACTTTGTGAAGTGGGAACAACAATGGATAAAGGTGGTACGGTAAACTTTGGGCCCAACCATCGGCTGGGTGGAAAGCGTGGGAAGCAAATGGCGTGCACACAATCCACTTATGGTGTGGTTTATGTAATCTCTTGTAAACCGAGGGCCAATGCAACCATCTATGGATGAAATAAATACCACAATCGGTAAAAAGAATAAAGGAAGGTATCTGCCAAAACACAGCCTTCCATCCTCCCGTAGATTCATTGATATCCATGTAAAGAAACGAAAAGCCATTCAATTCTAACAAGAAGAATGGAGTTGTTAATAGAACCATAGTTGGGATAGCGGTTACTGCACGTTCAATTTCCAAAGCCATTTGATTTTTCAAATATCTTGGATGATTGAAAATCTTTCTATCAAAAACGAAAACATATGACAAGTAAGCAACTGAAAAATATAAAAGCCAACCAAATAAAGTAGTCACTATAAAAATTGATAAAGTTTCTCTGAAAAGATTTGATCTGGCCAAAAATGAGCCATCTAAATAATCTCCGCCAGGCAACAAATTTGGAGCTAAACCATATATTTCTGACTTGTCTTGATAATTTGCGATCTTGGAAACTATGTAATTCGGAATAGAAGCCACATTGAGACTTGAAATATTAAAAGAGGTTGGCGCTACTAGCGTTGAATTTGAGGAAATTGAATTGACTATAGGTGCCGCAGGACATTGAATTTTTGAGATAGTATTGACAATTGGCGAATTTTTGAAAAACTCATGCACGATACCATCTTTAGGTAACAACGTATCATATAATTTGTCGAAAAAGAAATAGTCACTTACTTCTAGTACGATATCCATGGTAGAATAAAAAACGTGTCAAGTACTGTCTCAATTTTAACGGTAGTACGTGGAAAACTGAAAGTGGTATTCACTGAATATATGTGAAAGATCTTGGACTAGAAAACGGTTAACGAATGTGTAAGTTGAAAAAAAGGACGATGAACACACTGAATTAAATTAACGATCTTACCTCCATATATATATTGATGAATAAGTCTTCACGGGGGGAGGGGGATGGAAATTATTTTACTAGTTACTATTTACTTTTTCCACTACTAATCTTTCTTCAGGTCTCGCTCATCGTTCCCCAGCACAAGCCAACCAGTTACCTAAACGATGGAAACGATTGACGCAACACACTTCGCTCATCGCGCCAAAAATCGGATCATTGTTTTTTGAGCGAGAGTCGGGTATTGATTCTATCAGTTCATCTCTAGTATAATAGTGCAGCAATATCTACGGTTGTCAAACTCGGACCACAATTTTTAATGTATGCATATTTGTATCGTATGCTCTTTTATAATAAATCTAACAAGTCAGAGTTTGTGTTGTTTTTATTACTTTTGACTGTGTTTGTAGTTGTGTATATATGCGGTGACAAGGATTTGGGTGATAACACCACATTCGAATTGAACCCTGGTGGGTAATTGACCATCAGTTGATTCGCTATAGATACCTGTTTTGGTTGCTCTTGCTGTATCACTGGTTGAGGAGGCGTATTCGGTAGACATTTCATTTTGTCTACTTCGCTTTTCCAATTAATCTTGTTGATACTGGATGTTTCATCTGTGGCTGCCAGTTGATAATCATCAAAATCATCAACGGTCTCTGTTTTCTTGTTGTATGTTCGATTTAAAGTATTTAATAATCGCGTATTTGATTTGTTGGTGATTGGATTGGTTGCCCCAAACGCTAGATTGTTATTCTTTTTCGACTGGATGGGCTTCAACGCCATAGGGTTTACGTTGTTAGTAGGTTGCAGGGTGGATCTACTTGTAACTGTTGTAGGTAGTTTTCTTGAAGGCTGCATAATATTCTTTGATTTAGGGCCGGGCAACTCCTTTGGAGCTTGGCTTATGGTTTGGGTGTTTAACAATGATTCAATATTTGTATGTTCTCCATTTGTTGTCGTATTGGTTGTAGTGGATGACGTTTTTGGTAGCGCCGATTGTTTCTTTTCTTCCAATCGATTTTGCATATCGTGTATCATTGACATGAAATTTTTGAATTCGATTCGACTGCAATCGTTACAGCCAAATGCAAGACTGAGACATTGGGGTAATACAGATTCAACTGCAGACTCTAAATCTAATGCTATATGTTCACTTTTGACCAATTTGCAAAACAAGTTTAAAACCTTGCCCACAACTCGTTTGTCTCTACTCTTTAAATTCTTCATTATAGGAAATAGCTGTTCGTAAACTATAATTTTGTCAATGATTTTCATTTCGACAAATTTTTCAAAAGTATCAATTGTGATCAATTTGGTTGATAACACAGTTGTAGTCTTAAAAACCTGGCATAATAAAAGAAATAAAGAATTTTTTATATACGGAAATTCAATTTTCTCAATAACGTTAGGTAAAAATTCTAAAAAGCTCTCTTGCAATTTAATTTGAACCTGCTTTTGATCTTGTTCCTTCGGTGGTGATGTTAACACTAACTCAGCGAACCTTTTGATCAACTCGATAAACTGCTTGTCGTTAGTCTTTTCTTGTAAAATATTCAAATTCTCCACTAATGTCAAACGAGTTTGAACAGATGCATTAATCAATTTCGTAAAATATCTTTTAGGTGCTTTCTTGTTTTTCGAGCCATCTCTGAACAAAATATCAAAAACTCTGTCTTGGAAAGTTAAATGTGAAAGTGCCTCTGAGATTCTCAAAACCAAAGTCAATGACAAGGATATCAATTCATCAGTATTTGGATCTAAGCTGGCATTTTCATTCAAAATCGTCAATTCATTTGTCAAAACATCAATCAATAACGGTAACAATTTCAGTGTTTTAAATGCAGGTGGAAATTGAGATATCAAATCGGTTTTTGTACTTCGGTCAAAATCCAATAATCCTTTCATGAACACCAACTTGTCATCAACAGATTTCGTAGAGAATTCGTCTATGAACCACATTGCTTTAATTATACTTCCATTGAAGAAATCAGAGTCGATAAATTGGTCTAATGTAAGTCTATCTTGAGGGTATCTGGCTAGCAATTGTGGAATAAATGGATATAATTTATCAGGAACATTTTTCAACACATATTTCAATTCAGAAGGTTTATGATTGTAAAATTTCTGTTCAAACTTTCTAAACTCTTGCTTGAAATCAGATATGCTATTTGAATCGAAACAATTTATTAAATAGTCAGAATCATTGTACAAATAAAATATCAAAAGACCAAATGACCAAATATCATTAGCAAAATCTAGTTTGGGGTGTGTGTCAATGATTAGTTCTGGAGCTGTGAAATTCAAATTCAAATTGGCAAATGGAACCACTGACGAGTTGTTCATTATATAGAAGTTTTCTCTCTCCTGGGGTGAAATTTCACCAAGATTCTGCAAAAATTTGAATCCTGCAAGTTTCCAATCTCCTTGATTATTAATGAAAACGGATGAGGGTTGTAAATTCAAATGAATTATATCACAAAAACTGTGCAAGAATTGCAAACCCTTTGCTACTTGCAAAAGTCCTTTCTGAACCGATAATGAATCCAAATCTTTGGGGTTCACCGTTAACAAATTATCAGTAACTGGTTCGCTCACAAATAGAAATTTCGTCTTTGTTTCTTCCAATACTTCATAGATGGTTAGAAGCTGCGGATGCTTCAATTTACTCAACTGTGAGACTTCAAATTTTATAAGTTCATAACATTCACTGATTATAACTTTAGGATTCTTTGCAGTTGATGATGTCGAACATAATCGATTTATCTGACTTTCGAATCGTGTCTTATTGAATATAAATACTGAAATTATTCTTCCACTACTTTTGTGTTTTGCCGGATAGATTGACCAAGGCTCTGATACAAAGGATGGGTTATCCAGAACATTGTAGATAGCTCTGATACCTGTCTTGAAACCCAAACTACTAAACATCGAAATCTGTAGTGATTGACAACTTGGTTCTTGTCAAAAAAACAATGAAAAAAAAATGCATGAAAGTAGAGATAAAAATAACTGAACAAAATTTTTATTAGCTTTAATACTGTTTCATCACAACATTTCAATATGGATTTAATAGAGGATAACTTCAAGCACTCAGCTGAAAGACTAGATAAGCCATCGCCATATTTGATAAGGAAGGCGAGAAATAATTATGGTGAATTGGAAAGAGCTATGAGCCTGAAAACAGTATATGTGGGAAACTTATCTCATTTCACAACTGAAGAACAAATACATGAGTTATTCCTGAAAAGTGGAGCAATTGATAGAATTATTATGGGATTGGACAGAAATAAACTTACTCCATGTGGTTTTTGTTTTGTTATTTATCGAACTGAACAAGGATCATTGAATGCGATGAAATATTTGCAGTCAACTGTATTGGATAGCCAAAATATATCAATAGATTTGGATCCAGGTTTCCGTGAGGGTAGACAGTTTGGTAGAGGAAAGCATGGTGGTCAAGCTGGTCAAGAAGCTGCTGCTGCTGGATATGAGAATGGAAGAGGTAGTTATAGGGGTAGAGGAAAAAGTGGGTTCAGAGGTGGGTTCAGAGGCGGGTTCAGAGGAAGAGGAAGAGGAAGAGGTGGTTATAGGGGTGAAACATCGGTGTATATACCTTCAAAAGATCCAAATTTTGATGCCCCTACAACATTTAATCCCATGGCTGATATGAGTGGACAATAGTTAAATACTGTACAATGCATAGTGTTTACCTAAGATTAAAGCAACAACCTCTGTGGTGACCACAAATCATACGTTAGAAAATTTTATTTGTATTACTTAAAGTTGAAGATAGTCACTAAAGAGAATATTAGATCACTATCACGGAAAATGAGAAAGAAAAACTCAATTAAACATCTTACTTTTGACACTTGATATTATTATCGGAGTAGAAGTTGAGGAAGCAGTTGTTGTCATTATAACATTTGTCTGAAAGCTCTCCTTTGTCTGTGGTACAATTTGGAGTGAATGGACTGAGTCTATACTTGTAGTCCATAAATCTTTGATTGAAAGCAACATCTGTGACGTTCCACAATGGTTTTGCAACATAATTGTGCCAGAAGGTACAATTGAGTGGCGCATCTTTTGGCCAAGTACGATCAGGATCATAGTGATCCCTAGCTGAATATTCGACTTCCCATCTTGGCTCTTCGCCCCCATTGTTAAAAGTTTCATTTAAACGGGTGAAATAATTATAAGCATTGATAATATTAAAACTTTCATTTTCAACTTCATACCATTTCCAAGAAGGATTAAAATTTGTGTATGGAGTGACGGATTGTGCAACCCATGACATGTTTATAATATCTTCAGCTGCATTAGATGAAGAATTGGAAGAATACAAGATACTGAATTGATCCCTATGTGTATGACCATAGAATAAATTAGCTATGGTGTATGGTGAAAATCTTTCAACAATTTTTCCGAAGATACGTGATTGAATAGGTAAAACATCATAGTTATTGGATGGAATATGGGCCATAATCCAGACTCTTTGTCCCTTTTGCTCACTTTCTATTAATTCATCAACCAAAAATTTCCATTGGCCAAACAAATCTGGATTTGTTGATTGATCAATATACGCCCACAAGTTATCAGAATAGTACGTGTTGGAATTTAAACCTATGATCTTCAAACCTCTATTGGTAACATAGGAAAATCCCGAATAATGGCTCTTGAGATCACTTGCTTCCTTTCCTGGGAGCCATTCATTATTGACCCATAAATCTACCATATCATCAATATTATAATGGTAGGAGTTATTGAAGTCATATTGAATTGGTGCAACTTGAGCATAAGGGAAAGAATCGTGATTACCCAAACTAGGCATGATAGGAATATTACCTAAGAAATGCTTCATGAGTTGGAATCCTCTGATTTCAGCACCCTTTGTATCATTGGGAGTACAGTGAATACCATCGTGGTCAACTAAGTCGCCAGTGAATAAAACAACCTCAAATTTCTTTTCAGCATTAAGTTTAGCCATTTCGACCAAAGAATTGTTCATCAAAAGTTCAGGGATATCAGCAAGATATGCACCAAAAGAAGTGGAAGGAGCGTTTTGGAAACTATATCCACGATACTTAGGAAAGTCATAGTAGTCTCCCTTGACGTACTTATTATTTTCATCATATTTAGCATCAGGGTAGAAAGAAAAGTCAAATGTCTCAATTGAAGGATCAATATTCTTATAATATTGAGTAAAATTATAATCCTGTCCCGGTAACTTTTTGTTATATGATTCTGGTAAACTACATGGATATTTTGTACAGTTTGACTCAGTACCCAATTCATATCTTGGTTGAATATGGAAATCAGTAATATGAGCGATATTGAATCTTTCAGAATTGTTTTTGTATTCTGGTGCGAAATGATGTTTTGCTTCCTTCTTTGGCCACCAGCTCGACAAATCAAATACTTTATCAACATCAGGAGTTTTTGGTAAAGCACAAGCTTTGCTTCTTTTAAAGTAACAATAGTACTCCAAATCTAATTCACTGGAAACGTTGAAGTTCTTGATAACATGAAGAAAGTCATTATCAAAAAAATTAACACTTGTACCTGAAGTAATACCTGAATCATAATTGTTATTGAAAGCCACAAAATTTTTAGAATTCGTAGTGACGAAGAATTCCTGATAATAACATGAGTCCTGGTAGGCACTGGTTTTCAAACAATTTTTGAATAATAATAACGTGACTAAATGTTTCTTATTGGGATATTCCTCAACTAAAGACTTGGCGTATTTAATTCTATCTTTACATTTAGTACACTTGGATCCTTGTGCATTAGTCAAGTTTTGAAGATGTAAGTTGATGAAATCAATGTCAGTGGCCGGTAAATTGCGGAAAATCTCATCGGTCATATCAGCAGATCGCTTGTGAATAACTTGACGCTGGAGAGAGCTTAGTCCCGGAACGTTGTGACCAAGAACAGTTCCAAACAAGACCAAACAGACAACTAAGAATTTCGAAGTGAACATTTGATTGATTGGTGAATTGGTCTTGGACCAATTTAAATAATACCAAATATTTTGGACTGATTTATATAAAATTTGAAATGTAAAGGAGCCGGGGAAATTGGGAAGTTAATTCCATCTTGTTGAAGCAACGTGAATCATTTTTAAGTGGGTGTGAAATGTGATTCCTCCCTACTGCTCAATCGAATTAGTGTGCATGCGTTTTGCAACTAAAACTATCATTGTACATTTTTTGCACGTGTGCTCCCATTCTGTAACGCAACCCTCTGATTGAATACAAGATTTTGATGCCGTTTGATAGTAATCTTATCATTGTGCCAATTTATAAAAATTGACCCCATTTTCCCCCTAGCCCTTTCATTTTACAAAATGTCAAGATGTAGTATTGGACTACATGCTATCCTTCCATCCTCGGTTGTGAGTTCGACGTTTGCAAACAATAAACCTATTTTTATTTGTGATGTGTGCTTCAGAGGATATTAACTTGAAGCCAGGTGGTAATTATAACTGAAATATATATATACAGCTAAATATCAGAAGCCAAAATAAACGAAGAGCTCACGTATTTGGAAGTAAGGAAAATCTAGAATAGAATTAAGTATTTTGACACCTATAGTTGTCATCACTATGAAAGTTTGTAACACAATAATTTTCGTTGCGACATTTGTTTGCAACGGTGGTACCATTGGCACATTTTGGCATACCAGGACCGAATCTGTATTGAACTTCACTGAACTTTTGGTTAAACTCAATATTAGTCTCGTTCCTCAATTTCTGGAGAACATAATTGTGCCAAAATGTAGCATTTACTGGAGAATCGTTTGGCCAAGTATTCTCAGGATCATACATATCTCTAACTGAATACTCAAATCTCCAACGTGGTTCAGCACCGCCATTAACAAATGTTTCATTCAAGTGGATATAATAGTTGAAGGCATTCATGACGTTGAAACTTTCATTTTCAACTTCGTAGTATCTCCAGGATGGGTTAAAATTAGCATATGGCGTAATAGACTGTGAGATCCAGGCCATGTTTACAATATTTTTTGCATCTTTAGGTGAATTTGAAGAATAAAGAATACTGAATTGATCTCTATGAGTATGGCCATAGAAGATATTAGCGATGGTGTATGGAGAAAATCTTTCAACAATTTTACCAAATATACGTGATTGCAATGGTAAAACATCATAGTTGCTGTTTGGAATATGAGCCATGAGCCATACTCTTTGACCCTTTGTTTCACTTTCAACTAATTCATCGATTAAAAATTTCCATTGACCAAACATGTCAGGATCAGATTCAAGATTAATATAGGCCCATAAATTTTTTTGATAGTAGCAATTTGAGTTTAATCCAATAACTTTCAAACCTCTATCGGTAACATATGAAAATCCTGAATAATGATTCTTGATAGCATTTCTATCTTCCTCTTCAAACCATCCGTTGTTGATCCATAAATCAGCCATTAGTTCATCGTTCCAACCATATGAGTTGTTGAAATCATACTTTAAAGGTGATAATTGACCGTACGGAAATGTGTCATGATTACCGAGACTTGGTAAGACAGGAATATTATTCAAATAATGTTTCATAATTTTGAATGACTTAATTTCAGATTCTTTGGTGACTTCCGGAGTACAATGGATTTTGTCATGATCAACCAAATCTCCAGTAAAAATTGCAAATTCAAACTTTTTATCAGGGTGAGCTTTAGCAATATAATTCAATGAATTATTCAACAAAATTTCCGGAGAATCAGAATTGTAAGCACCAAAAGAAGAAGCAGGCAAATTGTTGTAGTTCCAACCTCTGAATTTAGGAAAATCATAGTATTCACCAGGAATATACACATCGTTTTCATCATAATGCGCATCAGGATAAAATGAGAAACGAATGTTTTTAGCATTTGGAGAAGCTTTCTTCAAGGCAGTGGTGAAATTGTAATCTTTTCCTGGTAACTCGTTATTGTATGACTCTGGTAAACAACAAAGTGATGCGGAACAGTTACTTTCACTACCGACCTCATATCTTTGTTGAATATGGAAATCACTAATATGTAAAACATTGAATCTTTCAGTGTTATTGGTATAAACAGGTTCTGAATAATGTTCTGCCTTTTTCTCTGGCCACCAGCTTTCAACATTGTAAAGTTCCTGAACGTCTTTAGTAGTTGGGAGTTTACAAGCAGAGCCTTGTTTATAAAAACAGTAGTATTCTAAATCCAATTCACTAGAGAGGTTGAAGTTTTTTAAAAGGTGGAGGTAATCGTTGTTCCAAAAGTTAACACTCGAACCTGTTTTGACCCCTGAATCCCAATCTTGGGTTTTGACAAAATTTTTCACGTCAGTAGTAACGAAGAAGTCGTTGTTATCACATTTTGATTGACTATTGTTATTGGAAACTAAACAATGCTTGTACATCAATAAACTAACCAAATTTTGGCTTTCAGGGTTTTCTTCAAGTAACGATTTAGCATATCTAATTCTTGATTTGCATTGATCACATTTGGTACCATTAAAACTTGCTAGTGATTGAAGGTGATAAGAAATAAAATCCAAATCAGTAGAAGATAAAGCATCATAAACAATGTCGACAATATTTGCTCTCTTTGCAAGGGATTGTGAATGAAGTGAATTAAAACCAGGAATAATGTGAGTAGAAATACATGACACAAGTGCCAAAGTGGCAACTAACTTGCTTAGAAACATGGATGTGAATGGTAGCGGCCAATACAGATACTTGTAACATTTTTTATGCAGAAACAAGGAATAATGTTGAATTTATAGAGTTGTTATTCTAGTTAGTAAGGGTGAAGCTCGTCCATAAATGGTTGCAAAATGATGAACGTTTTCGAGAGATTAAGGAAAAAGTTCTAGAAGTTTTCTTGGTAAAAAATCTTAATACTAAATTGCCTTTCGTTTGAGTAAATTGATGATGTACAACCAACACGTGTGTGTAGTATAAATTGATTGAGTGTAGTTAGTTTCGACCGTCCATATGGCTTTTTTAATTTTATTGAAATTACTTAAAGTAAATCTTAGAATGATCTAACTTTTAATTGTTAAGTTATACAGTGTGTAAATACATCGACTGGCTCTGTTTTACTAGGATCTTTGATTACAAGTTGCAAATTTTAAAGAATCAAGAATATGCAAAATATTTTACATCGGAAATTTGTAATAACTTGGGGATTTTGAACCCATGATAAATTAGTTTAAAAATTACAAATTCCACTAAAATTAGATTAGGAGAAACTTTGATAAATCAATCTGTGAAAAGCTAGCAATTGAAACAGCAGAAACCACGGATAAACAGGGAAGTACATAACAGTAAACTGAATAATTTCTTATTTACTTTCAAGCATGCAGTTGAACTAACACTCTATCCCGAATTCCTTACGTACATTCGTCCATGGTAGATGCAATACTGAGATAAATGCCAAAAAATGTCGTTTTCTTGCCCCATAAGTCTCATAAATGTCTCTTTTTTTTTCATCTTTCAACACTTTTAAGTGTGAGATATAGTATTCCGAGTAGACAAAGGGATATTTCAACTGATCAGTCTTCAATTTCCATGAACTGTTGAGATACCCACAGCATGTCGACTGATGAACCAGCACCTGGTCGAGAAAATCCAATTCAATCAAGACCACCCTCGATTGATTCTGACTCAACTCATTCAACTAGAGGCAAAGGCTTCACAAATACTCATACTTCCTCCAACAATTTACGCCCTACATTACAAAATACGGTAAGATCAGTACCAGCATCTAATATATCTGCCGATAACAACTCAAATACTCCATTGGTGAATAAAAAGCATCCGCCAAGGTTGAAAGCCCATAATCGATCACTTTCTCATAACAAACTATTAAACAAACTCTCAACATCATCGGGGCCGGTGGTAGTACGACCAAATTTGAATAGATCAAAATCCACAGATGGATTACTCAAAAGTAGACAAGGAGGGGCAATAAAGAGAAATAGTAGGTCATTTACGAAAATCACAATGCTACAACCATTGACCACGACAGTTTCAAATCAATCATTGAAATCAAATAAATCAGCTACTTCATTGAAGGGATATGCCTCTTCTTCAACAATTGGTTTGAGATCGAGTGCAAGAAAGGGTAAAGCTATTTTGAGACTAAATGATGATGATCAAAATTATGAAGATGTAAACGAACCACCACAAGATGGAGAAGGTGATGATAGTAATAACGAACCAGTTCCAGAAAGATTTGATAGTAAAGAAATTATATCCACAACTCATCTGAATTCTGATCAAAATATCCCAAGCTTGTATGAACAAATAAATAGAATCTTACCAGATCCAACTCCAACTTTAGAAGGACAGCCTGAAAACAGAGAGAAGCTCGAAGTCTTAGAGGAAGGAAACACAGTTGATAGCAAAGTTAGCAATAATAACGATGAAAGACCTGATTTGATACCTTCAACGAGAAGCTCAACCGATGATTTTTTACAAGCTAACAATCTATATGGAGGGTCCTTGTTATTATCGCAATCCACTGGTCTTGTCAAGAAGGTCGACGCAATGAATTCTAGAATAGCTGAAATTTATCCTGGTATGGCAAATATTGATGAATCCAATCACTCAGAGTCTGTAAGTGGAATTTCGTTCAAGGCAAATCCAATGGACCCGAACATAACTAATAATATTGCTGAACCAGTAACGACTAATAAAAATGTCAGTCAAAACAATTCTTATCAACCTAACCAGACAATATTTAACAATTTGCAAAGAACTAATAATCAGTATTTGACGACTAAGAAACAACAGCAACAGCAACAAGATCATCACCAACAGCAGCAAAAAATACAAAAACCACAACGAAACGCCTCACAAGTTGCAAATTCAATCAACAATGGTGTTAATAATTTTGCTGATTTTTTACGTACGAACCGTTCAAATGAATCATCAGCAGACCTGCATCATGGAGTTGGGAATAATATTGAGAGTAGAACGCAACAAAAACTATGGTTACAAAGAGAAAGTTCGTTGATGGATGTAACAAACTTGGATAGTAATAGAATGTCAAATTTTTCCAATTTATCATTGAATAATTTGATGTTTGCTCACAATTATAATAACCAAAGCCATGTCGATTTACAGCATGCCAATTTGGGACTTCATCAGCAACATTTGACTTCCTCACTTGCCCCTCTAACTCCAGCTACACTTGGCGGAAGTGGTACTACCGGAGTCGGTGCTGTTGGTAACAGCCATATTCAATATGGAATAACATCCCAGGATGCTAACGTAGCCTCTAATAATATCAACGGATTACTTACAATAGTCCAGAACTCTCATCAAAACAGCATCCAATCTAGAACCGAATTCGAAAGATTGAATAGAGAGTATTTAAATGTGAGAAGACACTTAAACCCTATTGGTCAAAGCTTGGATAGACTAGGTCATTATTTCAAGAAAGATATTAAAGTAGTAAAGAATAATAGAAAGGGAGCTGAAAATCAAAGTAATGCTAACGTTGGTAACTCATTTGAAGAGTATGTGCCTTCGAACGAGGAAAGACAAAAAAAAGTATACATTTCTTTAAGTAAGCTATGGCAAGAGGCAATCATTTCATCGCTGTCCTCTACATCAGCATCAACAAGAATGAATCACATACCACAGCAACATATCATGAGTCAACGTCCAATTAACCCTCGTCTAGCATCGTATGGTCAACAAAATCAAATCTCTTTTCGACAATCACAAACTCCAACTACTAGGGCAGTAAAACTAGCTGCTGCACAAGTAGATTCAGCTTAGGGAATCCCAAATAAATACGTTTTATTTCATGTGTAATATATAGTGTAGGTTTACAGTAATAAATCCTTTCATTTATTAATTATATGTACATGAAGAATCGATGACTTAAATACTAGTTAAAATACTAGTTAGGTGGTCTAACCTTGTCTTTGTTTATGTTTACCATTACTTTTACAGTAAACATAAACTCTTCCCTTTCTTCTAACCAAATAACAGTCCTTACAGAAGGTCTTAACGGAGGTTCTAACTTTGAATGACCTAAATGGTTGATATAATGCACCTGTTATAATTGGATTTATTATTTTTGGAGTAGCATTAAAAAGACTTCTGCTAGCAGTGGATGAAGTATTGAGCTTTTGTTTTATTATACTGGTGATAGATAACATGTTATATATATGTTAATGAATATGAATTTGGTATAGACAGTTTATCTATAATGGCTCTGTTAGGATTAGTTGATTGGTCAGCAATGAATCCTGGTAGTGAACATTTTTTTTTATGGAAAAAATTAATGTATTGAAAAAACCTGATCACTTTACACGTATTATTGACAACAATAAAAAAATTTCAAACACGTACTTCAATCTCAATTGATTCCGATTTTACAACCCAACACAACCAAGGCAACTAGCATTCAGTCCGTCCCAGACAACCCATCTCACACTCAATCGAATCTCGAAAAGTACAAGAAGATGTCCACTCTGTTATACAAGAAACAGGACGCTTATGCTAGCACATCTGGTGCTCCAGATAAAATGGCTGTTTTTCAAGAATGTCTTCAACAATTTAATGCTACACCAGTCAACGCTAAGAAATGTCGAGAATTATTGGCTAAACTATTAAGATTGATTTATAATGGTGAAGACTTTCCGGCCCAAGAGTCAACAACTTTGTTTTTCTCAATCTCAAAATTGTTTCAGCATAAAGATCGATCATTAAGACAATTAGTTTATTTGACTATCAAAGAATTGTCTTCTACATCTGATGATATCTTGATGGTTACTTCATCAATTATGAAAGACATTCAAGGCAATGATGCCGTATATAAACCCAATGCTATCAGAACTTTATCTAAAGTCTTGGATCCAACTACAGTCACTGCTGCTGAGAGATTGTTCAAAAACGCAATCGTAGATAAGAATCCAATTGTTTCATCAGCTGCTTTAATTTCTTCCTACAACTTATTGCCTCATGCTAAAGATGTTGTTAAAAGATTCACTAACGAAACTTTGGAAACCATTCAATCTTACAAACAATTCCCACCTGCGCAATTTCAACTACACGAATACTATGGTAGTTCAACCTCAAATTTACCTTCCACTTCTTATATGTATCAGTATCATGCATTGGGTTTGATTTATCAATTAAGAAATCATGATAAAATGTCACTTATGAAATTAATCACTTCATTGTCCGAGGGTTCTTCATTAAAGAATTCATTCTCAATCATTCAATTGATTAGATATATCAACAAAATTTTAATTGACGACGAATCTTTGATTACTAATTTATCTCCTATCTTGGTAGGATTCTTAAAACACAAGTCAGATATGGTTGAGTTGGAAGCTAGTAAAACTTTGATCAACTTGCAGCATTTGATCAAAGATGATCAATTTATGCAAATCATTACTACATTACAAAAATTGTTAGGAGTTCCAAGAACTGCTACCAGATTTGCTGCCATCAGATTAATCAATAAGATATCAATTAAGCATCCAGAAAAAATTATCGTTATCAACTTGGAATTAGAAGGATTGATTAATGATTCAAACAGATCCATTTCCACATTGGCTATTACTACTTTGTTGAAAACAATGGGAGCAGGAACTATCGATACAGGATCTGCTGGTGGAGAAAGTGTCGATAGATTGATTTCAAAGATGACCTCATTAATGGATGAAATTACGGAAGATTTCAAAATTGTTATTATTGAAGCAATTGAAAACTTAGCATTAAAATTCCCCTCAAAACACAAGAAACTTGTTACATTTTTGACTGATTTATTAAGAGATGACGGTTCATTGGAATTAAAAACAAGTATAGTTGAGGCTTTGTTCGATTTAATCAAATTCTTACCAGATGCTAGTGCCAAGCAATTAATTTTGATGAACTTATGTGAATTCATTGAAGATTGTGAATTTATCGAGTTATCAGTTCGTATTTTGCATTTATTAGGTGATGAAGGTCCAACCACTTCAAACCCATCATATTACATCAGACATATCTACAATAGATTGGTATTGGAGAACTCGATTGTAAGATCATCAGCAGTTATCTCATTGGCAAAATTTGCTGCTGTTTGTGGTGGAGATGTTTCCAAAAACATTGTGATTCTTTTGGGAAGATGTTTAAACGATATTGATGATGAAGTAAGAGACAGAGCAGCCATATCATTAAATTTCATTAATAATCAGAAGAAGAATTTGATTGTCAGTGATGCAAAATATGATTTAGCAGCTTTGGAAAATAAATTAATTCACTATTTAAATAACGAGGAAAATTACTCCAAAAGATTTGATATTGATGAGGTTCCAATCATCTCTAATGAAGAATTCAAATCGATTGAATATAACAGAAAGATTAGTAAATTAGAGCGTTCAAATACCGAAATAAACGAAGCAGCCGAATTAGAAGATAAAAAAGACAATATAGAAGAAGCTTCGTCTGGTGATAATGTGGCAAATGATTTGCTAAAACAACAAGAATACGCTCAGGAATTATCAGCAATTGCCGAATTTGCTTCATATGGTAAGTTAACTAAATCTACAACTCATCCAGTCTATTTGACAGATAAAGAAAATGAAATTGTTGTAAGTGTTATTAAACACTTATTTATTGAATCTCAAAAATTAGTGTTACAATACACTATTAACAATACTTTACCACACACTGTTTTACAAGACATTTCCGTTATTGCTCAACCCGATAATGAATTATATCAAGAAGATTTCATTGTCCCATTAAGTGAATTAAAACCTGACCAAACTGGAACTGTATATGTTTCATTCAGTACACCAACTATAAACGATGAAGAATTACTTTCGGCATTTGGAAATACAGTGGCATATACCAATAGAGATTTGGATGAGGATGGAAATGCTGATCCATCAGATGATGGATGGTCCGATGAATATCAAATTGACGATTTAGAATTGTTAGCAGGAGATTTTGTTATTCCATTATACAACTCAAATTTCACAGCAATTTTTGACCAGTTACCAAATCAAAATACTGCTGTAAGTAATATTAGTAATGTTGATACTTTGGAAAATGCAGTTACAAAATTAAAGAATAATTTGAATATGATGCCATTAAATGGCTCAGACTACGTACCAAATGATTCAACTTCACACACATTGAAATTATTAGGTAAAGATGCATGGGGTGGAAAAGTTGGTGCTTCAATTAGATTAGCTGCAACTGGAGGAAAAATTGTCGGTAAAGTAGAAGTTAAAACTGAAACCAATAACTTATGTAATGTTATAATTAGCAGTGTATATTAGGTATAAACTGATGTTTAGTAGAAAAGAAGACAAAATAATCTTGATTTCGAAGTACCATGTGAATATAAGCTAACCTGATTTGAATCACTTCTCACTAAGCCTACATTCGAAAATGAATGTCGGCGTTAAGAAATACGAATCAGTTTATACATAATTCGTCAAGAAAACAGGACATTCCTTACGGAAACTCACGCAAATGTACCTTTATATTATAATCTCCATCTATATAACTCTGCAATTCTGAATATCTAATATCAAGTCGTCTATTGTTTACTTTTAGTTGCCACAGAAGACTTCTTCATTTGCTGATATAACAAGCCCCCTGAGAAATACACAAATAATGCAGCCAATAAGATAAACAAGAATATCCAAACAGCAGCTAGATTATTAGCTTTAGCAGCTGTAGGACAAGCATGATGAGATCTTACTTCGAAGAAATATGTACAATCATTAGATTGTCCAACAAATGATACGGAGGCACGAGCTGACATTTCCCTGTCGCAAGCGAATGTTAAAATTGTAGATTTTCTAAACTTGTTTCCAGTTTGTGGATTATATGCATCACAATAGGATCCGTTTTCATAGGTTAGTGTAAGTTTTCTACCTCTGAATTTTGGTGATGTTGAATATCGTCCGATTGAAACATATTTGTTTGTGACAGAATCAATATAGTAGGCTCCGATCATACTCGTATTCACATTGTCCTGAATTTCATCGATGTCATCATGATGCTTCTTGAATGGATTCGAACAGATTCCAATAGTATAATTCTTACCCGAGTCATATCCTCGGGCAAAGAAGGGCAAAGCTTTACCTTCATTTGCAGAAGATGATAGTCCACTTAAATCTATGAAACCTTTACTCAACGGATTGTAAACCGTACAAGGGTCTAATTTGTCCATTTTCTTTTCTTTTTCCTGTTTTATTCCATCTTTTGATGTTTTTGCTTCTTTTAAAGAGATTGGCTCCTTTTGATCTTGTGAAAGCACCTCTTGTTTGTATACTTCTTGAGGTTGTTGTAGATTCGGATGTATGAATGTGAAATGACTTATTGAATTAATTATGTGGCTTCCTGTTTCATATAGAATATCATTTTGTTTTCCTGTTTCCATTAATATGATGAATATTATTATTGTTAGAGTGAAAAAAGGTAGAACTGTTCTTCTAACTAGTTTTGACATCATTATCTCTGTGTATATACTAATTGCATGAGTTCCTGATAGTCAATCTGAGGATGTTTTTGTTGTAATTTCAAATGAACTATTCTGGTTATAATCTGAACATCCAAACACACATACTTAGTGTGCTCGCATAATTCATTTTTTTACTGTCCAAAGTGAAAAGCAAATCAATCTATTCATTTCACCATCAAGGGCCTGCAAGTGGAGTTATAAATTGGCAATCTATCTAATGTACACTTGGATCGATTCGAAGAACTCGATAACTTCAGGTATACTGGGGTTCAATGATATGGCTCCGAATATTTTAAATCTTTCTGATCCCTTACTGAGCCAAATATTAACATCCAAAAAAGCTTTACAATTGATGGAATCAAATTTTGCATCATCGGAATCAGAATCAGGTGATAAAAATGAAGATAAATCAATCATTGAGTTATTGATTGCTTCATGTGATGGAGATTTGGTGACTTTAGAAAGTATAACAAGAGCAAACCCACAATTGATTAATAAGTTATTTCCACTGGAAGAAAGTGGAATTACGGCCTTGATTTATGCCACATGTTTTCATAACACAGATGTCGTGGAAACTTTATTGAACAATCATCATGCAGATCCGGATATTGCTGATACAATTGTTAACTATACACCATTAATGTGGGCAGTATATTTGAAGCAAATAGATATGGTAAAACTATTGTTAGACCATCAAGCTGATCCGTATTTATCACCTCAAGATAACGGCAAAAATGCGATTTCATTAGTATATCCAGAGAATGCAGAAATATATGAATTCTTTAAATCACATTATTTATTGAGGTCAGCCAATGAACTTGATGACAATGAGATTTTTGGTTCGAATACATTTTCACCTAGCAATGATTTTGAAGATGACTTGACCACAAAGCTCAAAATGCAAACCCTTTCAGGTACAATGAATGAACAAGGAGCAGATGAGGAGGAGGAAGAAGTTCATGACGCAGATGACGAATATACGCTAGCGCATGACACTGAACTCAAACAACTTCGAGAATTTGACTACGATATATTACTACCTGAACAATACATTAAATTTACGGACAGTGATATTCCATCATTACTAGACTACATTTTTAATTTAAGATCAATCACGACATTTCAGCATAATTCCAAACTACCTGCTGCTATTGTTTTTCAATTAATTAGATATTCTCACATCAAGGTAGAATCGAACGAATTGACAGATTTCATGTTTGATTGTTTCACAGCAAGGTTAAGAACAGTGACAAATACCAAATCAGGAGCATTTAATATGGCATTACAAGAAGAAACCACAGCAATGGGAGCTGGTGACATTGTGTTATTGAGTTACTGGTTATCATCATTGCAATTTTTGCATTTTTATTTTTGTAAAAATGGTATTTATACTAAATATCCTCGCTATCTACAAGAAATTATAAATCTAGTACAATCGTTAATTGCAACATTATCATTTTCTGTAAATTCTCGATTGAATTTTTTAGTTGATGATTGTATACTTAATTTTACCAGTTTAGTGGATGTATCAAATACATTATATGCTAAGGATTGGAATCTATTCAAGAAGAATAAGAAGCATCCTAACAATTATGATGATATATTAAATACATTATATCCTCCTACTCAATCAGAGTTAATGAGACCATCACCAATTAGATATATCCAAGTGTTAGGAGCATTAGATTATGTATTAAAAATTCATCAAGTTGATAATTTATTCCGCATACAAACTTTTTCACAGGTCTTTTATTACATGAATTGTACGATTTTCAATAGAATCATGAGTCAATCTAAATATTGTACACGTTCAAAAGCAATCCAAATTCGTCTTAATATATCAGCAATTGAAGATTGGTTACGTTCTCATAATTTGAAAGTTCGTAAATCGGAAAATATTGGGGGGTTGAATAAATTACTTGGGGATGAGAATGTAATTTTGCATAATTTATTGAATGAAGATGACAAAAGTAATAGAAGAAATCCACATTATTTACTGTTTTGTTATAACTCCCTATATCATGTCGGTAAAAATCAGTTACAACCATCAATTGAATTGTTGCAATGGTTACAATGTATGTCATCATTGAGTGAAAATGAAAGTTTAATTAATACGATCAATCAATTTGATTGTTTAAACTATTATCAATTGTTCAAAATTGCGAATAAATTATACAAATATGAAGTGGATGAATCAAAGTTACCCAAAAAATCCATAAATATGATTAAAGCTTTAATGAATGAACATGGTGAATTGCAAATTAGTAATAACTATTTACATTATATGACTCAAACAACCTTTTTATCAAAAGAAGTTTATGTTTATTTAAATCCAAATTACATATTTGAAGTTGCATTGCCTAATCTAACCGAATTAATTGACAGTTACGGTTCAGGATTAGGTGGAATTAAGATCTCAAGAAGTAAGAAGTATCAACCATCGCTACCTATAAGTGTAATGGATGATATTGATGAAATTTTAACTGAGAATAAAAACAATCAACCAAATGACATGTATGATTATGAACAAAGAAGTGGCGAGGATCAAGGCGAAGAAGAGAAAGAACATGAAGATGGCCATAGGAAGCTAGAGAATAAATCATATGAAAGAAAAGAAAGTTTCAAAGGTGATGAATTATTCAAACAAGTTCAAATTCCGAACACTTTATTGCATAGAGATTGGGAGGATGCAGACGATGTAGAAGATTTTGAAAGTAATCCATGGTAGCAGGAGTAATATAAATGAAAGTCCTTGAATGATGAGCATTGTTTAATAGGTATATAAACAAATTAATAGACACGGATATATAATTTCTGAAAGCAAGACTATGCAATCTCTTATTTGATCATAACCAAATAGATTAGCGTCTGCTTAGAAAGATAAATTTAAAGCAGCACTCAAAAGCAAGAGACCCAACTTAGCTACGATATTATAGAGTCTATCAATTTATAGTCTATATCGTTCCACATTTAAACTAGTCTATACCACTACCACAAGCCACTTGTTCGTGTGTGTAGTTAAAAGTACTACATGCATACGTGGACGAACTTTGAAATATTCTTTTCATCAAAGGTTAGACGACAGTGGCTAGTCTTAACCAGTTCAACAAAAAGGACAGAACAACGACATGATGTTGAAAAAAATCTGCATTCAATTAACTGGGAGGGTGAAAACCAAGTTCGTCTCGTGTTAATAGTACATGCATATGGTAGATCTCGAACAAAAAATACGATTTTCGAGTTTGATTTTAATCATAATCAAAGAAAGAATCTGCTTGAAATTCAAATCCAGACAGCATGGATGGAGGTGAGCGATATGGTTGCAAATGCCTTGGCCCTTGGGTAGAGTACATAATGTTGCTGGTCTTAATGCAAAATCAAAATCATGTGGTGCTGTGCATGTTCCAAGTTTGGACTCTTACTTTTGGAGATCTTAGTACTTTGCTATGACATTTCAAAGGGATGAACCAACTACAGGAGGAAAGAGTTGGCATTGAACCCAAGCTTGAGTTTTTGCTCGGCTTGCATTACAATAGAAACCATACCGCGATAGTTGCGATTCGCACACAACAGCTCAGATATCCCAACTCAAAGCTGATTCACAACAGCGTTTCCTTTCCACTATAATCACTATCGTCATATGAAATGGAGCAGGAGATTCGGTTTCGTGAATTGTCGTAGCGGATACACATTCTTGGTTATATACCAATATTTTGAGCCTCATCAATTTCCACATCGTCTAATTTTAATATGCATCACACTAATTATTTTTTGCGTTTCAGGTACCTGAAAAGACAATACGTTCCAGATTTGTGAAAATAAACATTCATCTCCAACATTTTCATATTAGACAAACTTTGAAATTGAAGAGGAGGCTGAATAAATATACATAATCTCACTGTTATGTTGTATCAGACTACTATAAATAAACTACAAACTGCCCCCATTTTCAACCTTACCTCTCGACCTTTTGCCCTTTGCGCTAATTCTTCAAAGCCACGATTCTGTTCATTCGCTCCTTCTGTAGACCGCAAGACACGATAATGAAAGTATTTTTGCAATTGCTATTGCTATCTTCAGCTGCTGTTGCAATCATTGGGGATGGATTTGTTGCTTTACCAGTGAATAAGATTCAACGTAATCTGCGTACATCAAAATTTCCCAATCGATTACTCATAAAAAACAAACAAGTTGCTGATCGACGTCAAGGTGCAGTGGGTGAAATTATAATCAACAGTTTTTCAGGATCTGGTTCTACTTCAAGTGTTGTTACTTCTACGCCCAAAGTTACCAGTAGTGCAGTTACAATAGCATCACCTACTTCCAATATTGGTACTGGTGCTTTTTCCCTTGATTTGTACAATCAGCAAACACTTTATGCAGCAACCCTTTCCGTGGGTTCTCCACCTCAGAAGATTGAAGTCATGATTGATACTGGTTCTTCTGATCTTTGGTTAATTGGTTCCAATAATCCACAATGTAAATCGAATGGTGGATCAACTGATTGTTCTACATATGGCACTTTTGATCCGCTGCGATCTTCAACCTGGTCCCAGAATACCACGATTTTTTCAGTCAGTTATTTTGACGGTGATAAAGCAACTGGACCATATTGTCAGGACAATATTGAATTTATCAAAGGGTGGTCTTTGAACGCTGCAAATTTTGCACTTGTTCAAGATACTTCATCTAGAATAGGTGTTTTTGGTGTCGGATACCCTGGTTTAGAAGCTACTCCAAACAAGTACACGAACATACCGTATGCAATGAAGGAGCAAAAGCTAATCGCTAAAGTAGCTTACTCGTTGTATTTAAACTCTCCAGATGCCATTCAAGGTTATATTTTATTTGGTGGTATCGATCAGGCCAAATTTACTGGTGGTTTGAAAACTTTTGATGTGGTCCAACTTAATGGGCAATACATTTATCACCAGATTCCTTTATTTAATATGTCAGCTTCAGTCAACAATTATACAGTGATTGATGGTATGGGACCTAAGTCACCATCTTTCAATGGCGGTATCGACCTTGGGAATAATCCAGTAATACTTGACTCAGGAACCACGTATTCATATTTACCCCAAGATCAAGTTGAAAAAATTGTCGCATTATTTGCTAGTGTTTCATACGACGACGCTGCTGGAGGTTACACTATTCCATGCAATATAGGTAACCCAGGAAGTTTTATTCGACTCAATTTCAATAATGAAAAAAACATTGATGTACCAATGTCTGAATTCATTATAACGACAGGTAACGATTCAAACGGTGTAGCACAATGTATATTTGGAATATTTCCTGGTCATTTGTCAATTTTGGGCGATAATGTGATGAGACATATGTATGCTGTGTTCAATTTGGATGATCATGTAATTTCAATTGCCCAAGCTGCTTATAATAATGATCATTACATTGTGCCAATTGAATGAAATTCAGTGAATGAATGATTCAATCCTTTCATTTTGGTTTATAGATGTAAACTTACAGTACAAATTCATTTTTTTTCCATGTTGCAAAGAATCTAAAATGCTAATGTATATTGTAAGTTGGATAAATATATATTCAAGAAATGAATTAAACCAATGGTAATCTACTACATCTTACTCATGAAATTGTTATTGTCAATTTTCTTGTTGTTTTCTTTCAGTAATTTGATTCTTCTCCATCTGAGGAAGTCCTCATTTTTAATGTTTTCCATATGATTCTTTGGATCAAGCATACCCCACAACCATTCAGGGTATTCTGAATCTTCCAAGGCTACTGGTTCGTCACCCTTTTTGAATACATTTAAGTTTAAAAGTGTGCCTGCAGGACACGAAGATTGAACTGCTGATTTAGTAGTGGAATCTGTTGGAGTTGGCGCTACGTTCTTTGATATTGACGAGTATGTGAGTGATCTTTTGCTTATTGCATTGCACACTCTGGTTATACTTCTAAACATGCTGATGGTGGTGGTTTGTAGTTTAATGTATTTTAATGAATGGGTTTTGATAAGTAGGTTATTAAAAATTTTCTTTTCGTGTGTTTTCGACCAAAATATGATTTCTCTCTTCAGATCGTTCGACAGAGGAAGAAAAATTTATAGAGCATTTTCAATTACACCTTCCTCTCATCTATTCAAATATAATCAATCATGCCACCAAAGAAGAAGGGAGCTCAAGAAAAACCAATTTTATTAGGTAGACCAGGTAACAATTTGAAATCTGGTATTGTTGGCTTAGCTAATGTGGGTAAATCTACTTTTTTCCAAGCAATCACAAGATGTCCTCTTGGTAATCCTGCAAATTATCCTTTTGCGACAATTGAACCAGAAGAAGCAAGAGTTATCGTTCCATCTCCAAGATTTGACAAATTATGTCAATTATATAAACCAAAAAGTGAAGTTCCTGCCTTCCTAACTGTTTATGATATTGCAGGTTTAACAAAAGGTGCTCATGCCGGTGAAGGTTTGGGTAATAATTTCTTAGCCAATATCAGAGCTGTTGATGCAATCTTTCAAATGGTTAGAGCTTTTGATGATGCTGATATTATTCATATCAACGATGAAGTCAATCCAGTTGCTGACTTAGATATCATCAGAGATGAACTAAGATTGAAAGATATTGAATTTGCCAATAAATATTTAGAAGGTATTGAAAAAATCACTAAAAGAGGTGGTCAATCATTAGAAGTTAAACAAAAAAAAGAAGAAGCTGAATTAGTCAAGAGAATCATTCAATTATTAGAAGAAGGAAAGAGAATTGCCAACCAAACATGGACCGCAAAGGAAGTTGATTCAATCAACCAAATGTTGCTATTGACTGCAAAACCATGTATTTATTTAATCAATTTATCGGAAAAAGATTACATTAGAAAGAAAAATAAGCATCTTTTGAAAATCAAAGAATGGGTTGACACTAACTCACCAGGTGACTTGATTGTTCCAATTTCTGTATCATTTGAAGAAAAATTAGCAGGAATGGACAATGATGAAGAAAGAGAAGCTTATTGTAAAGAAGTTGGTGCCGAATCTGCCTTACCAAAGATCATTGTTACAATGAGACAAAAATTAGATTTGATTTCATTTTTCACAGGTGGTCCAGATGAAGTCAGAGAATGGACAATCAGAAGGTGGTATACAGCACCACAAGCTGCCGGTACTATTCATACAGATTTAGAAAAAACATTCATATTGGCACAAGTAATGAAATATGATGATTTGATCGAATATGGTGACGAGGCAAGTGTCAAGGCTGCAGGTAAATTGTTATCAAAGGGCAAAGATTACTTTGTTGAAGATGGTGATGTAATCTATGTCAAAGCAGCTGATGGTAAAGCTCGTTAATGATCTTGTATTCATGTAGTTATTAGCCGAGCATGTAAAATAGTATGTAATACAAATTACATTTGTAGTTGCTTTTGCAGACATGATACAGCACAAATACAAAGTATATCACACAATGAGTAAGCAATTACGTAATTAGACACGTGTTAAATTAAGTATTGTGATACGTAATACATTACGTAACCCTATAATTGTATTATGACGGCGCAGCATAATGCTCGGGTTTTCAAATAAAGACAAAGTAGTCGCTACATGTTGACAGACTTCAGGTACTATACACACACATACATACGCAGATACTACATAGAATTTGTAATGATCTAGCCTTTATTTCTTCTTCTTAGCCATCTCAGTGACGCCACATTCCTCAATAAATCAATCAATCAATCAATCAATCAATCAATCAATCACCGACTTCCAGTACCTGTCGAATTAGCAACGAGACAAAATAATAAATCAATCAATCCAGTTTCATTTTAGATTCATCGTTATTGGTGGGCAACAGTGCTTAAACATTTAATTCTTCAGCAACTTTCTCTTCACCCGTCAGATCCTTATCTACATTCTTAATCATCCGTTCCTATTTGTAATATTTGTATCTACTTGTATCTATTCATATGAAAAAGACCCTTTGGAATACAGCAATCAAGCATCCCAACGCATAATATAGCAAGCCTACAGCCTAGCTCACCACGCAAAAAATAGTATAGAATATGCGATTTTCACTTCGAAGATTGGTTTCCTTATTCCTAAGTTTGATTTTGTTGCTGATTGGGTTTTTATGGTTCCACTCCTTCGTATCATTCAGTGAGATTACTGAGTTGCTATTTGACACAGAAAGGTTTGATTTGAAAACTTTTGCTGAAGATAGTCGTAACTTGAGAAATGATATACACTATACTAATTTCCTTTATAGCGGGTATGATAACTTCACTGCACATTTCAATGGTAGTATTGAAGAGATCAATTTAAAACCATTGGAAGAGAAGTGTTCAATAATATTCAACCAATTTAATCAAAATAAGCCTGAGTGGCGTTTTGAGAGATTTAATTCACCTTCTGATAGATTTGATAAATCTGCAGACAAGAAGGAGGATTTCTTCAACGAAAAATTGAAGGCACTCGAAAACCAACATAAAAAAGATAATCCTCAAGATGTATTTGTATTGACTAGAAAACATAATAAGACAATTTCCAAGGAATATGAGGAGCACGTTAGAAAATCAAAAAATATTCAACAAATTATGGGTGATACAGTTTCACTTTTGAGAATATATGGGAAGTGTTTTATCGGTAACAGCAATTTGAATGAGGAGTTGCAACAAACATACAGCCAATTCAGTAGTAAATTCTTCCCATTTATAGCGAACAAATTGCCAGGTTTTAAGAAAAAATTGGATGAAGAAGAAAAAGGGTGGCCAATTTACGATGAGAATAATAATTTAATTGAGTCAAAAACTGACCTCAATGAAAATGCAATTGACTTCATATATAAACATTCAAAGGGAAAAGGTATAGTAATATCAGCCACGACAAGACATGCTAAAGATTTAATGAGATTAATTAAGATTCTACGGGCATTAAATAATAAATTACCTATTCAAATAGTATATAAAGGTGACATAACTAAAAGATCAATCGAATTATTGGAATTATCTGCAACTGCACTGGTAGAGGCGATTTTAAATCCAGAATTGGCAGGAGAACATAAAACATATTTACCTCAATTAAAATTATTGGAGTCTTACAAAGACTATGGATCGGAATTTCCAAAACAAGATATCACATTCGTAAATATTGCTCCGAGTATTGAAAGATCTTACAAATATGCTTTTCCAGGATATTCAAATAAAATTTTAGCAATGTTGTACTCCACGTTTAATGAAATAATTTTGCTTGATGCTGATACAGTCCCATTGGTTCCTCCTGAAGAATTTTTTAAATCGAAGGAATACGAAAGATCAGGAACGTATTTCTTTCAAGATCGTTCATTGAGAGATTGGAATGATTTTATAGAGACGAATTTTTTTAGTACCTTATTCCCCAGCAATGAAAAGTCTATCGATACTTTATTTGATATACCGAGAGTTACCGAGAAAACGCTAAATAACAAGTATATGACCGGTTGGAGACATTATCAAGAAGCAGGAGTGGTTATAATTAATAAGAAACAACATTTTCTTGGTATATTAATGATGTTTCCGCTTTCACTTTGGACAGAGCCTGTGCAGTCTTCAGTATGGGGAGACAAGGAATTGTATTGGCTAGGACTTTCAATTGCAAGCGATGAAAATTATGAGTTCAATCCCAATGCAGCAGCATCAGTAGGAGAAAAAACAGTACGCCCGGATAGAAAGTATTATCCTAACTCACCAAGTAACGAACTTTGCTCAGCCCATCCTGGACATATAAACAAAGACGGACAACTACTTTGGATAAATTCTGGTTTTAGCTATTGTAAAAAGAATGGATATTACAGAGATCGAGTGAAATTCCCTTATACTACTTTCGATTTTGATGAATTGTCTCAATTGTTTAATTTTCCTTTGAGGATAAGAGCTGCTGTTATACCGCCTGATTTACCGAGATTTAGAGAGCCTGGAAGTCCCACTGATTCAGCTCCCGAATTGGAGTTCAAGGATTCGTGGAACTCAAGGAAGAAGGATATAGATGAAATCAATGAAAATTTACCAGAAGGAGTTGAAAGATCCGAATTTATCACCTTATGGGGCCCACAAAAAGGTTGGGTTAAAAGTCTGATATGTGTTGGTTACTTTTATTGTGCTTATGACAATATCCAAAGCTATTCAAATGATAGAGAAAGTGATCTAGGTCAAATATTCGAGTTCGATGAAAAGTCAGTTCAAATGTATGATTATTTAAGTAAGATTTGGCATACTGGTGGGTCAAGAACTAAGCCCAAGGAACCAGAGGAAGAGAAGAAGGTAGAAGCCCCAGATACCCAGAAACAGGAACAACAAAATATCAAGAAAGAATAACAATTATTGTTCAGAACATTTTATAGATTTATGTTATTTTACTATTCAACAGCAAAGACAATAACAAGAAACTCTTTTTTGTTACAAACTCATGAATCACTGCACTTTTAATTTATCACATCCATGACAATCGCATGTGTGGCCATGGGTTTAATCAAAACTTGACCTTCTTTATCAGCATGGCTCGAACCTTCGACGTTGTCTTCGATCAATTCATTGACCTTATTTCTAATCTTTTCTTTCTCTTCTGGAGCTAAATCAGTGATGTATGATCTTGTTTCCCAATATTTCCATACCTCGTCTTTGTTGATGAATTTGTCATACAATGCAAATAAGTCTAAGATTTCCGGCCCGAAAAAAGTTTTAGTTTTCAATATGTCCCTCCATTTACCATGACGATATTGGGGAACATTAACATCAAACCCATAAATATACTTAGTGACTTCTTCGTTCCATTTCTGATTGGCAAAAAATTGAGCTAATAGTTGTTGATTATTCTTTACCCCGAAATCTAACTCGTTGTAATATGCGGTTCCCGCATTGTAATATTTTGCGGATTTCACATCTGAATCTTGACTTGGGGACGTATGATCCAAATTCCAAATCATACCAAACTTTCCATCAGGCTTCAAAATTCTATGCAATTCTTCTAAACTTTCACTGTCAGCAAACCAATGAAACCCTTGGGCTATAAGCACGGCATCTACCGAAGAATCCTCAATCGGGATATCATAAGATGAAGCTTGTATGACGTTTTCAATCTGCAGAAAATTACTTTTGAAAGTCTCTAACATACCTTCACTTGGTTCAACCACAGTTAAGTTCTCTTTCCATCCATTATCAATCAAGTTCTTGGTGAACTTTCCCGTACCACATGCAATCTCAACAATCTTTTTATCGGTTTTGAATGCGAAGCGTTTTGAATCTTGGTTGAATGAAGCCAATCCAAGCTCAACAAGGAACGGATTGACTAGAACTGGTGTGAAAGAAGGTCTAAATATGTCATATTCTGAGTGGTTTAAATTGAAAGAGCTAATAGCAGTGTCGTGAGCTGTTTTGGTGGACATTTTTGAAGACTGCATGTGCTGAACTCCGGGTAGTTGTCGAATTTTGGAGGAAGAGCAACGTAGACCTGTGAGCATGAACAGCAGCAAAGGAAGCCATAGAGATTTGAAGGCTGGGGTTATAGATTTCGGTTTTTCCTGATGCGGAATTAATTTGAGCGACCACTAAATAATTCCGAACTTAAATTAAATCGATGCTCGTGGAGGAGTTAGGCTGCAAGCTATAACTAGATAGAGCACCAAAAGGATTTGAAATAGCTTCTCAATAGTCATCCAAAATCGACTGAGCAGATATTGATGATGTGAACTTTGAAATAGACTAAATTATAATTGATTTGTTGTTGTTTTTTTTAGACTAGTAGTTTGTCGTCAAGGGGTTAAATTGTTGTAGTCGAGTTCATGCCAGATAGTTTGCACGTTGCTCCTCCAAGGGTAACTAATTCGAAATAAAGGATCGCTACTTGTTTTACACTAGAAGACTCTCACATATACATATTTTCCATTTGAATAGTATACAATTGCACGCTGATAAGTACTAATTGTAAGTACCAATTCAATACGTGAGTTAAGCGCTACCACGTGCGGCTTATCCCTTCGGTTGTATAAGGAAATTGTTGTTTGGTAGTCAATATATTTTCAGTTAACTACTATGCAGCTTTTTCGACAAAGATGTGGCAAATGGATATTCCACAGAACCAGATTGAACTATTTTTCAAGTACTTCCTACTGTACTTTGGAATGATAATATAGTTTGAAGGAGAACTACAAGACAAGTTTTTTGTCTTTCTATCAGCTCTTTCTAGAGACAAAATAAATTTAACAAAAACATGTATTTTGAGAGCTTCTCTAGTTCTCTCAATAAAGAAATGATCGAAAATCTAAAACAGACTATACGGTAAAAGAGACGAAGAATCGAAAAAAAGCAACCAGGAACCTGTAACAATTTCCCTTGGATAATCCTCCAAGGCGATATCAGTTCCATTTGTATTATTTACCTAAGGCAAGGCAGCTTCAACTGAAGCAACAAGAGTTTGCAATTTAGAAAGAAGAGCTGCGTTTGTGGCATCATTTCTCTTCTTTAAGCCAAGTTCGTTGACTCCTTCACCAATTAATTGAAGAATATCGGCAACAGCGTTAACGACGCCATCTCTTTTCATTTTTTCCAGAGTATTAAGACCATTTGACCTTAAAAAGTTATCAACAATATCAGCATTGGAAGCATCGTCTCTTTTGTCCAATGTAAGATCACCACCAAGACCAATACTGAGACCGAGTAAGTGAAGAAGATTACCAGCGAGGGAACCAGCAAGATCAAGTGAAGATCTCTTTTCAACCAAAGCATCCTCGTATTCTCTCTTCAAGTTATTAACAACATTAGTAAGACCAACACCACCATGTTGAACCAATCCAGGAGTACCGGCACCGACATAACTACCGACAAGGGGAACAGTAGGGACATATTCATAACCATTCAAACCAAATCCTCCATTACGAATACCTCCGATGTTTCCACGATTTCCATTGATGCTGCCACTTGGACTACCACCATTTCCATTGTTGCTGCCACTTGGACTACCACCATTTCCATTGATGCTGCCACTTGGATCACAACTAAAACGTTTGCCAATACTAGCAGCTTGGGTAGTGAATAAGTAGGTAGCGAGTAAAACTAATTGGGTGAATTGCATTGTATTTTTATAATTGTATTTTTGTAATTGTATTGTGTTTTGTGGTGATGATACAAATAAAATTATGCTGGAGTTTTATGGTCTTTCATGGCTCTATTTATAATCCATGAAATAACATCTAGACTTTCACATGTACATTGGTGGAATTGAATAAGAATGAAAAATTCCTCAATACCTACCATTCGCAGTTGTTGCAAAAGATGTGTTATTCTGTATTACACAAAAATGCACAGAGAGAATTGAAACCATAACCAATTCATCACTTTCCATTGTTTCCCTAGGACTTTCTGATACGTTTCTTTGTCATTCTTGCATTTACAGCTCAGCAACTTATAGATGGGCCGTGATTGAAAGTGCGCACCCTAGCTGGTTGTTCCAGTTGAATACCTCCTTAATACAAGTTATTGGCATTATCCGACACACACACATTAATTATTATTTACAATCAAGTATATGCAACACTGTGTCCTTGCAATGATATGACCCCTGTAATGCCCTGAACTTCAGTCTTATAAAATCGTCAAATCATACAATTACTACTTACAGTAATTCAGAACATTTATTACCATAAATGGTATACTCCGTATGAATCATTGGAAAGACTGTTGTATCTCGATGATTGACAATTCTCACTATAAATAAGTGAAAATCCCTTTCCTCTCGTAAATTTTTGATCATACCCTTTCGTTGTATCTAGGATACATATTACTAAGGCTCAATACGCTAATATTAATATTATAACTGTAGATTAAAACACAATCTACAATCCAGATTAACAATAGTCAGGCTTTGTTTTGGTTTTATTATCCAGCAATCTCATTTAGCATTTAACCTGGCATTCATATTAGTGGCAAGATTGTTCCTGCCGTTCACTATGTTAGCTGATTATGTATACTATAATTCATATATCCTGTTAATAGACTATTATATACTCAGTATAACAGTAAAGTAAAGTCAGTATAATATGAAATAGTGTAATTAATTTGGTAACAAAATATATAAATATAAAATTCACTCTCCGATTATCAATCAATCTCTCAACAGTTAAGATACGGAATATATTAAATGGCCTGTCCAATTTACAGTAAATACACTAAAAGTGCCAATTCTCCCAACAATACTAAAATTATATACGTACATAAATATATTCATATTATATATTATAGAATATGGCACATAATAAATACAAAATCTCTTTATATATATATATAAATATTATATTCAATAGAGATAAAATAAACATGAATAGAGATGCAATGGTAGCAACAACAATGTCAGTGATTATTAGACTAGAATTATCTGCTCTCGTGGTCACATTTCAAAGATATACGGCAGTACGAGTATAGATCGGTGAACATTATGTATATAGAGTCAGTGTCTATCATAATATAGTTATATAATAAACCTGTGAGAAATTGAATGAAAAATATGTTAAGATAACGCATTGACGTAATACCAAGCGATTGCGCGATAAGGGCTTGTAAAGAGATGCGTTGTTCCAGAATGACAATCTTCCTGATGACACATGAAATTTGTTTTGACAACCAATTGTGACATCGACCACAATGGTCACTAAGAATAGGTTATGAAATCAATAATGAATTAGTTTCTGATATATGTTTTCCTCCTTAGACGGTGACAAAGAACCGAAGTCTGCCTAGGAATTGATGGATTTGCCAGTTCCAATGTTTGTAACCAAATCACTGCAAGAACAGACTTATTGTCTCTGTAACACTGCTCACAATAAATCCACTTCATTATGGAGTTGAAAACCACCCAAAGCGTTTTGTCAACAAAACGAACGTGAATTTGAGTATATTCATTAGTCATGCATATACGATTTGTTAAATTGCAACCGTTATTTCGCACCCGATGAAAATGTCAAACCATATCTTGTCTCTATAAGCTTTTCACTCTTGAATTAAGGGACAAAAGCAACCTACATTCGTTATCCTCTCAGTGAAATAAGCTGTAAGTTATTGTTTATTTGTGAAGTTCCTGCATGTGTCGGTCATACGTAATGTTGAACTTGAAACAGAGCTTTGAACACTCCGAGAAAGTTCAAGATTTTCCGTATGGATGATAAACTCAAAATCCTCTCCCCCTCCGGGTCCCCCCGCCTCTGATAAAATTTTGAGATTAGTCCCTAGTTCAATACAATTTCCATCAACGAGCACCGCGAGTTGGTGAACCGAGATGATGTCAAACCATATACAATTCAAGATTTATCCAGGGATAAATTCAGATATAAAATAGTTGATAACTATTGCTCACGTTGCAGATAAAAAAGGTGTTAGACAGTCGCCTATCGGAGGACAAGACTTTGAAACACATTTTAAATTATACTGACGCTCTGTTGTATTGCCCATTTGGTACACTTAGAGGTATATTTACTATATGGCTATTATAAATAAATATATCATTAATCCTGTATAAACTCATATCCTCGTATCCTAAAAACTAAAAATAGTATATATAAAAATTAATCATTAAATGTTTCAGATTTATTTGAAAAAAAAAACCTATGTTGGATCCCTCCAGTCTTCTATAAGTTCAAATTGTAGCCATTTGCTTGACAAAAGTCATTAATTTTGGTCATCCCTAAGTTGCTCCCCGTTTTTTGCATCGAATAATATAGCTGTCTCAAAATCTTAGTCTTTGCACTAATGTTAAAAATTTGAATTTCTAAAAAGTAAAAATTAACAACATCAGCAAATGATCCATCGATAAATCTATTCAATATAACTTCAAGTAATTCTGAGTTAGTAATTGTCAATAACTTGATAATTTGCTGAAAATCTTGTGATTGTAACGAACTGACTTCAATTAATTTCAAAAACTTGAGAAATGAAAAGAATTTATTAAGAACTTTTTCATTTGAAACGTTACCAGTTGAAGAAATTAGAATTTTCAACATTTCTGTTATCAATTCTTGTTTATTCAATTTCTTGTCTGCTTCAACCACTGCTTTCATTTCATTTAAATTTCCACAGGTTAATAAACTACTAGCCATGTGTTTCAAGGATTTATACTTTGTGTCGTAAATATAATTCGAATTCTGTAATGAGTCCAAAAATCTAGTGTATGATAAAAGTTCAATCATTTCTAAGTCGTCACCCTTATATTTTGCAAGTATTTCACTTTTAGGTTTCTTCATAGCTAAATCATATTGCAATAACAATGCGTTTAACTTAGGGCTGGGGTCCAAATTTGAGTTATCAAAATCTTGCTTGAATTTGCTTAAATCAAAACCTAGATCAGCTTCAAGTAGTAACAAAACTATTTCATTTGACTTTATCTTACTCTCCTCGATAATTCTTGAAACTTGAGCAAAATTGCCGATATGTAACAAATATTTTAAATATGTGATAATCCATTCCTTATCCGAATTATTTCTAAAAATATTTATGAAGTATGACTCCGAAGCTAAAATCTTGCTGGGGGAATCATCAGTTATGGAAACACATGATTCAAATAGCTTGCATAATAATTTGGTGTCAGTGATTTCATGAGAATGTAAGAAGGAAGCAATATGGTAATTTAATTCTCCATAATTATAATCAATTAGTCTGCAAATCAATTGTAACTTATATTCCTCTTTGCAATTAGTCATCCAAATTCTTTCCAAAAATTCAGGTATATGAACTTGTGATAAATATGTTTCCAAGAAATTGAAATTGATAATTATGTTCCAGGTTTTAGCTTGAAATTTCGAACCTTGGTTATACAATTCCAAAAATTTCGTAATTCCTTTATCATAATTGATATTTAACAAGCAACTTAAATCTAAATCATAACTCAAATCAAAGTTTTCTTCTTTACTAATTGTTGCAATATTCAAATATGCACAAGCATCAATTATACTTGCTGAATACTGTATTGGAACTTCCATCAATTTCTTGAAATGAGCTTCCAAGCATGTTTTGAATTCATGCATTTCTGGAGTTAGTTCAATATAATGATTGGCTGGGTCTTCAAATTGATTGATCAATAATGATTCAAATTGAGCAATTTTATTGAGCACGATAGTATCCTTACCGGTATAATTTATTAATTGACGAGTAACCAAAACTAAACCGTAAAGATTATCGGTTTGGATATCAAAACTTTCAACACAATTGAAAATTGAAGGAGAACTCATTAATACCTGAACATTGTAATTAGTTACACCAGCAATTGCCAAATCATTAGCCTGTAATTCTTGAGGTACAGAAATAACTAGATATGGGACAAACTCTGAAATGAAATCATTAATATCAACTGAAGTTTTGTAATGTTCAATTTGTGACTCCAATAGTTGCCATAGCAATCCGAAATAATATTGATTGAAAAATTCACCATTCGTTTTATTGTGTACAACTCCATTGTACAAATAATTCAATGAATTTTTGAATACCTCCAAATCACCAATCAAATGATCTTTCAACATTATTTCTTTGATTAATTGAAAAACACGTTCATGATCTCCTCTGACTATACTATTAGAGAGTAAAAGATCACGACAAGATATTCCGGTTTCTTTCATCATTTCAATTGTTGAAGTCTTCTGGAAATCATTTCTAATGGCGACACTGTCATATAATTCACACATACAATCATATTGACCTTGTTGGAGTAAGTGACAAATCATAAAGTTATAAAATGAAACTGGCAATTTTGGTAAATAGCCAATAGAATTAAACTTCTTTAATAGATCATAACCTTTATTGGCGTCAGTCTTGGAAATATATGCCTTTATGAAAGTAGCAATCAAATCGCCCACTTCCTTCTTTGTAGGTCTTTTAGCAAATTGCAAAGATTCTTTGTAGTCAATTAAAATATTATCCAACAATTGACTTGCTCTGTTGGTTTGATTATTATACATCAATGAAGTAATGACTGCTTCATATGCTTTGAACTCGTCAACGTCGTTAAATTGTCTGTATTTATTGTATGCCGATTCTATGATTTCATAAGTTTCTTTGCAACCAAGAACACCAAAATTGGTGAAATATTTAGTTAATTCAATGACTGATATGCAGTAATCCTTGTTGTTGATATCAGTATTTTGAATCAATTGGACAAATGGTTTAATTACTGATTCATTAACTAATTCAGGATAATTATTCAAAACTGTAAGTAACTTTGGAAGTAATTCATTTAAATTTAACTGACTAGATACTGAATTAAATAATTCAATACTAATTTGAACGAATTCTTGTGATTTTGATTTTATTTCATTCAATTGAAAGAAATTTGCCGGTGATAATTTCAGACATTGCAAACTACCATCCAATAATGCATTGACAACTACATTGTAAGTATACTGATTTGGCTTGACATTTGCATTTAGTATATCTTGATAAACAGTTAATAAATTAGTGAGTCTGCTTTCAATTGAGCTTAATTTTAAGTCGTTGTCTAAACTTCTCTTGACAATCGATGTCAAGATGATGTTGTATAAGTCAATAGATGGTAAAGTTATATCATTTCTTTTCATGGCTTGATATAATGGGTATACTATATTGAGATCCTGTGGCTCTTTGTAGTTGTTAAATACAGATGTGATGCTAGAAATTTGATTGGATGTAAGTTCAGCTTCAAAATTATCAAAGAGTTCCTCTTTTTTAACCTCTCCCACTTGTTGTTTATCTTGTGCAACGATATTTGAAGGATGATCCTTATGTTGCTCCTGGACTTCAGTCATTTTAGTGAATGAGCTTTTTAAAATTTCCATTGAAAAGACATTTGAAATAGGTGCCGATGTTGGAGGATATGCTAATCCTGAGGTTGTATTAGTAGCTGCAGTAGCAAATGCTGCACCTGATCCAGCAAAAAAGACACTGGGTTTGAATAGTAATGATGAGAACAATCTTGAAGAAAATTTCTTTACATTCTCAATGTTGAAATGTGAATCTATTATAGCTTTTGATATCAAAAACTTAGCCGTGAATGTTAAAAGGAATAGTTTCAAATGCGGGAAACCACGACCACCATGACAATGATATTTACTGTACCTGTGTTTATGATATTTGTGCTTACATGCCTTCAAGTACAAATGATTCTTGAATTCAGCTCGATCTCCCATTTCGATTTGTCTCGATATATAATGCTGCATGTACTCCTTATGTTCTTGTTGTCTTTTCCTTCTTTCTGCCTCATGGTTATACATCGAATAATACAACCCATAATGGCCATCGGATATGGTTAGAAAAGATTTCTTATGATTAGTGGGATGGGGTTCGTCCCTGCACCACCACCGTGTCTTCTGATGTTCTTGGTTCACACGAGATAAACTATTTGAGTAGTAACTTGCATTCAAATAGGGATATGAACTTCGAAAGAACTGTTGCTTTACTTCCGATTTGGTTGAAAATTTGGCAAACCGTATAAATGATGAAAAGACCATAATGTGATTATACAGCTCCTTTTGTTGATGTGGTGTACATGAATATGTAAACAGACAGACTATGTTTTAGTGGAATATATGTGGTACTCTAAATGGAATAGGGTGTAATGTAGCAATCTAGAAGTTTATAAATAGTCTATGAAGAAATGAACGAGTGAATAAATAGATGAATGAAGAATGAAGAATGAAGAATGGTAAATAAAGGTGACTGATGAAGTAGCTTTGCCAGAAATCCTTAGTTGTTTATTGGTTGGTTGTAAAAACGAGACTAGTTTTTTTGTTTCGTAAGGGTAAAAAATTTTCTATGGAAAGAGAACAAAGTACAAAACAGCGCCAGAATTGGGTGGTAGAATTAGACGCCCGTTACCTATGGATGTCTGGATGTCTGGATGGAAACACAAAATGTACGTCTAAGTCCCGTAGGTACCAAAAGGGAAATGTCGGGAGTAAATAGGATGAACCAGTGGATATAGTGAAGGATTGAACCTGAATAGAATAAAATAATACCTTCAAAGATGGTACAGAGTCGAGGAAGGATGTATGCATCCGTATATAGTTTGGTGGACAAAATCAGGGGGAAAGCCAGACAAGGGATGAGGAAGGTGAGTAGCAGAGACTAGAACGATCTTTTGCCACCAAGAAAACTTTAGATTTAATCATCAGATCTTTTCAGTTTAACAATCTGCGAAATAGAGACTCCATAGGCTCATTTTAAAACTCACTTTGGCCAATCACAGCGCTTTCCTCTGGTTTATTTTGTATACCCTTAGGGGTTTAGCGTTGAAGTTGTATCGCATTTTTACAGTTTATATGGCGCAAAATAACCTACAAAAAAGCTGTCGTTTGCTGCAAATAAATATATACTTTATATTGTAAGTCAAGACCCTACAACAGTAATTAATGTTCAAGCAATGATAATTTTAAGGCTCTTTTCAAATCGTCATCGGGCTCATTTTCAGAGGATCCTTCATACTCGTTGTGCAGCGGTTGTTCTTCAAGTTCAGACACACCGGCTTCTTTCTTGGATAGTTCAATAGCTAGTCTCAAATCGCAATCAATTTCATCAAAGTCAAATGCGTTGTTTTTTATATTGTCATCACACTCAACAGAAATTTGACTTGTATCTATACTACTATGGAGACTCTTACTGATAGCTAGAGCCATGCTCATTTCTTCATCTTCGTCCTCGAAATTGGTACCATTGAACTTATCAAATAATTCATTCGTCTTTTTTTGAAAATATCTCTGGCGATCATAATCTTCCATACCATCTCGTATTGTCTTTTTAGATTCGTGCTTACCATGTGTTCCCATATTGACTTGTTTTTGTTGTTTCTTGGCTTGGACATTTGAGTGATGAATATCACCAAATTGAAAATATTGCACAGTGTCTCCGCATACAATAACACCGTTATTGTCAATTTGATTTGGGTTTAATTTAATGCAACTTATGGGTACTAACGAATTATGCATATGCTCAAATCGTTTAGGGAACTGTATCGATATTTCTCTCAAGAATTTCCCGTTAAACACATCATATAAATTTGTCACACCATTATACCCTCCAATTGCCACAATTGAGCCATTCAATGCAAATGATGCAACTTCCATTAAATCGTTCCGGAGTATCGCATTACTTACACCAATTGAATACTTCCTATGGTTCAACTCTGGAACAATTCTTATATGTGGAATAATTGTACTTGAATAATCATCACGCACATTCCATATGATTACACTACCATCGCTGAGTAAATTACCATATAACAAGCCATCCTGACCTATGATATTAGTGTTCCTATTCATCAACTTGTTCATAGGGGTAGTTTGAAGTTGTGAATTAACAATTTCGACATCATCTTGTAATGTTAGTGTTCTGTGGTATGTGCCTTCAAAATTAAAGACCTTGATAGTGGACTTGTAACATATGATTATCCGTTTGGATCCATAGTCAACGTCCATTTTGTTTTTTTGGCAAACTAGTTGATCATAATGAATTTGTTCAGGCTCACTAATAGTAAAACCAATCTCGAATTTACATTCCACTTCCAATGTTTGAAGATTTATAACACAAATGTGGTTATCAGTGTTCAATACAATGAACTTGCTGAAATCACTAGATAAATTAAAAACAACTTCCTCGACATTGAATTCCTTTAAGCATTTTCCCTGTAGATTCCAGCATCTCACTTTTCCATCATATGATCCACTGATCACATCCAAACTAATTTTATTTTTATCAGCATAATTATTTAGTGCAATGCTCATGATTGGACTCTCCTCTACTAAATCGAACCTCGTTGAACTAACTCTCTGGGAGATCGAGGTACTAGTTATTAGATTTTTTAAATGTATCTCGCCGTTGACTTTTCCCACAACAAGATAATTCCAATTTATTGCAAAAGACAAAACGTTCATGTTCATTCCACCTGGTATAAAACTTTGATTTCTCCCATTATAACAACTCCCAGAGCTGATATTCCCCGACTTCTTATCGAACAAAAGTAGTTTGTCCAGCTTAAAGTCGACCAAAGTCGCATCATTGGACCTATGTTCATTGTTTATAATCTGATAGAGTTGATGAATCGCGTTGCCTCTCTTCCAGCTCCTCAAAATTGCCAATCTGGTAAAATACTCATTCATCCAATTCATGGATTGCGTAATACTAGGAAACGAAGATTTAGGGATGTTGAATCTAGTTTGAAATGATTTCGTCCAAGTTTCCTTATCATTGATCACATAATCCCATTTCTTGCAAACAAGCCTTAGGCTGTTCAAATAAATTGGATCAAGTTGTGCAAAAATCTGTACTAGTATTTCAATGGGCAAATCATTTACAACTAGTTTTGGATGTTTTATAGCATTTCCATTATTTTGTTCGTGAGAATGGAAGATGGTGTTGCCCAACACATCTTTCTCCTCTGCATGACCCTCTTCCATCACTATACTGCCATTAGGTAGGTGCATCAGTTGATTCAGACGGAGAAGTGAATATTTTCTGACAACAATATTTATTTGAATATAAAAGAAGATTAATAGTGAGTTGGATGGCATTCATCTGCATTTATGTAGCGAGACAGAGAGTGAGTGTTGTGCGTGTTTGCCACGTTATGCAGCAACGAGTCTATAATTTGCATCAACGAGTCTACAATTTGCATCGACGGAATTACATTACCTTTGCACGGGACTCTCCCGATTGATCTCGTTGGTCTTCCCACTGCAGTTAATAATTCATAGAGCCGATTTGGTTGGTGGGGGGGGGGGGGAGGTCCTTTTTCTCCAATATTCGTGGATGGATTTCGCTGGACAGTGTTGGATAGTGGATTGTAGAACTACCAGCTAGAAAAAACGTCTGAAGTTATATTGCAAGAGCAGGCCAAAACCTTGTCTCTACTGACATGCCACTATACACGTCATCTATAACTAAATGAATGACTTCCAAGGACTGATTCCAGCCGCCAGCATCCTTTTTTGGGGTCGAGGACGTTTGGTCCATTTTGTCATACTATATCGAACAAAGCACCACCATCAAGCGACTAGAAAAGCAGAAAAAAAGTTGAAAATTTTTCAACCCCAGTCTTTTACAACCGATTCATTTTTCAACGTATCAAGTGTGCTTCAGGTAAGAAATGTCCTCGGAGGATCCAGAAGAAGTTGAAGCAACACAACAAGAACTTTCTCTGGTCAGGGAGCTTCTTTTGAAAATCCAATTACCTGCGTTTTTAACAAGTGGGGAAGAGTTATCAATCCCGTCAACGTACGAGGAGAACTTAACTGATTTGAAACAAACATTAACTGTTGTCGTGAGAACCAGAAACTTGACAAATTATTCGATTTTGATAAAGGGAATCAATGTTGTTGATGAATTTGGTGAGATTGCCACTTTCGGTCAAATTATTGAGGAATTGAAACTAGGTGACGAACTCGTGGAATTGAAGATTTGCGTAAAGGAAAAGCCTTACAATTTGGCTAGTGTTTATGATCAAATTATCAAATTTAGAGAAGTTATTGGATTGCACTTCATTGACAAAGTTTCCAATGACATTGGAGCTACTGGAGGTGTATCTAAATTCAACAAGATCCAATTAGATCAAGTTAAGCCAAAGAAAGAAGGAAGCAAGGAAGAAGGGGCCGCCACGGAGAAAGGCGAACTCAAAGATAAAAATGTCAAGCAAGAAGCTATCCTTTCAAAAGAAGAATTAACTGAAGTTATAGAATATGCAAAAACTTTCACTCTCAAGACATTGGATGGAAAATTTGTCGATGCCACTAAATTCGACACCACCAACGATTGCGTAAAGATTCCAATTAAGTCATTATCAGTTTCTCAATGGTCACCAGTGCCACCATATCAAAAAACTAAGGGTGACATATTATATTTATCATTACAGACCTTAGAACTTGAAACATTTAATATTACTTGTCATTTCTCGGGCTTCTTTGTCAACAAGTGTTCAACTGTGAACTTCAACCCAGATTTGAAAGTAAATGATAAGGGAAAATTTTCAAAACACTATTTATTATACGACTTAGTTTCTTCATTATCTCCACTTTTTTTAAAAACAATATCTGAAAACGAGATAAATTTAGCCAGTTCTACCGAACATCCAGAAACTTATTTGTTGCCAAGCAATTCATTTTTGGCCTACCCTTGGTTAGTTAACTCCGAAGGTTGTAAGAATGTACCGGATATTTCCAGGTCTCAGTTGCCATTGATCATCAATGGCGTCGATGGTTCTGATTTCATTAAAGAATGGAACAACGATATCCAAACATTGAAAGAATTACCTACTTCTACATTCCAAGAACGTATCATTCGTGATAAATTAATTCAAAAGTCGTTGTTTGATTTCAATAAAACAGCAACTGAAACTGCTATAAATATTGTTAAAGGTAATATATCTCCAATGAATCCAAATGAAGAAGAAGATAAATATATCTATTTAAAAAATGGTATCTTCTACTCAACTGGTACTGCTACAGTTGATTCATTCGAAAAATCCGGTGGCGAAGAAGCTTCAAGATACGTTTCTTCAAAAGATTTAGCCGGTATCAGGATCATTAATAGACATGATGTAAAGGGGTTGTCAAGCTTGGTGTCGTGTATTGTTGATTATATGGGTATAAGAATTGTATGCCAAGCTCCAGTTCCAGGTATATTAGATGCACCAGCTGTTGAAGAAGATGAAGACATTCTTGAGAAGGTCGTTTATGGGTTATCAAGTGATGGAACCCAAATTCTAGAAGATTCAACTTTTGAAGAACCTTTAAAACAAATTGGTGAAATTTTCCATATGAAACCACATAAAGTGGAGTTATCATCAGAAGTTAAGTCAAAAGGTGAATTGGTTGTTTCTAAAGACACAAAAGGTTTGAAAGGTACTGATGGTCGTAAATATATTATCGATTTGTACCGTACTACCCCTCGTGATATTGAATTTATCGAGTCTAATTATAATCCAGAAGATGAAACTTCATATCCTCACGGTGAAGCTTTAATTAGACACGAAGCAGTCAATGAATGGTGGAAACGTAAAGTATCAGCATTATTTAAAGCTGAAACTGAAAAATTAGAAAAAGAAGGTAAATTAAACAAAGAAGGTGAAGAAAAACCTCAAATTGCATTACCCACAGATCAGGTTGTCTTTAACCCTGATGTATTCTCATCTGAGTTTGAATCTAAGGATGATCAAAATGAAGTTCGTGAGATGTCTAAGTTCGTTAAAGAAAAATTGGTTGAGGAATTCTTAGACGATGTCAAGAACCACATTATTCCATTTGATGGTAATCAATTATCTGAAATGTTACATAGACAAGGTGTCAATATGAGATACTTAGGTTACATTGCAGAACAAATTGCCTCTAGAAAAGATAAGTACGTTGCAGAAATTGAAGATACCGTTAAAGTTAACCAAGAAGAAGTTGAAAAAAGAGAGAAAGAAGGACAAGAAAAGAAGAAGAAAGAGGAAGAAAAGCATAAACAAGAAGAAGAAAGAAAGGACAAGTCCGATGAAACGAAAGAAGAACCACCAACGAAAGCAACTTATGAATTAACTCTCGCCAACTACACTACTCTTTACAGAGTGATTGTTCAAGAAATGCTAGCTAGGTCCGCCAAACATGTTTTGAGAAAGATAACCAAAAATATCCCTACAAGCCTTGTTCCTGCTGTTGTTACTCACTTCCATAATTGTTTGTTAGGTGGGGAAATTAACAAGACTCCATCCGTTGAAATCGATGAAGTTTATAAATCATTTTATCCTGAATCTGCTTTCAAATTCACTGAATTAACTAATAAAGATGTTTTGTCATTAGTTGCTAAAGAAGTTTTGGTCCGTTTCAGATTTTCATTACCTCAAGATTGGATCTCCGATGTACACTTGCCACAATTGTTCAGAGAAATTTCATTGAAGTATGGTATTCAATGGAAATCTCAAAATTACGGCTTCTCAAAGGAAGATTTTGAATCCGATAAAGAAGATATCAGAGTTCAAGTCATCGAAACTAAATCATCTAGGAAACACAAGAAGAAAATTCAAGCAGTCTCAGAAAAGACAATTCCACGTTCTTCAATTTTCATTGCCGATGATATCATTAGCTTCATTCCATTGATTAAAGACTCTTCATATAAGTCAACTATCGTTGAAGAAATATTCGCAAATGCTAGATCTCATTTAGTAGCAGGCAATAAGGTAGTAGGAATGGCTATGTTCTCTGAATTAATTGCAATTCAAGAATCCATTTATGGAAAAGTCAATACAGAAACTGCCAAATTCTACTCACTCGTAGCTCAAGTTTATCAAGAAATGGGATACGACCAGGAAGCAGCAATCATTGGACGTAAGGCAATTATTTTATCTGAAAGGACATGTGGTTTTGATTCTCATGATACAATCACCGCATACATGAACAGTGCCTATTTTGAAGCTACGAATGATCAAATTTTAAATTCTTTAAAGTTATATAAAGAAGCAATGCAAATCTGGAGTTTAGTGTACGGAAAAGATCACCCTACTTTAATCAATACTTTGACTAACCTGTCTGAACTTATGTTCAAGATCAAAGCTTATGATGTAGCATTACAGTTTTTAGAAGAAGCTTTGGAATTATCTATTAAATTGAATGGTAAGATTTCTGAAATCACAGGGTTCATATATTTCAGAATTGCTAATGTAGTCATATCACAGAATAAATTTAAAGAATCAAGGGACTTATTTGTTATTGCTCATGATATTTTCCAGAAGTTGTTGGGACCAGAGGATACAATGACTAAACAGGTCGCTAAATATGTAGCCAACGTTACCTTGTATGTTGAATACATGAGGGCCAAAGAAAACGAAAAAAAGAAATTAGCTGCTAGCAAAGCAGAAGCTAGTGGTCAATCTAAAGAAAAGATCGGAAACGGAGTTACTCCATCTAAGAATGGTAAAAAGAGTAAGAAAGAAAGGTCACCACCTCAACTCAATCCAGAAATTGCAAATAAATCAGTTGAAGAAATTTTGAAGTACATTGAAGGTGGGTCTATAAAATCTACAAAATCAAAGAAAAAATAAATACATTTCTTTTATAAAGCTTCTGTACATAGTTCAAAAAACGTTTTCACTTTATAAATCGTCTATTAATGTTTGTGGGTATGTTCGTGTGTATTTTCATGGCTCTGCTCTTGGATAGATCCAGTATATTCTTGTTCATGCTCCTCAACCTTTTCTTCAACTGATTCAAATTTGATGAAGATGTTTCTAACAAATCTGTCATCTTCTCTGATCAAATCAGACAACTTCTTTTCATATTTATTTAAAGTAATCAAATCAAGATCTTTGGAAGCAGTGGATAATGTTAAATGAATATTTGTATTGGCCCCCGAAGATAACACTGATAATTGTTTCAATTTGAATTGTTTCAATTCTGTATTATTCAATAGTTCATAACTTATGATTCCCTCTACTTTTTTGTATAACTCAGAGCCTGGCTTTTCACCACGATCAATTAATTCAAACCAAGCTTCTTTGAAAGTATCCCAACCAGCTTTAATAATCAAAATAGATACACCAATTCCCCCAATTGAATCCAACCATGCAACGTTAAACAAGACGCCTCCTGTAACAGTAACCAATGCTACTGCTGCAGTCAACGAATCAACACGATGATGCCATGCATTTGCCACCAATACTTTAGAGTTTGTCTGTATTGCAATCGCCATTGTCCTGCGGTACAATAGTTCTTTGACAATGATTGAACCACCGGCTAACCAAGCTGCATTGATGTTAGGTATTTCGCGATGTGTAGATAATTCGCTGTGTGCATGACTATGGCTATCACCTAAATCGGTATGAGTATGACTGTGACCGATTTGAATTTGTGCAGCCAATTCGTAAAGATGTGTGGGCAAAGTAAACTCGAAAATTTGTAATAATGAGGACCAACCGACGGAAATCCCAGCAAACAACAAAATCGCACTTACCAGGAATGAACCTATAGTTTCAAGTTTACCGTATCCAAGAGGGAATTTAGTTGGAGTACCAACTTTAGCTGCAACGTTCACAGTGGCCAATGTTAAAAAGTCAGCAAGCATATCACTTAGTGAATGGATCGCATCTGCAACTAAAGCCTGGGAATGGAAATATACACCACCTATACCCTTTGAAATGGCCAACCCTATATTAACCAATAATCCGATCCAGGTGATTCTAACTGCTGGATTAGTTTTAATGGATGAAGCGCTAGTAGATAGAAATTCATTTGGTTCATGCATCGAATGATGATGGTGATGAAGTATACTACCTCCGTGGCTGTGTGTAAGGCCCGATGCATGAGAATGGTTGCTGTTTCCCTTTACTTTAGGTGATTCTTCAGGCGGTGGTGTTTTTGATGTTGTCATTTTTTGATTGGAGAAACTATAAGTGGAAAACAATTGACGTATGACTAAGGAAGAAATATGAGACTGCACTACAGGTAGCCTGATTCTGATTGTCGAAGTTGGGTAAGAAGGATTTCTTGTTGACGACGAACGAAGAAATTGATGGATCTTTGGGGATACTATCTGGCTGTAAGAATTCATTGCATGTATTTTTTTCTTCTGGTTCGTGTCGTCTGAACGTGAGTAAATCTCGGCACGGATTTTGTAGCAAATGACAGCCAGGATAATTTGAAGTGATGTTATATCAAGGCCTACTTTGTTTGAAATGACTACGGACCCAGGATGGTATTTATTTACAATTGGTTTCTCGTACAATAAAGCTATGCAACAGACTCTATCCCTTTCCCTTAGACTCTTGTTTGATTTCAGAAATTGTAAGAAAAGAGGAAGTTTCAAATGAATGAAGAAAACTGGAGAGATTTTTTATGATCGAGATTTAATACGTGCGAATCGGTCATTGCATTCAACCATACTACACACGATCACAGTTACTGAACACATGAAATTGGGTAAATTTGCTATGCATTCTCTATATTTATAGATTGGTCTGGCTTCACGCCATCAAGACAACAGTTGAAGTAGCGATTCTGTACCCTGGATTCCATTGCTGTTACCATTTGAATCTACATACTGGTTGCTTTGTTGATCATCAATTTGTTTTCTCAAGTGGTCCAATCTCTTCAACAAATAGCTCTTTTCTTGAGATATATACAACCTGTCCTTCATATCTTGACTCGGCAGCCGTACGTGCATGTAATTACACAAGTCTCCACGCTCGCAAGTACCCAAATCGTAAGCTCTACAATGAGCCTCTTTGAAACTATCAACAGGCGACAAGTCACAATGCACTGGCCTACCGTTAAACCACTCCTGATTGAGTTGTAGGTTTGCCCTATTTGCGTCATCTCTTGATGTGAAACGCACATACACATTGCCATTGAGATGATTATTTTCATTTTCACATACAACCATCAGCGCAATTTCACCTAGTTGCGAAAAATGTATGAATATGTCTTGAAAGAATAAGTCAAAGTATTCTTGAATCTGTTTTGATGTTAGCTCTTCACTTTCATTCTTGTTCAATTTGGGGTTTTGATACAAATTGGCGAGTAATATTGTCCTGGAACTAGTTGGTTTGATGTGTTTCTTGGAGCACTTCTCGCCATGTCGACATGCTCCTATCTTAGTGTAAAATGAACACAATATAGAACTACCGTCTCTGGAAGGATATCTGCTGTTATTCATTTGATGTTATCGGGAGGTGGTTGATGGAGATGAGTTTTGTAATGATCTTTTTTCTCCAACATGGATATTTTGCCCTTCCGAGATTATTGCAGCAGAGAACTTGCAAACTCTAAGAGAGGATGCATAGATAAGGAGTAGCACATGAATTACGAAATACATTAACGTATACTAACATTACATGATTAAATATATAAACCCATGTAGATCAACTACATTTCTCACCATATTTTCTTTCTCCCTCATTGCTCGATAAGCTTGTGTTTTGAGCTTCGATGACAGGTGTTCCTGCATCATCTTTCTCATTACCATACACAATATCTTCATCATCAATGTTACTTCTAGGTCCAACATACCATTTACGAGCATCAACAATAAACCAAATTGTAGCTAAGAGCAATGGTCCAAAGAATACCAAAACTGTCCAGTTCATATCCTCCAACGACATACTACTACCTCTAACTGTTGGGAAACATAAGATTGGAATCATCAAAGTGACGAATGCAACTGACACCCATCCAATTGGCTGGGAAAATCTACCTAAATTCCAAGGGCCTGGTTTAAAAGTGTTTTTAGCATAGGTGATTTTTAATAATGTAGGCATTGTGAAAGAAACAAACCCTGAAATTCCACCAACTGAGAAAATAGCGCCGATTGCAACGTCTCCTGCAAACATTAATAACAATAAGAGCTGTCCAACGACAACATTCATTATAACAGCATAAATCGGAGTTTGAGTCCATGGAGAAACCTGCTTCCAAATATTAGAACCAGGAAATAAACCATCTCTTGAATAAGCATATGTTACTCTTGATGAAGCCAAGAGACAATTTTGAGCCATAAAGAACGATGAGATAATAGTTAAAGCAGTGGCTCCAATTACCAATTTATATTCCAAAATTTGTGTCAAATAAGCAACGAATGGTTGACCGAGACCTTGTGGATCTTCGCTGATCGCATTAAGGTCCACTAGGGTGTACGAAATAGCAATCATAAACAAAAATCCAACAAGTCCACCTATGGTACTTGTCATAACAATAGCCCTTGGTGCGGCAACAGACGCATTAGAGCACTCTTCGGCAAGATGAAATGGAGAGTCATAGCCAGACATTGCCCAAATAACACCCAAGAATGACATCAAGAATGAAATACCTTCTGGCCATTCTGCTTGGTTGTACAAAGACCAAGCCACTGAATTTGAGTTGAATTTGGAGATGTTCTCATTTATTTGGTCTCTTTTGTTGCCTGCTAATATCATAACAAATACAATTACCAAAAACACTATGTTACAGATAGTACCTGTTGAACTGAATCTTGCAACCCATTTGGTGGGCATGGAACTCATAACGGCACATACAATTTGAATACCAGTAGTTAAACCATATATCTGTCCCGATGTTGAAGTATACTTAGCATCGGTATAAGAATATAAGGCCAACATCAAACATGCACATGAGTAACTCACAGACGGAGAAGCAGTAATTTGACATAGCCAATTTGACCAACAAGTAAACCACGTTAAATATGCCTGATATTTAGGTGGTGATAATTGTGATACAGCATATGGGGTACCTGCAGAGCAGGGAAAAGCACTGGCGATTTCTGCCATGGATAATGCAACCGAAGTGATGAATATAATAGCAATGATCCAAGGTAATGGAGACATGCCAATGACCAATTGTTGGTAATCAAAGCATGCTGCAATCGATGGGAGCAATCCCAAGACAGAGAAACTAACAGCAAAAATGGTCCACAAGGAAAATTCTCTTCTCAATTCTTGCTTATAACCCATTGCCAAAATCATAGCTTCATCTTCGTCTATTACATGGTCAACATTGATTGTAATATCTTTGTTGGATAGTATGGACCTTATGTTCAAGTCATCGACAAAAACTTGAGATACAATAGTATGCAATCCAGTTTGTGGGGTCTGGATACCAGAGTTCATAGTAGTATAAGCCATTAAAATGGTTGAAGAGCCTTTAACTCAAAAAATCAATCAAGCAAATAGAAGCATTCATTTTGTATTTATATATCAAAGCACGGTACAAGATAGCTCGTTATCTTCTGGCGGAAAGCGTTAAAAATAATTAACAATTGTACATCTCCACCTGAATTGTGTTGAAGAGAAAAACCAGATAAAAGAAGATGAGAAATTCACTTTTAACGCCGCTGTTTGACTTTTGTGTAACGAAACTGAAATTACTCTAGTAGATCTGAAAAATCTCCTTAGATGATAATGAGATAGCGATGATAGCCTCTGGTGAATTCTAGATGTCGGACACACACATCTACTTCTTGGAATTTTCAATAGACCTGTAAACCTTGCCAGACTATTTGGATATGTAGATACAGAGGCCTCGTGAGTCCGAGTCTTTCTGCACGATTGGTCGTTAATTATTGATGTACCAATTTCTTATGGTCCCCACTTTGTACAGACAAAACCTCCACTAAACCATCTTGTGCTCCAAAGTGCAGGCTAGTTTTCAAATTTCCCAAATCACAACCAAGCCTTTTCCATCACTATTAGCAAGTTCAGCAGCGAATAAACTTTATCAATGCCAGAGTATCAAGTATGATTTTAGAAGACGCATTGTGAGGAATATTCTCAATCATGATCTAACTGAATTTCAAACAATACCCCAAAAAAAACGCAAGTGCCATGATGTAATGCGTTTCTGCATCCAAAACAGGAAAGCAACGTTGCGCGAGTGCTTATGATCAATACGTTATCGTTTACAGAGCTATTGCCAATGCACGAAGCAATTGAAATTACCTGGATGCATGACTACTTTGATCTTCCGGCGTTGGGTTTTCAAAGCGGTTCATCTGCGGTAGGTTTGCAATGTTCAACAGTTTCTCCCTTTGAACATAAACAGGGTTTCTTTCTTTATAAGTAATTCGAATTTTGCAGTCACATCGAAGATGATGGTTTCTAGAACGGGGCTACTACCAAGTTGAGCCATTGATATCATTTATCACCTACTACAATGTGAGCTCTGATTGAAGATCGAGGAGCACTGATAACAGCGTGTACTGGTTTTTCCGTTCGATTAATAGTGGCCAAGAATGTTCTAACCTTGCAACTCTTCCAGGGGCGGTTAGATAAGTAATTCGGTTGTGAAAAAGCGCAAGGTGGAATTGATATGTTTACATCACTGTACATACACAAGTGTTGCGTTTTAATACTCGGTCAACGAGTGTTTATTTGCAGCCAGTCCAAAATATCACTACAGATGATCATTCATTTGAGGTACTGAGTTAATTTCAAATCGCATATGTTGGTGGACAAATTTGAGTACAATTGACAGAGCTTATCAAATCGCTTGCCGTATCGGGCCCTCTGTGTATTGTTGACCACTTTCCCCAGGAAGAGAATTTTTTCCTCTTCATTTACGCGACACTGAAAAATTCACTGATCTCGAAACCAATTATATCTCCACCAACAGCCCCGACGACTCGAAAGTTTATTTCTAAATGCTGAAATCGGTCACATTGAGATGGTTAATTCAAATTTTATTGACAGCTGCTAATATTGTAGGGCTATTGGTTTTTCTACGAGGATTTTTCCCATCGAAAGTAGTCTTACCATGGTATAACACATTTTTGCAAGAAAATGAGTTATCGCCGTTCTTGAATAAGGGTAAACCACATTTCGACAAGTTTATTCTTATGGTGGTTGATGCCATGAGATCAGACTTTTGTTTTAGTGAAGGCTCCAACTTCAAATTCCTACATGAATTGATCAATGATGGACATGCTATTCCATATACAGCTTTTTCAAATCCACCTACTGTCACATTACCACGCTTGAAAGGTATCACCACCGGAGGAACACCCAATTTCTTGGATGCTATCTTGAATGTTGCAGATGACCATGACAGCTCTCAAGGATTGTACAATCAAGACTCATGGTTTCACCAATTCAAGCAAAAAGGCAAGAAAGTCAACTTTTTCGGGGACGATACGTGGTTAAAATTGTTCCCCGGGCAATTTGAGCAGCATGAAGGTACAAACTCGTTCTTTGTCAGTGATTTCATTGAGGTCGATAACAATGTTACTCGTCATTTGGACGAGCAACTAAATGGAGCAAAGTGGGATGGTTTGATCTTGCATTATTTGGGATTGGATCATATTGGTCATAAAGGAGGTCCAGAATCAATCTACATGAAGTCCAAACAGGAGGAAATGGATGCGATCTTGAAAAGATTGTACCAATATATTTCAAAGAATAAGGATACTGTGATTGTTCTTATGGGGGATCACGGAATGAATGAAATAGGCAATCATGGTGGATCTTCAGCAGGTGAAACTTCAGCAGCTTTCTCATTAATCTCTCCAAAATTTGAAAGAAAGAATGAAGCGCCGTTACCACACAATTCTGAGTACTCCTACTATCTGAGAATCAATCAGATTGATTTAGTGCCTACGTTAGCAAGTCTTTTGAACTTCCCGATACCAAAGAATTCCTTAGGTGTTATTTTGAAGGAAACGTTGGATCTTTGGCCAGATAAGCAGAAAGTAAAAATCATACTTGAGAATTGTCATCAAATTATGAACTTATACGAAGCTAAACATGGTCAATCTGGAGAAATTTGGTCTCAGTGGGAACAATTGAAGTTAGGTCAGCATTCAATTGAAAAGTATTATACGTTCTTACGAGATATCCAACAAGATATGACTTCATCTGCAACTAATTATGGATACCAAGATATTTTAGTTGGAAGTGGAATACTTTTGATTAGTACAATATTAATTATCATTATATTCAATTCGTACTTCTTCGGCTTGACTAACATGAATTTTGGTTTGGTGATCTTTTATGAATTGTTTGTTGTTCTTTATTCTTTACATTTTCATGGATCATCTTTAATTGAAGAAGAACATCAGATTTGGTTTTTCTTCACAACAATTACATCGCTTTACTTTGGAGCGGTATTATTTGATGCCTTCAAGAGTGCATCCAAAATGGCTTATTATATTTTGTTTTTAGCATGTATCAGAGTCATCAGATCTTGGAATAACAGCGGTCAAAAGTATTCATCAAAGAATAACATCGCTTATTATTTGACGAATACAAACACAGATTTGTTATGGTTTCTTGTATTGATCACTTATCTTGCTATCGCATTAATTGTTTACACACAAGGTGGAATTGTTCCAACATTCACTTTGAGTGACAGAAGAGGAATTCCAGATTTGAGAGATACTGGTTCCTTATTTTCATTCATTACGATTTTTGTTGTTAGCTCCGTATCATTTCTGTTCAAATTGTTACAATTTTACATTGATGGCAACAAAATCCCGACATGGGTGAACTGGATGCTTATATGGATTTTGGAAAACTATGGTGTAAAAATGACTAAAAGCAGCATAAATGATAATGAATTGAAATTTAAGTTACAAAATATAAGTATCCAGATATCAAGATTGACTTGTCATATCTTGCTCGCGATTGTTGTCCTTCGAATTCTTATTGGCAAGTTCAGAAAAGTCAAATATGGATCGATTACTGATATTACGAACATACTTACGCTATATCTTGTACATCAAACTAGACATGAAAACATACCTATATTCGTGATATTGCTAATATCCAAATTTGCACTTTCAAAATTGATGTATCAAAAGACATCTCAAATTGATCAATATATCCTCATGGTTACAGTTACAACGCTTTGTTTACAAAATTTGACATTCTTCTGCATGGGTAACACTAATCTGTTAGCAACAGTTGATTTATCAAATGCGTACAATGGGGTCCAATCCTACAATGTGCTTTTAGTTGGATTGTTAACATTCATCTCCAATTTTGCGGGACCGATCTTCTGGTCATTTTCAGCATTGCAGCTCTTATTTGAACCTAGCCTTTTGTGTTTTGGCGGTCCTCTAAAAACTGATTTGATCAGCTTTCCAAAATTAAAAAAGTCAATATTATGGGTTAAATCTTTGGTGACATTATTCTTTTATGCCGTTTCCGTTGCTAATTTGGTTGGGTCATGTATTAATTTGAGATTTCATTTGTTTATATGGACGGTGTTCTCACCAAAGTTGTTGTTTTTTGGAAGCTGGGCATTATTCGTCAACGTTTTGGTTGATTTCATCGTGGCAACGATTGTATTATTTATTTAAAAGCTTACGGACATTAATATATAAATATATATATGATATGCATATAAAGAAATGCAAATTCTATTGCAATAGTTGGTCTCTATAATGAGGTTGATTGTTGATGAATTTAGCTGATCTTCTGTCATTGACATCTTCTCTCTTCTTCTCGTTCTTCCAGGTTCTCTTCTTCTCAGCCAATACATGTCTATCTTTCAATGATAACATATGTCTAGTTTCCGCAGCAATTACTGTACCTTGACCCTCGGATAAGACTCTTTCAGGAGCCAAGTTTTGTCTATAGTATCTAGCCATTGAACGATGACCGACCACTGCACCAGATGGTAATATTAATTCATTTCCGTGTTGATAGATCGCATCTCTGTCATTTGGAGTAAGTTCTTCTTCTTCTTCATCTCCGCTAACATCTTCCCAATCTTCCTCAACTTCGGCCCCTTGAACCACACTTTCATCATTAGCGTCGTACGTAGATGAGAAATCGTAGAACTTGGATATTTCCAATTTCTCATCTTCAGTTTCGTACGGTATTCTCATATGTCTTTTTTGGTGCATGTGTTCTCTAGCAGCTTCTGCACTTCTACCTTGATAATTACATGCTATGCAAAATCCGAACCCGATTTTCTCACCAAGGTATTCCAAAAGCCCCTCTTTGTCTACCAAATAAGTTGGTTCGGGTATGTACAATCCATGTTGTTTGAACATGTGGTCTATATTCTCATCTATGGTTTCAAAATTATGATTATATTTGGGGTGAGCAAACAAACATGTAGTTGGAGGGATTTCTGTCTTGTTGGCGAGTTTCTGTGCCATAAGCTTTTCTTCTAACTGCTCCTGAGTAAGTTCTGGTTCTTCTTCGGTATTTTCTTGAACCTCTACTTCCACATTCACTTTTTCCCTCACTTCTTCATTATCGTCTTTCTCTGCGGTAAATTCACCGCTATTTTCTTGCATCTTTGCCATGATGACCCTTTTAGCTTGATCCAAGATGGCCCTTTTCTGTGCCAATATAGCTTCTTTCTCTTTTCTTCTTTGCTCCTTCTTGGTGACTTGTTTCTCCTTCTTGTCTTCCGTGCTTGATAAGGTAGCAACTTTTGAATTGAATAAGTCTTCAGTTATAGGAGGCAATTGAGCTACTCTTCTTTTCAAATTATATCGATGCCATTCTGATTTCATATGAGTTCTTTGGTCCTCTGCACCAGGAAACTGCAAGCTGCATGTATTACACGTGAACATTTTGTGATTAATTTGTTGTCTGAAGTTAAATAGATAAGTTGGTAATTGATTAGTACGAAAGACGAGATGAGGTAGAAAAAATAATCACTGTCTTCGGTGAAGAAGGTTTAATTTGTAGTGAAAGATTTTTCTATTGTGGAATAACAAATCATCACAAGATCCAGGTATACCAATCCATCATGGCATCACATGAACAAGACATCTTCCAGGATGTGTTTCCGAAGTTGATGGGCACTATTAGAGCTGCTAGTTCCCTAGCTGCGCAAGACGTGAATTTTTACAAATCAGTAGATTCTCAACTAGGTCAAGAAATAGATGAACAAGCGAAAAGGCTATTGTTCATATCCAACGATTTGATTAGAGTATCAGCTTCAAACACTAACAAAACTAGTCACATCACGTTTGGTAAAGATAATATTTCGAGCGAATCATCTTGGAACTCCATCTCCAATGTTCTTGACTCAATATTCGAAAAGATAGACTATAACTTTGATCAAATTGGTAGAAAGAATACAATATATAACAAAGAGTTGGAATACCTTGATGATGGAAGTACTTCAATAAAGAATGAACAACCTCAGAAGACACTGAAGCCGCAAGTACAGTTCAAAATACCCGTAGACAACTCCGAAGAGAGCCCTTTCAAACCAAAGATTACATCCAAGCCTAATTCGTTGAAACCATACGACGACAAGCTATTTAATCCAGAACCTGTGTACGAAGATTCTCTGGAAATCATTGATCCTCCATTTTATACTCAACCATATGAATACGAAATTGATAATCAACCTTATCCCAATTCTATACTAGAAAAATGTGATCCTATACCTTCTAAGGACTGGTCATCCACTCAAGCAAATTGGGTAGATACAATTGAAACATTAGATTCAATGATACAGTCACTACAGAATCTGACAGAAATCGCCGTTGATTTGGAACACCATGATTATAGATCTTATTATGGTATAGTGTGTTTGATGCAAGTATCCAACCGTGAACAAGATTGGATAATAGATTGTTTGGCTTTGCGTGATGATCTATCAAAGTTGAATGTGATTTTTACTGATCCTAATATTGTCAAAGTTTTTCATGGAGCATTTATGGATATAATCTGGTTACAGCGTGATTTGGGATTATACATTGTCTCCTTGTTTGATACCTATCATGCATCAAAAGCATTGGGATTCCCAAAATTTTCATTGGCATATTTATTAGAAGTGTTTGCCCATTTTAAAACCTCAAAAAAATACCAACTAGCGGATTGGAGAATAAGACCACTATCACCACCAATGATGGCGTATGCAAGATCTGATACGCATTTCTTGTTGTACATTTATGATCAATTACGAAACAAATTAATAAATGCAGACAAATTATCCCAAGTTCTATATGATTCACGTCAAGTTGCAAAGAGGAGATTCGAATATACCAAATTCAGACCGATATCGACTAATTTTAATAGTAAAGTTTCATGTCCAGTGATGGCTCAAAATCCAAAAGAACCTTGGGGTTCAATTGTATATCAGTACAATATACCATCATTCAAAAAACCGGTCGTGGAAGTGTTGTATAATTGGAGAGATTTAGTCGCAAGAGAAGAAGATGAATCCGTTCGATTTATAATGCCTAATCAATTACTAGTAACTTTAGCAAATTTGGAAGCACCGGTCGACATAAGCAAAGTACTTAATGCTCCTCACTATGTGTCTGAGTATGTTAGGCTCAATGCTAAAGAGCTCGCAGAATTGATTGACAAAACGTTAAAACAATCTGAAGCGAACGACTGGGATTTGGTTGACAAATGGAGTAACATGGATCAAACAAATGAAGCGACAGACCAATCTGTGGATGTAGATCATGTCAACGAAGCTTTTGAAGGTTTAATCAAAAATAAGCAAGAGATGTTCGGCCAGAATTCAACACTATTGAATAAAAGATCTGTTGTATTCACTAACATTTATCTGGAACATCCTTTATACACGTTTGAATTCACCGATTCTGAAGTAATCAAACACAATTTCAGAGAAATAAGCATCGAAAGACTAGCAACTGCTTGGAACGAGTTGAGAGAAGTGGACCTGGTGGTGTCACTTCCAGTAGAAGGAAATATCGAGGAAGAAGAGGAAGAACAACCACTAGAAACAACCGAAACTGAGAAGTCCACTCCAATAACAGGACAACAAAAATTATTCAGTCAAGATAAAGATATTGATCCCAATGAGCTCATCACTCTTCGGAAACGTAACGCCCAAGTACCCAAAAGAAGCGAGAAATTGGCTCAAGAAGAACAACCGAAAGTTGACTATGCCAGTGCTGATAGAATATTAATTAGCGAGTCTAGAAAAAGGCCAGATAAGAGAAATAAGAGAGTTTTCGATCCATATGGAAGAGATAATGAAGGTCCTAAACCGGCAAAGAAAGCTAAATCAGTCACTACTGGGAAGACGTCCACTTTTAAAAGTAAGAGAAGGTAAATAGAATCTAAGATAGATTTGAATATTTGCAACGGTCTGTAATTTTTTGGCTCTATTGATTGTAGATCAAGTATTGAAATGGTTCATGGAAGTCAATTCTTTACTTATCAATTTGAACTGAAGGCTAAGTTCGACTTCTTACCAAACAAAGTTTGCTCCGTTTCTGGCCAGCTGAACCATGGAGAGAGTATGTGTAAGGAAAGCTGAACTCTTAGGAAATCATGAGTCACTGAGACATTTTCCATTTTTATATTAGTAGACCACCACCACTTTCCCTCCATCTTGCTATCCTGGTGTATTTCATCTCATTCGCTTTTGTCCTAATTGCGACATCATATTGTACAAATTGTCTTCAACACTTTGAGATGATGAATGATTTCGAATGAAGATAATATATATTCTGCTTCTGTTTCGTAAGCAAATAAATATAAAGCATTCGAATCACCGAAAAATACTCTTATTATCATCTTGTTTTCTAAAGATAGAAATCTGGTTATTCATTATCATTTTACTTCCATCCTTAATTGATCACTTTGAATACTTTGACATTATGACTCTTGTGTAACACCAAAGATTACATAATGTTCTTGGCTAATTATCATAATGCAGAGATTTATACGATTTCAATAATGCTTCATATTTCAGTTGCATTTCGTTTTATTTTGCTGATATTAATACCTAAATATACTTTTCTACTACAGTATATATATTGTAAGCTTTTCGCCTCCACGTATCCACATATTCATCGAGGTTCGTTTGTATTTAACAAGGAAACATTTCTCAATTTCACCATCTGGTTTATCCATGCGGTTTGTTTATCACAACGATTTTCGTTGAGTAATAATTAAAACAATTGCATTCAATTGGAAATACTACAGCTGTAGCGTATAGTGTTACCACGGCATACAGATACAGTTCATTTTTCAATTAAAATGGAAAACTTATTACGTCATGCTTTACAGCGAGATGATGGCTTCTTCAACCAGATTAATAAAGAGTACTATGATGAATACTATGTCAGTATCAACAACTCGTTGAATAACAGCATAGTTCATAAACTTGAATTTGCTAAGAAGTTATGTGAAGTATTTTTGGCTAATGATACTTTTTATCCTGCTTTTAACAGTTATGATATAAATTGTATATGATGAGGCAATCTTCCATCAACCGAGCTTTGTAAACAATTATTGGTTAAATTTAATAAATTGAAGTATTTCATTGGGTTTGTCGCCTTACTTAAAAATGATTTTGAAATATAGGTCTATGCGAAATCATATTTTACGTACTACTACATTCGAGTTAGCTTTGCGATTCAAATGTGAAAAGTTTGTTAATCATGAATTAAATTTTATTAATGACGAATTGTGTTTTCTAGATAATTGGAGAAAAGCACTAAATGCTGTTGTTTGTAATCATTCTGATTGTGATTTATATTCTAATACTATAAATTTATTCATCAATAAATAAAGATTTAGTTATGCCCAACAATGTTTATCATACTTTCAATCAATGATTTGTAACTTATAAAGATTGTATCACCTTTTGGAGTATATGGTTTTGAAAGATATAATCTAAATCTAATATTATCCAAATAGTTGACTCCTATAGCTGATCATAATTAGATCATGTATTCAATATCAGCTGCTTCTACGGCTATCGAGGAAAATTTCCAGATAAATCTAAGTTTATCACGTATGTTTTCATTAGGAGGAAAGTTTAATGACAAAGAATTCTTCTTTTCTATTCCAGTTTCTCCTTATCTACGTAGCTATTATTATCTAAGTGAAGAATTTATTGCTTAATATGATAAGATACATAAGTACTTTGAATATAACATAGCATTTAGTTCTATTTTTACTAGTAAAAATATATGTGGGTATTTTCCAGAGAATTTTCTACCTGACTACACATTATTCTTTTATGCTGTTAATGTTTGAATTAGAGAAATTATGATAAAATCTTACATGAAGCTAATGAATTAGGTTATTTTGTTGAGATACTTGATTATGAAAATCCATGTTATACTGACCCACCAGATAATTTCCTAAAAGATAACATAATAGAATGTGACTTTGATGCTGAACTGTATTATAATGAGTATTATCACAAAGATGTGCTAAATTTATTATCTTGATTAGCAATTCAACAAAAGGAAATTAAATGTACTTTAGCTATTTTTACTCTCCATATAATCCTTTTGAATCGAGGCCTAATAGATAATCTTGTAAGAGGAAGGATGTCAAGTACTGAAAAAGGGTCATTTCTTGGAACGAAGGCAACAGTTTAGGAATAAATGGCATCAAGGTTCAAACTGTTGGAGTTAAATTGGAGCTTGTAAGCAAAGACATAAGCAACAAATTTGCTTGGCAAATAAGATATTAAAGAATGGGATATTGTGTTGTAGTACAGTAAGTATATTGGTTTGAAGTTGCAAAATGATGCTGTTGATAATATTTAAGGTTACGCGCTACAAAAAAACTCTTCATACAATTTCATCAAGTTCTATTCACTAATTAAGCAACAGTCATCATGGTCTTACCCTCACATCTTCAAGGCAATCTAACGCCCGCTGAGATAAACTTTCTTGCTGAAAATGAATTTATAACAATACTTCCGAGATACTCAATGAAAAAAATAGACCTCATAGGGGTATGTTGTTAGTCACTACTTAACCTATTTATGCGGCATCTACTAACACTCTCGGATAGACCAGGATACCTAACCTACGAGCAATGAGAAGAGAGAATGTACCACTCTGGGTAGCCCTAATATTAAAATCCCAAGACAAATGTAGTATTGTCCCACCAAAATGGTTAAATGTACAATACTTAAAGGAGAAGTATGATGACGAATTACGAAAACCAAAACAATTTAGTGATCTACCATGGAATTGGTTAGAATTATCCAAAATATTGTTGAGCAAAGCAGTAAATGATTTGCAAGATCCTTCGGATGAACTAAGATCCATTATTCAGGATTTACGAGAAATAAGGTTGGTGAAATCTAGAAAAGGGTTGAAAGAACTAAATGAATCTAACATTCAGTTGAACGGATTGTCCTTATTGGAGATCAATGAGATTAGACCATTCGTGCTTCCTGTTATGAATAAATTGAGGCAATTACATGACACAGTACAGAATAGATCTAATGAGAAGCCAGAAGATGAGGACATGGAAGAAGCTTCGGACGACGAGTTATACGGATAGACTTTGAAGGGTCAACCTTGAACTGAATAAGTTTAGTAAAATAAATTGTGGGATATCTCAACAAGCTGAGACTTGATTCGACTTTTGCATTGGGTGAACCTAGTGGAATTTCACCTTTGTTGGTTAAATTCAGTTGTATAGAACACATTCTCTTTCTCAATACAAGGTTTTACAACTAAAGGTAGTATTATCGATCTGAAAGCGTACACTCTACTTCTCTGTAGTTACTATTCAAGCATGCGGAATCGATCTATCTTCTGCTTCTCCCATACCACCATCGCGGTAAAAAAGATGGACACACAGATTGACAAATATGAGTCAAATTGATCAAACACCAGCCACCACAATTATTGTCGATGAGTAAGTTGACGACCTTGAACAAGCAATTTATATCCAATATAGAAAATCATAAAGCAATTACCGATGCTAAGAGAAATTTAATCCTCTCGATTTTGAAATCCACCACTACTAAACGAGAAGCTAGAAACTATTTGACAAAGTATCAAAATCAATTTGATTTCAGTGATCTAGAATTTAACAAAAGTCTCAAGACCAGAACTGATGATAAATCACTTACAAAGCGAGATAGTCAACGAGAACTATTTGTCAACAGGTACTTGAACCAGAAGAATCCGTTTGTGAATATATACGATACTGATGAAGTTAGACTAAAGAAAGTGCCATTGAGATTAGCATTATTCAAAGTTAAGTTTCCGAGTATTAAGTTCAATCAATGGAAGGGTATAGCAGAAACATTTAAACGGTTGATAACCTTGGGAATCTCCCCGGTTATCTTATTAGATTATGATCATTTGCCAGTTGATTCATTCAAAAATAATGAGCTATACATGATAGATCAAGCGAACAAGATGTTGAACTATTTGAGCAGACCAGGAGAAGAGGACGACTTAAAAGTAACTATACTTCGTACATTGTTTGTGACACATGATGGCAGGCCCACAATTGACAGTTTGGAGCTGATTCTTATTCCATTATATCAGGGTACTATACCAATTATCCAACCAATTGTATATAATGCTGATACTACATACCAAGAAATCCTTAGTTGTGACAAGTTATTATACAGTTTGTGCCCAGCATTAATAGAGAAGAGAACTACTGATCTTTTATCAATTGAAAAGATTGTCATGATCGATCCACTTGGAGGTATCCCATCAATAGAAAGGAACCAAACAAGCCATGTCTTTATAAATCTCTCACAAGAATACTCGGATATACTTTCAGAATTATACATTGGTCACATTGAACCAAAATATCGTGACTTGCATGTTAACAACTTAAACAATATGAATAGTATCTTGAGTTTTATCTACGAAAGATCAGGAAATGATGAGACAACAGGAATCATAACCACACCAGAAATCATGTCTATCAATAGTGATCAATTGAATCCAATTATCTATAATGTTCTTACCGACAGGCCCATAATATCATCTTCACTTCCTAGTTCCAACAATAGAACCCCACAGTTATCTACTACTATAATCAAGAAAGGTGTAGCTGTGCAAATCTTTGACGCAGATACCTACACAAGAAAATTTACGTTAAATAATTTATTCCGGGACAAATTAGTTGATAGAGACAGATTGGTCGAGCTATTAAATGATTCATTCGGAAAAGAATTGAACGTCGGTGCATATTTGAATCGTATCAATGAAAACATAGCCACCGTAGTTATAGTGGGTGATTATGACGGCGGGGCAATCATTACATGGGAATTCAGTCAAGGTGAAAAAATAGCGTATCTTGACAAGTTTGCAATAGCTAAAAGGAACCAAGGACTACCAGGTCTTGCCGACGTCATTTTTAAAATAATATTACAGTCACATCCAGTTGAGTTGATATGGAGATCACGTAAGAACAATCCTATCAACAAATGGTATTTTGAAAGATGTTATGGATGTATGAGTGCCCCTGAATCACAGTGGAAAATATTCTACACTGGTGAGATCTTCGACAAGAAAATTGACAGATCCAAGAAGAAGCCTAATCAACAAGGTGTGGTGAACATAGGCAAGAAATTGGAACAATATTCCCAGATCTGTGAAGGCATCGAGCCATCATTTAAATAGCATATGTAGAAGAACAGCGATATATATGAGAACTTGATTTTGCAATTTTGGTCCCTCGGTACAAAGAGGAAAAAAGTGTTCGAAAGCATACGATGCTCAAAGAATCAGAGGCCAACAATTTCCAGGAATAGATGGGAAAGACTGCGATAGACTACTCATTGCCCTCTTTGTTCATCATGAAAGATTCAAGCTCGACCATAAGACAAAGAATGAGACCCATTAAAGCCAATTTCCTACCCGATGCTACTGGATCTCCTTTTGCTAGAAGATTACACTTTTATCACGAGCTAGATGAATGGCAGCAAGATAATCACTTTATAAGATCGGGATACGTGAGAGAGACATCATCATACCGGGAATGTATCAAATCATTGACTTATTTACACAATGAATCGGTAAACATATATTCTCATTTGTTGCCATCCAGTTTGTCCTTCTGGGTGATTTTATACTACATCAATTACCAATTAACAATATACGACAACTATCTTGGAATTTGGGAAAAGTTAAACTTTTTACAATTCGGATTAGCTTGTACTTTCTGTTTATTTATGTCATCCACTTTTCATTGTGTCAAAGCGCATTCCCATCGTGTTTGTAAATTTGGCAACCAGTTGGATTATTTTGGGATCGTCATTCTAATCACTTGTTCATTGATCTCAATTATATTGTTTTCGTATTACGACCATCCTTGGTATAGAAACACATTTGTTAGTATCACATTGATATTGGGCTCAATATGTACCGTATTAACATTAACTCCTAAATTCTCCACGAATACATATCGTCCATTTAGATCAACGATGTTCATCTTGTTTGGCTTATCGGGTGCAATGCCCATAGTGAATGCTGTGCGTATGTTTGGGTTCGAAACAACAAACGAAAGATCCGGATTAGTTTGGTTGATATTAGAGGGAGTATTTTACATATCTGGTGCAGTTTTATACGCAATGAGGTTTCCAGAGAGATTGACACATGTTGAAGAAGATGAACAATCATTGTTAAATAATCCACTGTCTGGTAAATTTGACATTTTTGGACACTCGCACCAAATCTTCCATGTTATGGTCGTAATTGCAGCATTTTGTCATTGGAAAGCATTAGTTGAATGTTATCACTATTTGCATCAACATATTCTACCAAACCTCTGAAAAGTGAGCGCTCTCTCACGCCGTATTGTTTTTTTTGTCCATAGACATAGATAGTAAATTCAATGAATAGACCCAGCCATTTGATTATACTACCCTGTCATTCCATATGGAAGCAAGGTTCAACAGAAGGAGAATCTAGAGATGAATGGCACTTAGTAGAGTTTCAGATTCATGGATATGATCACTTAGCATTTCGAGAGCAGATTATAGAAAGCATGGTACAACTACGCTCAGATCCCACCGCATTTTTGATCATATCAGGCGGCGAAACCAAGAAAGAAGCAGGACCTATATCTGAAGCGTTATCTTATTACTTGTTGGCCAGGGAATTATGCAAAGATGAAACATTATTGTCGAGAATAAACACAGAAGTATTTGCCAGAGATTCGTTCGAAAATGTTATCTTTCTGATTTGTCGATTTTATGAACAATTCAAAGCATACCCGGAGAGGATAACAGTGGTTGGATTCGAATTCAAACGAGAACGATTTGTAAATCATCATTTGGAGGAAGCGTTGTTATACCCTCGTACTAGGGTCAATTACGTTGGAATTTCACCCACACCAAGAGATATTTCGACTGAAGAAAAAATCAAGTATTTCAAAAATTTGAATAATAGTGAGTTTGAGTTTGCTGTTAAGCATTTTCAACAAGACTGGTATGGCTCATCTAATCCTTTGTTGAAGAAGAAAATTGCAAGAAATCCCTTCAACCGTTATCACGGATACAATCGAAGTAATCCTAGATTGGCAAACTTTTTAACTGCAATACAAGACGAAGCCGGGCCCTCATCGAATGAAGCGATTAGAGACTTGCTACAAGGGATGCCATGGACTCAATAAATAGATTTTCACTTTATAAGATATTTAAAGACTATCATTTTTTTGCTTTTAAAGCTCTTCTTCTTTGAACAGCTTTACTTAATTTAGTCAACATGTCAACAGTAGTATCCCAACCAACACATCCATCGGTGATAGAAATTCCATACTTTAGTACATCTTTTGATGCGCCAGATGGTGGCATGGATTGTTTACCTTCGCTGATATGTGACTCGATCATTACACCAATGATGGCATTTTCACCATTTGTTATTTGTTCGGCAACTGCATCTAAAACTTTTGGTTGATTTCTATAATCTTTTTGTGAATTATCATGAGAACAATCAATCATTAATTTGATATTTGGGTCGGTAGATTTTGCAATGGCTTCCTTTGCAGCTTTAACTGACTCAGCATCATAATTTGTAAGTTTTTTACCACCTCTCAAGATAATGAAACAATTGTCATTACCTTTGGTGGTAGTAATAGCAGCCATACCATTCTTGGTAACTCCCATGAAATGATGACCCTTAGAAGAAGCTTGAACTGCATCTAGTGCGACAGTCAACCCACCATCTGTACCATTTTTGAACCCAATTGGGAATGATAAACCAGAAGCTAATTCTCTATGTAATTGAGATTCAGTTGTTCTAGCACCAATGGCACCAAAGCTCAAGAAGTCTGAGAAATATTGAGGAGAAATAGTGTCCAACATTTCAGATCCAATAGGTAAACCGGTAATACTTGTTAAGTTTGAGTACAATTGACGAGAAATTCTTAAGCCACGATTGATATCGAATGAGTTGTCAACATCTGGATCGTTGATTAAACCTTTCCAGCCCACAGTGGTTCTTGGTTTTTCCAAGTAAGCTCTCATAATAATACACAAGTCATCATTTAATTCGTCAGCTAATTTTCTTAAACGTTTAGCATAATCCATCGCAGCTTCAGTATCGTGAATAGAACATGGACCAACAATAACAAGACATCTGTCATCGTTACCACTAAGAATTTGACCTGATTCGTATCTGCCCTTGATGACGACTTCCAAAGACTGGGAAGTTGCTTTAATTTCATGCTGTAGTAAGGCTGGTGGGATTAATGGATCGTATCCTAAAATTCTTGTATCATCATACTCTGTTGTAATTGGTGTCTTACTCATTTCTAATAAATACCTCTATAGAAGCTTATATCTGCGTGAAAGAAAATGAAGGTGAGTTGTAGATCAATATAAGCTTACAAGGAAAGTAGTACGATAGCAATTGAAACCCAGTCCGAAAATTTTCACTCACAAACTTTTTTTTTCTTTATTGCGAAAAATCTATAAGATGGAAGAGTGTAGTGCAACTTTATGTATGATAGATGAAAGATGAGTCACAGCTTCCGGCCTGCTTTGTAATAGATCTAGAGATATTGAACAGCCTATTGGCATGCACGTATGTAGCACCTTTTGTTAAGCATGAAGTGAAAATAGCTTAGAGCTAAGAGATCCTTAGTCTAAGGTGGTCTGGGAGTATGAGCTTGTTGCATTCTTCACATTGTATGTGGGAAAACTATTGAACTGGCTACCAAATGCTTCTACTAACCGCTCAGGAATCCTGTGGTCTCTTATCATGACAGGTAAGGTGTTTATTGGGCAGCTTTTTAGACTTCGTTAAGCGTTGTGTTGGCTTCCTATCTGGGTAGTATGTGAAAACACAGCCAAGAGTAAGTATGAGAAATAATTTATCTACATTCTCACGAACCTCGATTCTTTAGTTTTATCTACGGATCATCTATCAAGCCATACCATAGGTTTATTTATTTCTGCATGGCTTTAGTCTCAGAAACGCAAAGGATATTCATATCATTTTTCATATTTGGTCTACTTAATAATATTCTATATGTGGTTATTCTATCAGCAGCGATAGATTTGGTTGGATCATCAACACCGAAAGCAATTGTTCTACTAGCAGATATAGTCCCTGCATTTGCATTCAAGTTGTTTGCCCCTTTTTTTATACATTTGATATCATATACAATCAGATTATGGTCACTATTTGGACTATCCACATCAGCTATGTTTCTACTTTCATTAGCACCGACACGATCAATAGGATTAAAAGTATTTGGAATAATTCTTGCTTCATTCTCAGCGGGGATGGGTGAAGTAAGTTTCTTACAATTGACTCATTACTTTAGAGAAGACTTGTCAATTGGTGGATTCTCAAGTGGGACTGGTGGTGCTGGATTATTTGGTAGTGGTTTATTCATGTTGCTAACCACCCTAATGGGTATACCCGTTTGGATTGTGTTGTTGATATGTTCTGTGATACCGCTGGGATTATTGATCACATACTATAATCTTTTGCCCCCGCCTTTCCAAGATTATCATGAGATCAGTCAGCAAGTACTAGAAGAGGATGGTGAAGAATTAATTGATGAAAACAAATATTCCTTGCTGTACATGACAAAGCACATTGGCCAAACTATCAGTGAAATCAAACCACTTGTAATTCCATATATGTTACCATTGGCAACGGTTTATTTTTCGGAATATGTCATCAATCAAGGGATTTCACCAACGTTACTATTTTCGTTGAAAGAATTACCTCGTTGGTTATTCTCCAGTTACAGAGATATTTATGTTGTTTACGGATTCTTGTATCAATTGGGGGTATTCATATCGAGATCGTCCGTATCATTCGGAATCCGGTTAAAAAATCTATACCTATTGTCATTATTACAATTTCTCAACGTGCTATTAACATTATTCCAATCGATTTATGATCTACCTTTTAGTAATATTTGGCTATTATTAATACTTATGCTTTACGAGGGTCTATTGGGTGGTTTGTCGTACGTTAATTCATTTTTATCGGTTAGTGAGCAAGTTCACAAGTCAAAGCGAGAATTTAGTATGGGGTGTGTTAGTGTGAGTGACGGTTTAGGAATTGTGCTAGCTGGAGTCATCAATTGGTGGCTAGAAACCAAATTATGTGGACTACAAGTTGAGCGTGGCAGAGACTGGTGTTTAAAGGGTGGGACTATATAAGTTGTATAGTGAAATATTTTATGGGTTTTGTTTGACTCCAATGTCATGGGATTGAGATAACAATAGTAAAAGGTAGAAAACGTTTTCTTGGGAATCTCTACAAACAACACCAGTCCAATTAAATAAACCTGCGAACTGTACAACCACTAACCTATAATTATGATATTTAGGCTTCCATTATGTGCAAGAACGCTTAGAAGACTTCCAATATCTCAATTCCACACCACAATTCCGAGAGGAAACAAAGATTTTGCGTTTGTTTTTGATATTGATGGTGTTCTTATCAGAGGGAATGAACCAATTGCACAAGCAAAATCAACATTAGAATTATTAAACTTGAACAAAATCCCATATATTTTGATGACAAATGGTGGAGGAGTCTCAGAAGAGCAGAAGGCTTTTGAAGTTTCACGTATAACTGGAGGACCACCAATTTCTCCTTTGCAAGTCGTTCAAAGTCATACACCCATGAAATCATTGGCCAACAAGCATTCATATGATCGTGTATTGGTGGTCGGTGGAGTTGGAGATAATATTAGACAAGTAGCGTTAAATTACGGTTTCCATGATGTTGTAATGCCAATTGACATTGTCAAAGCAACTAAATCTGTTTCACCTCATGCTACTTTCACTAAAGATGATTTTGACAAGTATGCCCAAGAAATAGATTTGCTGAAACCAATTGAAGCTATCTTGGTGTTCAATGACCCTAGAGATATGAATACTGATATACAAATTGTTCAAGACTTATTGAACTCGGACCATGGTAGAATAGGAACCAGAAGAAACATAAAAAAAGTTAGAAACTTACAAGAACCTGCAATTCCAATTATTTTCAGTAATAATGATTACGTGTATGCAAATAATTATCAATTGCCAAGATTCGGTCAAGGTGCATTTAGAATCATAACTGAGCAGTTGTATAAACATACTAATCAATTGAAAGATTACGAACATTTGAATTCTTTAATCATGGGAAAACCTTTCAAATTACAGTATGATTTTGCTCATCATGTTTTGATCGATTGGAGAAACAAATTAACCACTCAAGACTTCTCCAAAGACCAAATAATACCTCATTTGGGTCAAATTCCTGAATCCACCCCATTCAAGAAAGTATATATGGTGGGTGATAATCCTGCTTCAGATATTCAGGGTGCTAACCATCATGGATGGGATTCAATATTGTTAAGAACTGGAGTTTATCGTGATGAAGATTGGGATACTGCTGTTGCGCGCCCTACAATCGGTGTATTTGATAATGTTGAAGATGCAGTGAGAGCAGTGTTGACATCAAATGGTATACCAGTTGAATAGAAGATAATATCTAGATTCAATATATACGTTTTTGAGTATAATAACCCCTTACTTGTAATTATTTTCTTTTCTGTACAGAGAACTGATGTCAAAATCTAAATGTCTGAATGCATAGTTACTAGACGTCCCGACAGTAATTCTTATGTTTGCAAAATAACAAAACTAACATAACATAATTTTATGCAAAGATACCACGCCGTGAATAGATTTAAACAACTTTTGCCGATCTTTAGATGGTCGTATTTCTTAGTGTTTCTCATCTTTGTTATAAAATGAAAAGCTATACTTGGGAATGATTTGGGAAAAGAGTTTATCCGGTATTTGGGTAGTCAACGATTCCAGAGTCGCCTAAATCTGGAACTTATAAAGCTATGCCCTTTCTGATCATTCGTGCTCTGATCCACCTCTATGGTTTACATCTGTCCAAACGATGTTTTGTGGATTCTTATTATTTTGGGCATTTCACCAATGCAGCGAGGTCACGTGTAATTCTAAGCTTTTGTGTGTATCACATGCCAATCCAGTAAATTCTCTTCATGAATGCGGTAAAACGTAGGTTCATCTCTAAATTTCATCCTATGCACATTGACTTATTCAGCGCTTTCAAACTCTCGCACAAAGGTTCCCGTATTCATCCCTCAATCGTTAGAAAACCACCAGATTTTAAGTAAGATTTCTTGAATAAAAATTAGCTTACAAAAAACAATTAGACCTTTCTGTTGATAAAGCAGGCAGCATTCTAATCTAAATAACTAAACTATAATTACGTATCTCAACGACCGAGATCACAAGATATTGTACTAGAAGCTTTGGCCAGATGTTCTGGGGGCAAGGGAGTGGCACTGGCAGGTCACCAACTCAACTCAAATTGCGTTATTTCTATTGTAACACATCTCCTCCACTTCCAAATGCGTTTTTTCTCTATTGTATTATTTCGGATTCGTCAATAGGCTTTTGGAGTGGTGTTTGTTTCAGTTGAGCTTCTGAACAAAGAGATATTATTGATCATATTTCCGCTCAGGAATCTTTGGTTGTTAATGGTACGCTTATTGCAACTATCTGTTCTGTAACTATTTCGCTTTCCATCTTATCTCCGAGTATGCTCTTGTGGCACCTGTATAGGAATGGACTATCACCCAAAGTTGTGTGATACACGAGGCAAACGTATCGTACGTCGATCTTTTGATTGCTGTAAGATAGTCCATGGATACCCCCACGTAAAAGAAGGGCATATTTACTCTACATATGGTTAGTTCTTGTAGGTACCCAACAAGAAAATTTTTGAATGCAAGGGTTTGTAAAATCGAGAGCAGTGGAGTAGGTGATTGATGCGGCAACTAGAGAGGGTGAACTCACCTACTTTCAACAATCGCCTAAACTTTGTTCGTGGGTTACTTTTTCAATTGTTGACTGGTTAAGTTCACCAAATCAAACGTGAAACAGGTTGAAAGGACATCATATATATTTGCTTTGCATAGGCTCCTATATTTTGAACCCACACATAAAATCTATGTAAAAGTCTGTTTATACGATCAAAGTTTCAATGATTAATTTTGATGAGGTTTCGTCTATTCGCATATTGTTTGATTGTTCAACATGCAGAATTAAAATTTGGAGATGACTAAAATATTACTACTAAAATATCAATAAATGCTGACTATTAGTGTTTTTTGATGTGAATGAAGATATACTATGTAACGAGACTAAATATCATGTATGCGCATTTTTTTCACAAGTGTGGTGAGTTATTTATAAATGCTACATAATTAGCAAAAATTCCCATGTACGATGGTATAAGTTACCACCGTATGCCATATGCATAGAAACCAATTGCTACTTTATTTCGAAGGTAGATTCTGGAATCTGCACGACAATATGTCAACACTTTGCGCTGGCCACTACCTCTTCTTATTGTTTTCAAATGCAGTGCACAGCCTGTTAATCTCTAGTTATGTAGGTGAATCTGATCGGAAATGATGAAATGCACTGCATGCCACACTCTAAATTATGTTATAATATTTTACTTTATTTTCATTTGCTAGCTCTTCTGAAGGACCTTTGTCTCTGTATTTCTTTAATTCGATAAATACCTACGCCTTCCCCTCTTCCGCCTACTCTCCCCGTAGTTATCTTCTAAAGCCTAACAAATATGAAATTCTTGGCGTGTGTCTAGCCCTGAAGATCCGATTCCAGCATTCACAAGGTTGAAAAAAACCCTTTGACGTTTTTGGCGCTCTAGAAAGTCGTCAAAAACTATCGAGCCAGAACTTTTGCTCGTGATGTGAGTTGGATTATTAGTCCTACGTTGCTTCAATGGTATCTATTGCTTTACCAATTGCACATGAGGCACCAGGGGGAATTATGAACATTAGAGATTTGGATTCATTCATCGCCACCGTGTCACTTTGCTTTTTTGTATAATACCCTTGCTATTTTTGTAAGATCTTTTCATATATTACTTGTGAGATTAATGATGATTTACAATACCACTTCTTTTTTGTCATTGGAGATTTTCCAATCTAAAGATTTGTCTCGAATTAATTTCGGAAGTCTTTGTAAGTACTCCGTGATTCAGAAAAAAATGTTCTTCTCGAATGCGTGTTGTGAATCAATGCAATAAAGAAAAAAATATCTTTTGAACGTGTTATGTATATGCTTTAATACTGCTGAGGTATAAATGCGGCAACATTAAAAACACTTTAAGGAACAGAGCCTTGCTCCCAAAATCTGTGTAAAATGTTTAGATAATAAAATGTTTAGATAATAAAATATCGTACATTATTTTTGTGAATTCTCACGATTAGGAATGGAAAATAATAAATATACACATTATAAAGATCTCAGAATTGCAAGAGAAAAATTGCTTCATCTCTGTTCGGAGAAGTCCACTATCCGAATTCCGTGCAGTATTCTGATCTATTGACGAATTAAAGGCATTGGTATTTGACTTTGACGGTAGTTCGAGTTTGCATTATAACTAGCAATTGGTGGGGGTAAAGAAATACCTTGTGATTTCGTTGTAGCAACACCCATCAAATGCTGAGGTGTTTGAAATTGATGTATCGATGATTGATGGGAAGCTAGAGGTGGAGGAGCTTGATGTTGCTGTGGTATACCGTAATAAATAACATTTGTGGTAACACCGGTAGCTTTCATACTCTCGTTCAAGAGATGTTTCTTAATAGTTATTCTTCTTCCATTTTTACCCTTTGTAACCTTGTTGTTTAAGACTTCTTCGGCAGCCAATGCAGCACCTTTTCTTTTGACTAGTTTGGCATGAAATAACCCACAAGCGTTACATAAAGTTCTCACACCTTTCGGACCTCTTCTCCATTCTGGGGTTTCAGTAGTACCACACCTATGACATTTATTTGTTGGTTTGTTTACAACTTCTGGAACTGTATACGGATGCCCCGGTACTATACCTCCTGGTGGGGGTCCATGGTAGTACATTGGCTGTGGATAATACTGTGGTTGACCTGTATACCGTTGAGGAAGAGATTGTTGTGCTGCTGTTACTTGTGGGGTACCTTGAGTGTGTATTATTGGTGATTGTTGGTGATATTTGTAGTATCGGTAATGAGAAGTTGGGCTAGCTGAGGCAGATGATGATGCTGTATGCTGTGACTGATGTGGTGGTGTATGTCCTTGATTGTTCATCGGTACTGATGGTGGAAGCGTTGTGATCAGTGGTGCTGGTAATTGTGAGGATTGCTGTTGCTGCTGCGGTTTATCGTAGTAGGGTAATGATGGCGATGGAAGCTTAGGTACATTATTTATCTTAGCGTTACTATTATTATTGCCCAATACGTAGTTTGAAGGGGTTGTAGGTTTCACAGGTAGGTATTTAAATGAAGAGCTGGTGTTGGTAGACGATGAAAATGATGGTGAACCACTACCAATGCTTGGCAATATTCTTGATTGGTCACGTAATCTCGGTGATATACTGGAATGATGTGTGTTGTCATTGATTGAATTTGAACATGAGGTTAACTCACTTATAGACGGTAATCTAACTTGAGTAGTAGTAGTAGTAGACATTACTAATAGTTCTTGCTGAATCAATTGTAGGTTTCTAGAAGGGTTCGCCTAATTTTTTTGATGTACTAATAGTTGATAATAGATCTTGTTGTATAACGGAGTAAGATACGATGGCCCTGGAAAAGAAAGCTCTCCTTAAAAAAAAGATACGAAATTTAAAAACTACGAAGGATATCTCGAGTGATATATATATGAATATATATATGTCTAAAGTTAGAACAATCCACCCTATTTTGAATGACTAAATAGAAGGTTGGCATTAAAAATAAAAACGAAAACCTTTTAAAAATTAAGTAATACAAGCACATAACCCATGAATCTCAGGTTAACATTTATTTCTATTTATCAAATTATACATATTTATGCTTAGCGTTTAGTTAGGTTAAACATACTTTGATATTTAAAATTAAAGTTATCACACAAACAACTGCAAATGCAACCCAAACTACTTAAAATCCAATGACAGACACTAATCTTTTTCTTTAATTTTTGTGTAAGAACGCGCTTCTTTCCTTATCAATTGTTTGAGGGGTCTACCTACAAGACATTACAATCACAAACTCTTGAAAGTGGATTTGAAAACATGTGAAAGCTGCCATGAAAAGGAGGAAACCATCTTCGCTGGTGTATAAGCAATAAGATGCTTTTAATGGCACCACAATTTTTGATAACATGGCAGGATCTTGCAATTGATTTCCTAACACGAGTGGCATTAATCTACAGTATTATGCAACAAATTGAAACCAGCTCATTATACTACATCTGAATTTTTTTGATTTTTATAGAGAGTTTCTTCCTTGTTTCCTTCGTGGAAAGATTGCCTTTCCCGATTCATGCCTAATGCAACACTGCAAGGAATCGTAACCGAGTCTCCCCACCGGCCCCCCTCCAAGTATATCTTTTCCCTTTTCATATTTGACTCCAAGTCAGTTATCATCTCAGTAAGTCAACGGATGATTAACTAAAAAAGTTTTAGTATTTCTTAGATGAAAGTTTATTCATGAGTGCAAACGGTGCTAATGGTGAGTTGTCTTTAATACGTAGCTTAATGCGCAAAAAATCTGAGTATTTACTTGCTGATAATAGCTTACAAGGTTATCGAACAGTAATTTGCGTCAAGCAGTACCCAATTGGAAGGTCAAGAGATTTTCTATCTATGGTATCATGTAATATCTATGTAGTCAATACTGTTCCTCTAGTTTCTTACGGATATTGATCTAACCCCAAGAATTTAGTCGAAGGATGTAGCAAAAAATAATTATCTCGTGAGAAGAACTTAAATAATAATGAGATATCGTGGTTATCTTGTATACTGACGATGCTGTGATGTGATGTACCCTTGTGAAGACTACAACCACTGGCATAAGAAAAGTACCACCAACATAAGAAAATTTACATTGTGAGAACCAGAAATTCACCATTAGGATTTCTGGATGTGCGCAATAGTGTTTTGTGGTCTGTGGTCTGTGGCCGTATGATAAAACACAAGACAAACTGGGATTTTAAAGTTCAATTGAATCATTAAGTTAAAATGTCAACATTTGATTGTTTTAATTGGTTTTGATTGCGAATGATTATGCATGGCTCTAATTCTGCATCTAATCTCAAAGAACAATCCAATGTTTGGAATTCAAGATTGACATGATTCTAAACATAGAAGAGGTTCTAAACATAGAAGTATTTAACACACCTATAAACGGATCGACTTTGTTGTGTAATTAACCGTGGGTATTTATTATGTGCGCGCAATACTGTGGGATTTGCAATCACCAGTATGATCTTTATCTGTATGTATGTGAGATTTTATCATTAACAGTTCAATCTTTATTTTAGTTATTTTTTTATTTCTTTTCTGTTGTGCTCTTGGTAATGCTGTGGGTTGCTTTTGGTGCAACATTCCCTTTAGTACTTCAATTGTTGGCCTGTGACCAGCATCACGTGCTAGACTGCACTCAAGTGTTTTCACGCGTCGTCCTCATCATCGTCAAACATCAATGAGAATTTCGGAGGTCCCCGTTGATATAGATGTGGGCAACATCAATAATGTGTTTAGAGCTACTTATTGTTTCAAGGGTCATGAGCAATTGATCTGCCACAAGTACATTCGACTATCAAAATAGGTTAAACCTCTTCTTTGTGCTACAAAACATATTTGTACATGAGATTCAAAAAGAACGTGAAGAAATGAATTTAAAATATCACTCTTAATTTTTATTTCTCAAAAACATTAATGTTACCACGGATCTCGTCATCCCGTAATAAATCGAATATTCTTGGAACATGACATGTTTGACTTCTTTTCGGGTTAGCCGTGAGTATAATTCCAAGATTCTTGTCTGAATTACGATTGGGTTTTGAATGTAACAAGCTGGTTCTACACAGGTTCTCTTCCCCCCCCCCCTTCTCTTCTATTCCTTCTTCTCATGCACAATGTGTTAAGCTGAAGAGTATTTATGTGTTTGAAGATTCCTGCATCATCTAAGCTTGGATATTGTTCAGATTGCGCTCCCACGAATCTTCACCCAAATTTGTTTGTTTCCTTAGTTTCCTGTGCATATCAAGTTTTTATTTGAGACGATTTGTAAATTGAAATCGAATTGAAAACCACCACTACACAAAACTCTTTTTGCTCTCTAGTCTCCCCTGTGTTATTTAAAAAATAAAAGCACAGGATTAAAGATATTCCGTATATACAATAACGAATATTTGTTCAATCTAGACCAAAATTATTATCTTGGTAGTTCAACCTTTGAGTAAAAACTATGTCCTTTTGCTCTAACTCCTTATTGCTTCTGGAGAAATTAACGCACTCCCATAAATGAAAGGGTTAGAAGACAACCCAACGTTTGGCCACTTCAACAATAGGAAATTTGAGTTATTGTCAAGTGTTCACGCAACTAAGACTATGAATCTGCGTGTGGAGATAACAATTTGACGGGTTTTGTACGTCGATTAAACTTCCAGGTTGATATTTATTCAACTCATAAGGAAACTACGGCCAATTGATAGCACACGTCTCCATTCGAAGAAAGCTTAACAAATAGGTCTACCATACTAAAGCTTATTTGAGATTGAATCTGGTTGAAATTGATTGAAATATAAACTAAAGCCTCTTCTCTTTTCCTTTTAATCGGAACGAAATGATTCAATATACAAACGCAATTTAACTTTCAAAATCATCTTAACGTACTGAGCGTTATGAGAAAAGAGCACTAAAATTCTGACGTTATTCGTTTAGATAACCCACTCCATTTCCACGAAAAGATCTTGATGGGTTTAACTTTTTGTTGAGTCTTACAAATAAAAATTCTTAATGAAGCAATGGTTATGTTACCACGTGTGTATGTGGGTTTTGAATATATCCCTATTGATCAAAACCTAAAGTTTAAATGTATTATTGTCTTGTCGGATGCTTTGAATTGGATTTGCATTCATTACAAATGAAATTTATTGGTTTACAAATGAAGTCGATTGTTTATAATGTGAACCTTGACTCTGGTGGAGTTGAGTATGCAGAAGATCCAGAATGAGATGGTGGATTTTACTCTTGTGTACCCAGTGAAGACGGATCTTTATTTCAGGCAGTTACTGATGAACACAATACTGTATTTGATTTGACACAATTGAATCAGTACATTTCCTTTGACGCACATTGTTCGATAGTTCTTAACTCAGTTTTGGTAGCTCTTTCTTAAATCCGTTCAACCCTTCTATCCAACAATTACGTCATTAGTGAAACATTTACCATGAATTTCTTTTGATCCATGGTTACTGAGGAAATAATGTGTGGCTATTTCTTTTATCTCGAGCTTCATTTTATCTTCTGAGGTACAGAATAGAGTTGTAATTACAAAACAAGGATTCTTATCGTCAAATAGCGTAAATTTTCATAAAAGAGCCCTTTGGTGTTTGACGAATTCCATTAAAAATTGTTCGAATTTTAGGCTTTTTTGGCAATTTTATGTATCATAAATGAGCAAATTCACAACTACTTAGAGAATCGTCAATCGAACTTCCCCAGATTTTACCATCAATTATACAACAAATAACAACAATTGAAGTTAAAACAAAATTCTGCATTTTGTCATGTTTTGATTCTTTTCAACATAGGTTGTTGTAAGGATGGTTGGTATTTTCAAGTTCATCACTGAAACTGAGCTCGAACGGTGATCGATCCCTCATGTATTGATTCAAACTACACGATATTTTCAATGCGAACCAAATTGTAGGTACGAAAAACAACTGAAAAAAAATCATCAAATTAGAAGCACTTTCACCTATTCACATATAATCCATCCATCATGGCACAAACTGAAAAATATGAATACCCACCTATCCGTATGTTGCTATCTAAACCTTCAAGATTGTTTGTTTTGATTAACAAAAGTTTCAATCACAATGTGCACCCCCAGATTCGGATCAATACTAACATTTAAATTTAGCATCACAGGAGGAATTAGATGATAATAATGTACCATTTTTCCATAGAGACAAATGTGCATCACATTTAATTGAGTATTATAAATGTCTTGATAAAGGTTTATCATTTTGCAGCAAGACGAAGGATGAGTTTTATAAGTGTCAATACATTGCCTTGAAAGAAAGATTAGATAACCATTCTAAACAAACTCATTGAGAAAAGCGAGATTTAAGTTGTGATTATGAATACGAGAGTAAAGAGATGATGAGTTAAGATATACGACGTATTCAATGTTCTAGCAATATCGCAGATTGGAGAAGAAGAAAAATTTGTATGAAAAACGATTTATTGTTACCACATAATAGCATATTAGAATGGACTTATGGCCCATATTTCAATTAAGTTATTACTTTTTTTTTTAATTTCAAATTTTAATATATAAAAGGAAGTTATGTTTGAATATGGAAACAACCTTGACCCGCTGGAGAAGGTGGGAAAAAGAATTACATGTTTGACTATATTTTTGTCCATAAACTGAGTGGAATTGCCAGGATTAAAGGCTCTACGACTTCAAGTTAACCCTCGTCTGAGCTCCCTCAACTTCATCTCTTTAAAGTACCAAACACTCGTAATCGCTTGCCACCTGAGTCCTGTTCATTAATTGACTTCTCGAATAGTATCAGGTATTGTTCCTGTACATAGCATCTGACTTTGCAAGAAATTTTATTGGTTCTCACTTTCCACTTTACAGACAAAACAACTTTTTGTATATAGAAGAAAAAGGATTAGCCAACTATAAAGATATCCAGTTGTATTCAAGCAAACACTAATGTCTGTCACACAATTCCCACCCCTTCGTATGTATACATATACAAGTACTACTCTCTTGATATTTTGAAAGTTGTTACTAACTCTTTTTTTAGTTTCTGAAGACGACTGTCAAAAATACAAAGTCCCATTGAAATGGAGAGATAGATGTGCTGCTTATTTTGCATTATACCACACTTGTCTTATTAGACAATCTGCTAACTCATCAGTGAGTTGCAAACATGATAAACACTCTTGGGAAGAATGTGAAAACATGGATTTGATTAGAAGAAAACAAGAATTAAAAAAAGTTAAAGATCAAAGAAGACAGGAATTATCATCACAGTAAATTAGTGACGGGTCTAGATGTCCTATTGGAAAGCGATGTCTACAAGGAAAGTCGGTTTTTTATTTTTGCATTTGATTTTGATTTGATTTTCTGTATTCCTAAATACGTTGAAGGATGGTGGTTTTACTCAAGACAATCAAAGAAATAAGACCTCATTTGTCTTTCATGGTGTTGAGATGTATCACGAGTTGGAATTAGCTCATTTTGGATATATCACGCCGCCGAGCAATTGCAATGGTATGGGTCAAACATGTTAATGATATTGTAACATAGATTAATTTATATTTTAAAAAAGTTTACATTTGAAGACGAAACCCCCCCTGTATCGAATCACGAAAATGATCAACACATTATTTCAAAATGTACGACTTATGAGTAAGCATATTCAAAGATTTAAATATAGTTCTAAAAGATTTCACTTCCAGATACAACATAAGTCTATTTCACTTTCTCTCCACTGTCCACACTCTATAATTATCTCTAAACTCGAATTATAAAGCTCTATCTATAGGAGAAATTACAAAATATTCTCAAAGAAGAAATGTATCTGCAGTTGTTGAATTTTTCAATGAAAGCTTTCTCTCATAAAAAAATCTTCAGAAAAAATATACATATTTTTAAAATAGATTATGTAGTGAAATATTAAAGTTTATTTATTAATATCATTTATCTATTCATATTAATATACGATAGTCCTAAAGAAGCAGCAGCAGATTTTGTACTATTATTCATAGCAAAATCTGAAAATTAGTTTAAAAATTTTTGTGAAAAGTTTTATTACTGAAAATAGGATACTAATGTCGGATTGGATATTATTATCCCTAAATTCCATTGTTAAATGTTGATCTAGGAAACAATAATCTAGATCAAAACAATATAATAAGGTGTTTAGATATTTTTTAATTCAGTTTACATCGTTAAAAGTTATGTAAGGAAAGGCAGAGAAATGCAGGGGAGTATAAAATCAGGCAATCCACATTTTTCAACCATAAATTAAAAATCTGTGCAATAACCTCTTGATTGGGGATGCTTATTACTTTTAAAGACATTCTTTTGCTTTACTTGTATCTAATTCTATTTGTTAATTTGTCTGATCATTTATTTGTTTATTCGTGTATTCGTATATTCGTATATTCGTATATTCATCTTAATCTTTTTAAAAGGCACTTTTTAACTAATAAAGATTCGTATCCTCTTGCTTCAAAATTATATCCCAATTGTTCTTCAAAATTTTAATAATATTCAATGGGAGAATCAAATGGAGGATACCTTATATAATTTTTATTGTCTAGCATCTTCCGAAATCATACTTTATCTTGAATTCTGAGTTGTCTACGTTTTCTAAATTATCAAGTATTTCTGTAAATTTAAACCTCTTTGTATTACCATAAAGTGTATTATTCTCTAATCGATATCGGCATATCAATATAGTATTCTTTATAATTGCATTTATAAAAAAAACATAATCATAGGAATATTGAATAGAAAACGCTATCTTTTTCATACACTAACATACAAAGTTGTTCAATTGAAGAAATTTGATGAAAATAATGGTTAATAATATCAGAATTAAAAGAACCTAAAATGTCTTTATCAAACAATAAATAAAAATCAATAATTACAGCTAATTCATCTGAGCAGATAGCATAACATTCGTCTTTTAAATGTTGACATAAAAGTAATTCATTATTACATCTATGTTGTAAAGTTAACATAAAAAAGAATAATAATAACCAAATATACCATCAAGTACAAATCTGCTTATAATTGGTTATTCACAAAAGCTAACAAGAGTATTATATAGATCTCTCGATTGTATTTTATAAAATATAAACGCTTATTATATTATATACATTTTGAACAAGAACTGAAGAAAAAGAACGAAAGAATTTGATTGTAAAATAATCTTGTATTTAACAGTGTTTTCAACAGATGTTTGATGTTATACGCAAGGTCGTGTATAATTTCCGATTTAGATGAGTCGTCACTTTTTTTGGGGTGAACATTAATCCATTAGCCACCTGTTTACCACTCTTACAAACCGTATCTATCAATTAATACCATGAGTAAGAAAGAAGATTTGAAAGTTGTTTCTGGCGAACCTCTTGATTCCATTGATTTTGTAAAGACAGAGAAGACAAAAGATTCAACGGAAAATAATGACAATGACACAAAAGACGCAACCAAGGTTACGAAAACTGAATCTAAGAAACCAATTGACTTGAAATTAGAAACAGATGATGTAGAGGAAGTACCAATTAATGATGAGGATGAACTTAAACCTAAGAAGGAAGAGGAAGTAGAATTAGAAGAAGAAGCACCACCACAACCACCCAGACCCAAAGATCCAATACAACAAACTACAAAAGATTTAAAAGACGCATTCCCAGGAATCGAAGAGAAAGTAATTACTGCTGTATTAATTGCTTCTCAAGGTAAGCCAGATCCCGCATTTAATGCTTTATTGTATATTAGTGATCCAAGTTTCCGGCCTGAAATTCCACAATATCCAGAATCAGTATCAAATGCACGAGTATCCAAGAACCGGGGATTGACAGATGATGAAATTTTAGCAAGGAAATTACAGAAAGAATTCGAATTGGAAGATGAAAGACGAAGACAAAAGCACCAAGAAAGAAGAAGAAAAGATCATCAACAACGACAAAGAAGTCATGAACAAAATTTTGATGATTCACCTGACGAATTTGATCAACTAAAGGAAACTTTCACACAGGGTTTAGAGGAAGCAAGAACTACATTAAATGGCTGGGTTTCTGGTCTCGCAAAGAAGTTTGATAATGCAACGGCTCAACCCACACAAAATAGAGCAGAAAATCCAATGTTGTTCGGTGCATTAGGTGGATCCTCTTTTAATAGTGATAATCAAAGAAAATCAGCAAGGTTCGATGAAGATCCAGAAATAATTTCAAATGATTTCCACGATAGGATCAGATTACAAGATAACGATAATATAGTAGCTCCTTCTTTACCCTCAAGACCTAAAGGAGAAACCCAATCTGATACTCCTACACCCACCAAAACTGGCGGTGATACTAAGAAAAAATGGCAACCTTTGGAATCCGAGGTTCCAGCCAACTCTGATGCTTTTTTGGTTACTGATAGCGAAGATGAAACTGAAGAAGTTTCTACTGCAGCTGCTACAACGGGAACAGAAAAGAAGTAATTGTGTGGCACGGTGTATAGGGTTTTAATATATGTGAACTCCAGCTAGTGAGCAATTCCAGTTTACTGTGTAATTGCGACTACTGTTTAATTACAATTTTTTTCATGCAAGATCTACACAACGGGTTGCAAAAACCAAATGCAAAAATCAAATGTAAAGGAAAGATAAAGGTAATATGTATTTTTTATAATGAATACTATACAAGAATGGAAAGAAAGAATTCTATATAATCTGGAAAATTGACAAACACATGAGATAAAAATTAAAACTAAAAGCAAATAAATTAAATTACAACCCCAAAATGAAAATTAAAGATCTTTTTGTTTTCAAGATTGAAAAACACAAACAATGTAAAAAGCAAACTAACCGGTGAGAAAGGAATACTCTATTATTTCGTTATTTTTTTATGCTATCAAATAAGTTGAGTGCCTTATACAAAGAATTCATGGTTTCTTCTTTTTTATCAGCTTTCTTTAACTGTTTATCAAAATCTTTAGATACTTGTGACAAAGCAGGATGATATTTTGACCAATTGATTATGGGACACTTTACTATCTTATTAGGTTTTGGTAAATGTAAATCATTACTCATTAATTTGAGAAAAAACTGTATTGTTTCTTCTTTGTTTTCGTTGGAAGAATAAAATTGTTGTAATTGTGATAATTCTACAATTTCTTGTTTAATCTTATTACTCTTCTGAGTGGCTAATCGTAATGACGAAGTTAAAGCAATATAATCAGGATTATTATTTAATTGTTGTGTTGAAGTTTTCACTAGCTCTTCTTGTTGTATATCATTACTATCACTGTTGGCGGCTGTGTCATCTGTTATCGATTCTGGAGGTGTTGAAGGATACAAGTGATGCGAATGAGTGTGTTGATCATGTGGCTTATTATGTACTGCACGCTCTTCTACTAAATCCTCATCATCTTCTTCATCTTTTGGAGTTAATAATGGTGAGTTTTCAAATCCTTCATCATCATGAGGCAAATCAAACGATACCGACTTACAACGAGTATGTTGTGGGCGCTGATGTTGTTTTGGTTCTCTCAATTGCTCTACTTCCTGATCATGAGTCATAGTTGGTGGTGGCGACGAAACTTCACTTGGTGATGGCGATCTTTGTTGTTGAGGGGGTGGACATGGTGGTATCAAATGACGTGAGGGATGCTGTTTTTGATGAGTATAATTGTGATGGGTGCTGTGATGAATCATGTTTCCCTCATTCTTCTGTGGTTGGTGTGGCTGTTCTTGCTGAAGTAGTTGTTGTCTCAGATTCAGTCTAGTTATTGGTTTTTCAGAGCTGGAGGATAGCTTTGTTTTTTTATGTGTGTTCGATTGTTGTTTGCTGTGTGTATTTGATATATCTTCTAATTCATTTAGTTTTCTCTTAGTATGGATCTTCATATCTCTTAAACTAGCTGCCATTCTTGGTATGTGTAGTAGTAGTAGTAATGCTGTATGATTATTATATGATTATTAAATGATTATTGTTGAGGGAGGAGATGAAATTTACAAAGGCAAAAAAAATACACTTGAGCTGCCAGAATTTAATTAAATTACTTTGATGCTCTTGCGAAATGTAAGCGACACTGTGTGTATATACGTGTATGGATAAGATAACAATAACCTAGACGTGACGTGCAGAGATAGTTGTTATTGTTGAGATATGTATTGAACTCAGGTTGGTTGTAAGAAGAAAAAACGAACTTTGAATGACACTTACTTTCCTGATTACCTGGGTTTTTTTTGTCTGGAAATTTTAAACTGACAAACTTTGTTATGTCAATGTATGTATGTATGGATGTGATGCACTATAAGATATAATTAGGGGATGCAAGGATATAATATTATATCGTACTATGGTACCAACTGTATTCTTGTGTCTGGTTGTAGTATGTTCTGTTCTATTGTATGTTATCTGTCGTTAATATTGATGTTGTTTTTGCAGTTGTTGATGTTATTGATGCGATGTTGATGCCGATGTTAAAGATGTAGTTAACGTTGTTGATGATGTAATTAATTAATTGATGTTGTTGTTTTTACTGCTGTTGTTGTTTGCTAATGCGGATCAACTACGAGTGGAAAATTTCTTAGTATTTATAACAAGTCAAATATAATAATAACACTCCCACCCGGGATAGCTTTGTGAGAACACACTAATCACACTACTCTTAGAATTGTAACTATAACTACGAGTACAATAGGAGGGATGTAATGTATCGACTGACGACTGAAGTATAATCTGACAATCTTGTTGTTGTTGCAACGCTTCATTCTTCCATCGAACAAACGAAGGAAAAAATTAATTCACCACGACGAACTGCTGTAACACAAAACTGATACTGTCTAAATGGAAGATGACGGTGAGTGAGTGAGTAAAGTTAGTGCGTGAGGAGCGAATGAGCAGGTGAAGAAAGGCTGTGATTATGATTGCAATTGATATCGCAATTGTACTAGGCCCAGAAACTGTAACTATATGCGTAATGTACCTGCCTCGTTGCCTGGTAAAATGACAGTAGTTGGAATGAATTGCAAACAAGAATTGATGTTACAAAAGTGGAAATTCCAGACAGGCGAAGTGAAGGAGTGTCGAATGTAAAGATAGAGGTTAGTTTCGAAACAAGAATAAAGCAAGCGCAGCCTTATAATTCCAGTCTCTTTTACGATTGCTGGTGGGGAGAGGAGGATCTTGTGTTCTGGGCAAAAAAAATTACAAATCTCACATAGTTTGAAATACAGAAATTTCAGTAATTATAAAACACTCGAACAAAATAACAAGATATGATGAAAAATGTTCTTGCTGGAGAACACAGATTTTGCTTACGCTCTACATGTCGACAACCCAGTCAATCTCTTACCGTTTGTTCTTTTCTATTTACAAAAAAAGGAATTTCTATATACAATCTTATCTTCTGCCTTTTGGTAGTTACTTATTTGGTTTATTCTTCTCACCGTCACTCAAAAATCCACCAACTTTATTACCTAATTTTGAAAAATCATGTTTCACTTCACTGCCTGCCATTTTGTATCTCCAAAATATACCTTTATCTTGTCTTAATTTTTGTTTCTTCTTTTTTAATTCACGATTTATTATACTGTATTGTTGATCATATGGTATTCCGGCTTCTGCTTCTTTCAAAGTCTCGTCACTAAATAGGTAATCAAATACTCTTCCATCTGACCAAAAAAATCCTTTCCTATCAACTATCCAACTTTTCAGTTTGTGATTATTCAATTTTTCTTTTAACACAAAAAAAAAGAATCCTTTGTCTGCAGTACCATAGAACCCCTTTCCTGTCCAAACTCTTGCTGTTTTTCTTCTTGTAAGATTTGTCAATGGAACGGTATAAACAGGTGTTGGTCTACCTGGTATGAAAGGGTACGAGGTAAATTTAACATGCTCTTTCGGCCCAGGTAAATACCACATTCTTCTAATCAACTTGGTGGGGAATACTGCAGCTCCATATGCTGCAGTGAACATTATCAATGATGGCGATAGATACAAGGCCAATGAAGTGAAATAAGTTCTTTTTCTTAAGGCTTCATTGGTTTCTTCTGTTTCGTTCTCATTGTATTCTTTCTTGGATTGATAGAAAGCCCACTCACATAAAACACATGCATAAACTGCAAAGACAACAGATACACAGAAACACATTAAGAAATATAATCTATGTGGTTCACTTTCGTAAATTAATTCAGGTTGAGTTTTGTTCTTGAGAATAGTTATAACTTGTTTGAATGAATACTGTTTACCAACTTGTGGTACACCAGGCCTTGGTAATAAAGTTGGAACATTTTCTTTACCCAACGGAAATTTAGGTACTCTATCGTTTAAAGTATTCGTTTGAGTTTGTTCTCCGGGAATATGTAGCTTCAAATGTTTCCATTCTCCTTGAGATGGTAATGACTTCTTTGGGTTGGCATCTGAAGGTAAGTTGGATTTAAATCTGAAATGAATAATATGGGATGAGGGTTTCAAGAAAGTAGTTATTATACGCTTTCTCGCTATATTATTCCCAATTCTTGATAACAACATTAGAGTATAGTAATGATGATTTCAGATTAATTACTCGAAAATTTTCACAGAAAAAAATAGTTCTCAACTTTTCACCAGTGTGAAACTCAATTCCTTACAGTATGACCTACTCTCCAACCGTATCACTTCTTTTTCTTTTTCTTTTTCGGTATACTAGACTCAGCTCTCTTTAATTGAACAGGATATTGGCCAATATATTTCCCATTAAGTTCCTTGAACGCTTGTAGGTAATCATAAGATTTTTCAAAGGAGACAAACCCAAAACCCTTATTCTTACCTGATTTCTTATCAGTTGGTACATGTGCCATACTCATCGACGGATATCTCTTGAAGGCAGAATTCAAAAGCTCATCAGTTGCATCAGGTCCAAGGTTTCCAACAAATAACCTGAAATGTTTCGGATTCCACTCTGGTGTTGATGATACGAATTGTGTAGTTTGCGGGTTCTTCATTGAGTGTAGATAACTTGCTGCCTTTTTGGCACTTAGTTTCTTATCATTGCCTACAGGCTTCTTTTTTACACCATTTGATGACATGATTGTTGTTGATAAACCCCTGTGTTGCTTAATCTCAACTTTTTTTTACAACCAGAAAACCTCATCAAATGTAAAAAAAAAAGTATTGCAGTATACTCAAAATAGATCAACATCATCAAAATGTTCATACTATCAGAAATACAGGATTTAATACGTATCCCACCGCATACATTCAACATCCCCATTCAACATTCAATAACGGATGAGCTAAATAAAAAGCTTGCAAATAAAATCATAGCCACTTTAGGACTCGTGATTACGATATGGGATTTATTAGAAATAAAAGACGGTCTATTGAAACCAGGAGATGGCGGATCATATGTCGATGTTAGATTTCGTTGCATTGTTTGGAAGCCGTTCAGGGGGGAAATTTTGACTGGGTGGGTCACTGAGTGTAATCCGAAGGGTATAAAAATCAGATTGGAATTTTTTGATGAAATTTGGGTCCCCAAAGAATTTTTATTTGAAAATTGCGAATTTAAAGAAGTCGAACAAGCTTGGGTTTGGAATATGGATGGGAATGAATTGTTCATCGATGTGAATGAAAGGATAAGATTTAGAGTTGAAGAAGAAAATTTTTATAATGTAAAACCAAAGAGTTCAAATGAAGCGTCAGGATTAGAAGGGCCTATAAACAAATTACCTCCTTATTCTATAACTGCATCATGTCAAGATTATGGTATGGGATGTGTTTCTTGGTGGGATGATTAAATTCATTATGTATTACTATTCTATAGAATTAATTATATTGCATATACTGACTTGTTGAGCTGAATTTTAAATTACCTTTTATGACTTTATCAACAGCTTTCAAGAAGTCCTTTTCATTGGCAACTTTTCTTCTAGCCCTGATTGCAAACATACCAGCTTCTGTACAAACAGATCTTAATTCTGCACCAGTTGCATTTGGACATAATCTTGAAATTAATTCCCATCTAATATCTTTTTCACAACTCATTGTCTTTGAATGAATTCTGAATATATTAGCACGTCCTTCTAAATCAGGTAAGGAGAATTCAACTTTACGATCAATTCTACCCGGTCTCAATAATGCAGGATCCAATGTATTTGGTCTATTTGTAGCAAACATAACTTTGATATTACCTCTTGGATCAAAACCATCTAGTTGTGTAATTAATTCCAACATGGTTCTTTGAACTTCATTATCTCCACCTGCACCATCATCAAATCTTGCTCCACCAATTGCATCAACTTCATCAAAAAAGATGATACATGCTTTCTTTGTTCTTGCCATTTCGAATAATTCTCTAACCATTCTTGCACCTTCACCAACATATTTTTGCACTAATTCTGATCCAATAACTCTTATGAACGTTGCATCGGTTCTGTTAGCTACTGCTCTAGCACACAATGTTTTACCAGTACCTGGTGGTCCATACAATAAAATACCTTTCGGTGGATCGATTCCCAATTTCACAAACCTTTCTGGACTTAACAATGGTAATTCGACAACTTCTCTTAATTTCTCAATTTGGTCTTTGCATCCACCAACATCACTATATGTAACATCCGGCTTTTCCTCCACAGTCATCATTGTAACTGAAGGGTCAATTCTTGGTGGCAATGGTAATTGAATTTCATATTTATGCCTATCAACACCAATTCTCATACCTTCTTCAATATCGGTTGGTGATACTCTTTCTCCCAATCCAACTACGAACTTAGCAATTTGTTTTATATTTATGACATATTTTGATTTTGTATCTGCATTTTGTATCCCTGATGTAGGAGCTGCTGCTTGTGTAGCTTCAATGATTTTAGTACATCTGGCAACTTGTAATGATTGTTCTTCTTGCATTCTTTGTTTGTCTCCAAGTACATCCCAGAGATGTGATGGTGCTAAACCTGTGTCACTCTCTTTAATCCCAATGTTTTCCTTTATTCTGTCTTCTATATCTTTCAAGTCTTTTTCAATTGTTTTTAATGATGCAGCATATGGTGCAGCTCCATAAGTTTTTAAAACTTGAATATCACCCTCGGATAAAGGCACTATTTTCTCTTGATTCTTCTCGTCGTCATCTGTAGGCGCAACGTATTTATCCCAATCTGCTTTTGGTGGCATTGTCTATGATGTTGTGTATTCTTAAATTGGTATAGGCAGGTTGTTGATGGGTTTGATTTCTATTGAAAGTGGCAACATCAATAAATCTCGCCCTCACTCAGAAAAAATTGACTATGCCCACACGACTTGAATTGTACATCTCTTATAAGCCAGGATAGACGTTTATACACAGTTAGTTATATCTATTTACATTTAATATCTAATATGCTCTGACGGTTGGAGGCACCGGTTTACATTCATTTTCATCCAATGTGGTTTTGACAACGTCTCTATAGTCTAATGTTACTTCACCACTAAAATTCTTTTGGTACGACAACGTATGTTTCCACCAGTTAACATCATCTCTTGCTGGATAGTCTTCTCTTGCATGTGCACCTCTGGATTCTTTTCTAGCAGCAGCAGAGGCAGCAGTTTGAGTGGCACAGGTCAATAAATTTTGCAACTCCAAAGTTTCAACTAAATCTGAGTTCCAAATCATTGACCTATCAGTAGTTTTGACTTCATGGAAAGTTTTATCAACTTGGGTTATATGCTCAACACATTGGTCTAAGGAGTCCTGAGTTCTAAAAACAGCACAACCCTTTTGCATTGTCTTTTGCATTTCTAACCTAATTTCTGCTGTTGACTTCCTACCATCTGCATTTCTCAAATGATGCAAATTCTCTATTGATTCCTTACCTAAGTCAGCAGGCATTGGCTTCAATGGAGTGTTTGGTGTCAAGTTATCTCTAATAGTATGGGACACAGCTCTACCAAACACAACCAAATCTAATAATGAATTTGCACCTAATCTATTAGCACCATGAACCGAAGCACACGCAACTTCACCACATGCTAACAACCCGGGAACAACTTCATCTACTCCACTAGTATTCTTTCTTAAAACTTCTCCATTCCATTTAGTTGGAATACCACCCATGTTATAATGTACAGTTGGTAAAATTGGAATGGGTTCTTTAGTAACATCAACACCAGCAAATATATGTGCTGTTTCTGATATACCTGGCAATCTTTCCTTCAAAATTGCTGGTGGTAAATGATGTAGTTGTAGATACATATGATCTCTCTCAGGACCAACACCTCTACTTTCATTGATTTCCATTGTAATGGCTCTTGAAACAACATCTCTACATGCCAAATCTTTAGCTGTTGGTGCGTAACGTTCCATAAACCTTTCACCTTCTGAATTTACTAAAAATCCACCTTCACCTCTTGCACCTTCTGTTATAAGACATCCAGAACCATAAATACCAGAGGGATGGAATTGGATGAATTCGAGATCCTCTAACGGTAAACCAGCTCTAGAAACCATGGCATACCCATCACCAGTACATGTATGAGCAGAAGTACATGAAAAATAAGCTCTACCATACCCACCGGTTGCCATTATAGTTTTATGTGCCCTGAATCTATGTAAAGTACCATCTTCTTGATTATAAGCAATAACTCCAACACATTCACCGTCTTGCATCAAAAGGTCCATTGCAAAAAATTCAATATAGAAATGACAATCATGTCTCAAAGATTGTCCGTAGAGCGAGTGTAACAAAGCATGACCAGTTCTATCAGCAACTGCACAAGTTCGATAAGCCTGTCCACCTTTTCCATATTCTTTACTTTGCCCACCAAATGCTCTTTGATATATTCTACCTTCTTCGTTTCTAGAAAATGGTACTCCATAATTTTCCAATTCATAGATTGACACTGGTGCTTCTCTAGTCATATAATGAATTGCGTCTTGGTCACCGAGCCAGTCTGACCCCTTAACTGTATCATACATATGCCAATGCCAGTCATCTTTGTGCATGTTTCCCAAGGCTGCATTTATACCACCTTGGGCTGCAACAGTATGAGATCTCGTGGGAAATAGTTTGGAGATACATGCGGTCTTGAAACCTGATTCTGCTAATCCGAACGATGCTCGTAATCCTGCTCCTCCTGCTCCTACTACAACACAATCATACTCATGATCAATTACATGATACTTATGGTGTAGATACTTTGAAGCATTTAGTTCAGTTCCTTTAATGGTAGAGCCAATAATCTGCCAATTTCTTGCAGTTGTTGTGAATAATCGCTTTACCGGCGATCTTCTACTATATATTCGAAGCATACTGAATCCAGATTGTTAAATCTGACGTGGTTGTTGTTGTGACAGTTTGTTTTGGTCCAATTATCATCTGAAAAGAATCATATATACTCGTTCCCCGAAACTGGGATAGAAAAAGATATCTATATTCTGCATTTACATCGTTCACATAAAACCCATATATTAAAACCTACAAAATTTTCATTACATCATTACTAATACCTTCAAGTGTCTCCAATACTTGCTTTCTATCATCGTCACTTGAGATATTTACACTCAATAGTTTGATACTTAGTTTGTCTAAATTCTTCACTATGATGTTTATTCCAGCACTCAACTTTTGATAATTACCAGATTGCAGTAGAACATGATTTCCTCTTATATATTTCAATAAGTTCAAAACTTGTTGTAAATAACTATTGAATTCACCTACCTTAATTGCTAGATCTTGTTCATTATTCTTAATAAAATAAGCAAAGGTGTTAGCACTATATCTGATAACATTGAACAATTGCTCATACCAGAACATTGATGATGATATTGCCAACTTTATATTTGCTTTCTTTTCCGAGTTGTTGGACCTATCTGATCCTAAAATCATTAATGTAAAGGAATAGAATATGAATTGTGATGGGAATTGAAGTGACTTAGTATCTGACAATTGATCTATTTCGGTTTGTAAGTAATAACTTTGAAAATGTACCCAGGGAATAAGATCTTGCAAGTTAGGTAGCTGGACAAACTTCTCACTAATATCCTTTGTTGTAGAGGCTACCCATACTCCAACGTCACGAGATATTTGAGCGAGATTATTATTAGATTTTGACAAAATTAGATCCAACAATGAGTCCTGAAACTTGGCTAATGTAATATTGTGATTAACCAAAGACAAATTTTCCTCTTGATATAGTTTCTCTTCGATAATCTGATCCTCAATGTATGCATACCTCGGAAATTGAGATGGTCTCTTTGCAAGTAAGCTGAATTCTTTGTCCAAGTTATGAAGTGACCAAAATATTCTTTTCTTCTCAATATCTTTCGTTTTCAAGTACATTTCGAATCGTACAATAGCTCTATTCAACATGCCTATTAAATTCCATACCAAATCTCTATTCATTGAAGTAAACCCGTAAATTGTCAACAACAATAACAATTTCAAGCCCCCTTTGTTTAATGTAGCAAATGATAAATCAAGAACATCTATAATGCTGTGAATACTCTTTTCTTTGAAAAATTCCTGATAATGATTAGTTTCACATTTGGAGTCGTATAACAAACAACCTATACTTATCAATAAATAAACATCCAAGTTAACTATGGAATCTTTTGCAAATTCAATCTTCTTAAAACTGTCTAAAAACCCTTGCTTATTTATAAATGGGTATTTGTAAGCGAAGTTCTCAAAATAGTTTAACGCAAAAGTCAATGGCAAGTCAGCTTGCGGTATAGCCTTCATGGTGATAAATTCTTCTTCGAGATTAGTTAATGATGGTGGCTGTGTGGTTTTAAAATTTATTTTATCAATTAAATTAGTCTTATCTTTATCTCTTGCTCTTCTTGCACTCGACGCCAAAGCTGCGGTTGGGATCTTCATATTTTTGGAAATCTCTCTTGATCTAGTTTCTTCATTATTTGAGTCACTTGCCAATAGGGAGGAAACAGATATTAATTTATGAGCAACAATACTTGCATCAGATGATTCCGCACTCGCGATATGGATAACTTGGCCATCGATGTTACTTTCTTCTTCTATAGAAGAGGATACCATTTTTCTCTTCTTTTTGCTTCTGTCCACATATTCACAATCAGCACCAGTTCTCTCACAATGCGAGCATTTGGGATATGTCCTTGTACATTTCTTTTTCAATCTATAGCAACGATTACAATTACTGGGATGATGCGTATATTTGATTTCGATTTCTGGTGATGAGCTTCCTGTCTTGGAACTTGTTTCATTGTTAACCGTTAAGGACTCATCAGTTATATTGCCTACTGGTGTGATATCTATCTCTTTATCTTCTTCTTTATGACCCACAAGTGGTGTCCTTAAATTGGATTGGTTCAGTTGAATCCTTGTCGTCAATCTAAATTTGCTAGCCACTGCTCCATTTCCCATCAGCTTTTTATAACAGAAATCCATCTTATGGATAAAAAGACGATTATGTTTATAGATACTGACGGCCAAAATTTTTCCTAGGTAGGATTGGAGAAATTTTTTTTCTAATTGTTTTGTCTTGTGGCGGGCTTTGTTGAGAAAGCGGATATTCTAATCGGGCAAGCTGCCATTCCAAAGCTGCAATGTGCGATTTACCTACGATAGTATTTTCTTTACATCCTTCACGTCCAAGACCTTTTCGTTCAAATGCAAGGGGAATTGTATTTTGAGGTACTATTTACATAAAGATTCTATCATACACTATCATATTTAAGCAGCAACAGTAGCTTCAGAGCTCTGTTCATCCGTACTTATCTGCTCTTCCCCGGCTCTTTGCTGAGCGAAAGCCTCTACGGCCTTTTCTCTCATTATATCTAATAATACAGTCTGCTGTCTTGGGCTGAAAACCGGTAATGTATCATGCTCGACTAAATCAGATCTCCAATGCTTTTCTTCACCTTTTCTCCAGTTATTCTCCCAAAACAATTTAGTATTTTCCAACTCAAATTCGTCAATAATGGTTGCTATATCAGCGACAGATTCTTGTGAATAAGTAGGCCTGAATTGTCCAGAGAACCAGATATTCCCATCATCATTTTTTCTTCTCATATCATTCGCTTCCTTTTTTTGATGAATATTTCTTACTTTCTTCAAATCAAGTAAACCCTGGTAAGCTGCTTCCGCATATTCATAGTTGTCAAAATTGGCAACACACATTATTCTCCATAAATCCTGTCTTCTTGAAGGTTTTCTATTTTGCCAATTACAATTTGGCACTGGGAATTGAGACTCAATTTGCTCTTGATGATATCCTGGAACTCGTGAATATAAAACTTGGCCTGAAAATAAGTTTTTGAATACAAAAACTTGAGGTCCCAAACCCAAATTTATCAAATCTTCTTTTGTCTTTTGGCCCTGTGCTATTCTTGCACCATGTTGTTTACGAGCTTTAAGTTGTTCGATGAGGAATTTCCTCATTTTCTTCTCAGATCTCATACGCATAGGCATCTTGGTTTACAGTATTCGGTAGGGGTATATGGACGGGGAAGTGTTAGGCTGTCAATTTATATATAATGAAGTAGTTTGAGCTTGATTCTGATATTCGATGAAGATTTTTTTATTAAAAAAATTTTTTATGTAGAATCTCCACATCCACACACCCATATCATGGAAACGTCTCATGGCTTGTTTAATTTTAAAGAACTGACTTCCAAGAACTAAATGTTTTCCAAATAACAAGACAGTCTATTTATGATAATAGTAGCCATATCATGTCATCTATGCTAAGTACAATACCGTATTTATCAACGGTCCTGTTTATGTTTATCTGGGGATACACATATGTCTATAACAAAGATTTGATACACAAATATTCAACATCAGTACACATCCCCAAATCCCAAATCAACCAATACTTCGAGAATAACCTTCGAAAAAAATACAATTTGAATATAATGCATGTCAATATTGACGATGAAGATTATGAAGAGGAGTTTGATAAGAGTAAGCCAATCACGTGGCAAGAATACCACGGATTCCACGAAGAAACCAAGAATAGTATAGCAGGTTTTTTTTTTAGTCTGACCATTTCACTAAGTGTTGGGCTTATCATACTAATGATGTGTGAATTGGGCGATTGTCTCGATGTTGATACAAGACTAAGCTTGTTCAAATTCACTATTGACACATTGATGTTACTATTGACACTATTACTACCTTTTTGTAGCATTAGTCTTTTAATAAATCAAGACCTAATACCGAGAACTTTCAAGTCAGTTAAATGTGGTATAACGATATGCCTATATGTAACCTGGTTTGTTGTGTTACATAAGTGTGGAGACCTTACACAGAGTTTCAATCCTAGAGGCAATCAAAATATTAATACTCGTAACATGATTGAAAAAAAAATAAACGAAATATCCATTGTTGGAATTACTATATTAGCCATCCTATCAGGCATTGGGTCCGCATCTACTCCCTACAAGATATTTGCATTCGAGAAATACATTAACAAAATTTTACACGGCAGAAATTACAGTTCTGATATGTATAATGAAAGTATGAAAACTAAAGAGGTAGGGGAAATAGAGATCAATAGAGCAATACAGTACCATAACAATACGTCGTTGTTATTAAAGAGACGTAAAGTTGAACTTAATAAATTGCAATCAATCCAAGGAGGAACAATTTATACCTTACCAAATCAAAATAATTCGCTGGAGAATTTCCTATCAACAAAGTCACCAACAAAGAAGAAATTAGGCTCATTGATGCATAAAGTCCAATCATTTGCCAATCTTTCAATGCAAGGAGACACGGAGGAGAATGAACTAATCAATGAGATTGATTCCTTGAGAAACTTGAGAAGCTCACTATACAATGATCTAGTTAATATCATCACGAGATTCAATTCACAGCAAAAATGTAAACTAGAAGGGGCCAATTCTATGGAGAAAATACTAAATTGGGGAAATACTTTATTGGGAATATATTGTGTTTATCGAATAATCAATGTATTTGCAGTGAAATTACCATTATTGTATATCTACGGTGGATCAGAAAATGGTTATAACATGCAATCAGAAGTGATAGAGCCCAACGAAGAAGCACCTACAAGTAAAGATGCTTTAGCCATATCGTTGTCGAAAGTGATACTATCAATTTTCAACAATTTGCCGATTTCAGAATCTCAGCTTGTTAATCAGTTGAGTTTTATTCTTTCAGGAAGTTTATTTATTTGTTCATTTTCGAATGTGTTAACCACTTTCAAATCTTTTAGCAGATATTTTCCAAGTCTAACTGCATCAGAAATAGCAAAAAATTGGTTAAAACATTTGGTAGTAGCAGAACTAGTTGGGGTGTATGTTATTGCCACGGCGTTGTTAATTAGAACCAACTTGCCAGCGAATTTATCGAATCAAATATCAAAGATATTGTCATTATCGGGTAGCTCCATACGTGACCCGAATGTTTCCATAAAGGAAGTCGTATTCATAGATAACTGGTTTGATAAAATATTTGCCCTTTCATGTCTAGTCACATTCATGGTTATAATAATTAAAAAAGTAGCTGATGAAGACGACTTGAATCCTTATTCCCAAGAATCATATGATGAAGAATCATATGTAGAAGGAACCGAATTTAAATTAGCATAGATAATTAGATCATTATTGTGTATTATATAATATATTTTTCGCAACTTGATCATAGACGCCCGTTAGGAGGAAAGATGCCAAATATGTGAAAATATAAAGGAGTCCCTGTAAGCGGATTCATAACCCAAAAATCAGACGCAACTTTCCACAAAACTATAGAGAAAGTGGTCTAATTATCTAAAGTTTAAACAGACATGTGAACAGTATCTAGTGCCCCCAGGTTTTAATGCTCTCAACAATGTACTAATGTTCTGTACCTAATTTTATCATATGAAAACCAACGTAACTCAATGCAACCCACAAATATGGTTAAGAGCAAATTTTGCTTCTTTGCCGAATATACTTTAGATCGACGAACAAAGAACAGCTAATTTTCATAAAATTACCCCTGGAGGAAGTGGGGTTGATCACTTTCGGTATACTCCATAAATATCGTAGAATTTCCATCCTCTTTTCGAGGATTGAAGATTGCATAGACTTTACATTCACTTTCAAAAAATATGTCTACAATCACATTGACCAAGGAATCACATAACAATCCTGATAAATTCAGAATTGACTTTAAAGATTCACTTGACATATTAGGTCCAAATCCTAAAAACCTTCACAATGATACATTACCTCCTATGAAGTCACACTCCAAGGTATTGGTCATCGGAGCCGGGTTTGCTGGTATGTCAGTAGCCATAAATACAATCTGTAAATTGAAAGAACAGGACATTTTAATCGTGGAAAGACATGATAATTTTGGAGGAACATGGTATGCAAATACTTATCCCGGATGTGCTAGTGATATTCCTGCATTATGGTACTCCTTCTCATTTGCATTGAACTCAAACTGGAGTAGAGTTCAACCACCACAGTATGAAATGGAAGAATATCTTTTGAGGATTGCGGACCAATTCAAATTGAAAGAGAAGACCAGATTCCAGACAAGAGTCGAAAGTTGTGCATATGATGAAAGAAGTGGCCTTTGGACTGTTATGGCTTATGATACTAAGACTGGTCAAAAGCTCATTCACACTTCCACAATTGTATTGGCATGTCAAGGTGGATTGGTCCAGCCAATACAATTGAAAGTCGAAGGTTTGGAAAATTTCAAAGGTAAATACATTCATTCTGCAATTTGGGACCATTCTGTTGATTTCAAAGGTAAGAATGTTTTGGTTGTTGGAAATGGGTGTACAGCAAATCAAGTAGTACCAACATTATTGAACGATAAACAGTATAGTGTGAAATCTTTGACCCAGGTGGTTAGATCAAAGCATTTTATCATGCCCCCACTTCCAAAAGTTATATTCTGGTTATACAGGCTTTTATCATTTCATTATCTTGGTTTACTATTCGTTCGTTTGTTTGCTGTCGTTGCTGGTGAACTAAGATTTCCACTTTACAAAGGAACAGGTCCAGTATCAAGATTTACGCGTTGGATAAACACTGTTATTTCCATTCATTATGTGAAGAAATACGCTCCAAAGCAATTTTGGGACAAATTGATCCCAAATTACAAAGTTGGATGCAAAAGATTAATTTTTGATTATAAATATGTTCCAACGTTGCATGACCCAAGAATTGATTTGAAATTTGATACCATTGACAGAGTCATGGAAGATGGTGTGTTATTGAAAAATGGCGATTACATCAAAACCGATGTCATTGTTGCATGTACAGGGTATGATGTTGTAAAATCATTTTTCAACTACAATATCACCGGTCGAAATGGAGCAGACGTTTCACAAATTTGGAAACAAGAAGGTCCAAGTGCATATCGTACAATTTTGGTAAAAGAGTGTCCTAATTTCTTTATGATTAACGGTCCAAATGTTGCAACCGGACATTCATCGGTGGTAATGGCAATTGAAAATGCAACAAATTATTACTTAAAAACAGCAAAGCCAGTATTAGAAGGTAAAGCAAAATCAGTTTGCGTTAGAACAAAAGCCTATGAAGATTGGTTTGCTACAATTCAATCGGAGCTAAAGAAGTCTGTCTTTGGTACTCCATTTGGGGGTTGTGTGTCGTGGTATTCCAATGAAAAGACAAATTCTACATCATATCCGTGGTCTCAAATACATTACTGGTATGTTACCAATTTTCCAAACTACAAAGACTTAGAGTATGAAAAGACCACCACTGACAAAAAGAAAGACTAGCTGGATACACTTCAGTAAACGTAACTCTAGAGGGTGTAGTATTTCAAAGTGTGTATTACATAATCAAAGTGTGTATTACATAATCAAACGTTCCCCTATAGATCAAGCCTGTCGCCGATAACTCAAGTGCAGAATTCTACACAAACTTTGCAAGATCGACGGGTGTATCTCCATGGAGGACTTTTATTTCTTCAGCGAAAAGGTTACCTATCCAAAGTTTAGTGATGGAAACTTCCAAAGATGCTCTCTGGTCTAGACCTAGAACAATCTATCTAGTTCGATGCTCCACTCTTGACTTTGTTTCTCCCTTTGGAGAAGGAAAATACATGGAAATGAAAACTTTTGGAACTCAAAACCAAATCTGCAGTCTTTTCTACAATACAAAAACTATATAAAGATAACCGCCTTCTTCATCTTTTGATCATTTCTAAATCTCTTCACATACTGTATTTTACCAACTTCAAATTCACCACAAGTGCACTTTAAAATTATCACAAGATGGTTTTAGTTCAAGATTTATTGCATCCAGATCCAAACACTGTGAAACTGGAATACAAGCTAAAGATGTTAGTCCAGGAACCGAATTCATATTTCGTTGACATAAAATGCCCTGGCTGTTTCAATATTGTCACAATCTTCAGTCATACCCAAACTGCCATCAACTGTCAAAAGTGCTCCGGTTTGTTATGTACTCCAACTGGCGCTAAACTTAATTAGCTGAAGATTCCTCTTTTAGAAGAAAGTGAGTACGCTATGGGGACTTGGACATTTTTCAATTTTTGAGTACATCACCGACGAATGTTTTATAATAGAGTCAATTTTTTATCTAGAGATGTGAGGCTCTAAATGTAGCAGAGTAAAGCTTAGGACATTTCGATGATGGCAGAATACTGATCTTTGAGTTTGGGAATATTTGAAGATCAGCATTATAAAAAAGCATTTGGTATTTTTCAATTGCATTTCATAACAGGGTTATGATAGTGGTATGCAGGTTTATTTTTGTGTACTCATATTTATAGTATAGTTATAATATATTCAGATTGATTCAAAAATTGTTTTCACGTGCCTAATACAGGATACCTCACGTGGATCTCTCAAATGATTACCGTATATTTCCTTTATTAAATATAAATATCCTACTTTTTACAGTTATTATACCCATTATTTACAGTTATATAACCCACATTCGCGGGTCTGTTTGATCTATTTACCATCAAATTGACTTTGATCAACATCAAAGTTCGCTCTTTTACCTTTACTCTTGTATTTGCGCGATTGTTCTAATTGACTCGCCATAATCTCTGTTGCTAAAAAACCATCATCAAAATCATCCACATCTGTACCAATCTTCTTTTTCCATATCTTTCTTTGCTGTTCCTTCTTGAACGTCTTCTTTTGAGTCTTATACAAATGATCTAATTTACTTCTTACCTTCTCTGACACAGGGTTTCGAACAACTCTTGATTTCTTGCCTAAGCCCCATAAATCACCCATCCGCACTTTTCTAGCATCATGGTATTCCTGTTTTCCGATACTCTTTGGAATTTGCCAGGTTTCAACATTACCTTCGTTTGAACAGAGACTTAATTTGACATGCTTCTTCATTTTCTCTGGCCTATTTAAGATTCTGGGCCAGTTTGTAATGTTATCTGAATCAATGTGCGCATTATCACTATTGGTATATTCACGTAGCTCTTCAATTTTCTTGATTGTGTTAGTATCGTTCAAACTTCTCTCTGCAATAAGGTATGAATATGAACCACTCTCAGTATCACGACCACCAGGTCTACCACCTCCGCCCAATTTTTTTAATTCCCCTCTTGAAAGAGTTCCAATTCCATCTTCTGCACTTTTATCCCATTCGGCAGCCAATTTCTTACCCTTTTTCAATTCCATTGTATAATCAGGTCTTTGAGTAATTTTTGAAAATGAACAGAAGTTTAGTCTATGCTTGTGTGATGGAATTTTGTAGTATTTAGGATCACCCAATTGCAATGGACATTTTCTATGATGCGGACATGGTGCAATTATACTCAAGTGATAATCGACTTTATCTTGCATTTGAACTTTAGGTGTATCGACTTCATATAATTCAAAATTTGCATTGTCTTCCTCTTCAAACTTTAAATCTTCTTCAGACACATCGCCAAATTTTTCATTCAATTCTTGTACCAATTCCTCCTCTTGCTCTCTAGCTTCTTGCAAATACAATTTCGCCATCATTTCTTTCTCAAATTCAACATCTTCTTGGGAAACCATCATATCATCCTTTTTAATCTTTTGAGGTTTTCCAGTAGATTCTTTTATATAAGGCCTTGGAATTTTACCTAACTCATGAGGATAATTTTCTGGTCTGATCATGATTTGCCTTGCACGGGCAATAGTTTCGAACCCTACAGAATTACCACGTTCAATTAAAACTAAATGTCCACCGGGTGCCAATAAACGTAATATCATACAGATATTATCATCAACATCTTTGGGAAAACTAAATTCTCTTGATAGCAAAGAACTATTGACCATTATAAGGTCGTATTTTTTCGTTATTGGTATTGTGTCTCTTAATTTTGTACGAATGTTAATTCTTTTCACATCAATAGGTCCAATATACTGCGTTTCTTCTTCGATTGGTTCTTCTGAATTCATTTCCTCAACATCAAACTTGAGTTGTTCTCCTTCAGTTTTTTCTTCCTCTTGAGATACATGCTCTTCTCCTGAAAAGTTCTCATTCAATTGTCTCGATAGTATTATTTTAGCTCTTTTCTTCATTTCGTTATTTCTTCTTCCAACAACATAAGCATTTTTCTCTTTGGGAACCCAATTTGTACCCATTATCTCATTTAAAGCAACCATTCCCGTAGCTGGACCATACCCAATATCTAACACTCTTCTGGGATTGAATTTCTCTCTCCCTACTCTTTTCTGTAATTCCAATAGAACTTGTCTTGCATGACTGTAATCTTGTAAAAATAATCCGGCGATATGTGCATTACAATCCAAAGCAGTTGAAGGAGCTTGTTGAATTTGGTTTTGATTTAAGTTTTGGTAAACGGTAACTACTCTGTCACGTAATTTTGAAGGGATGGTTTCTGATAAAATATTGTTCTGAATTACTTTGGCAATGTAGTAGGGTAATTTGCTTATTGAATGATCTACCATTCCAGCTAAAGTTCTATCGTGCAATCTTGCTTCCATGGCACTTCTACCTTTGATCAATGAACCATCTTGATTACGGAAAGGTGATGCAGTCTCCTCTGGTCTTGTACCTTCCTGTTTGATGTTTGAGTCTATTTGCTCTGGAGTAAGGTACATTTTCACTATATCTTTAGCAGATCTGGTTTCCTCAGTTATGAAATCAAAATCAAACTCTTTGGAGACAAGTCGTTGTGGTTGCGAGGTAGTATGATATCTTTGTTCGACAAGTAGTGATCTTACATGCCTCCGTACTATCACACACTGTCTTAACATTGTTGGTTGTTCGTAGTGATCAGTACGATTTCGTTGTAAAACATATATCTTAATAGAGATGAGAAAAATTTTAACCAAACAAATGCACTTACATAATCAACAGAACAAATCGACGAGGAAGAAAGAGACAGAATTTTACTACCAACTTCCAACTGGATTTACCTACACAATGTTTAGAGCCATTCGTTTAGCTACACCTGTTTTAATAGCAGGTACTATAATAACTAGTAACGGAACAATATATAATGACTCAACATCTAGACGCAATTTTTATGAGGACGACGCAGAAGTTGTTCCAATACCAGGTACTGTAACTCCTGCACCAGCATCAGAAATCGAGTCCCTCGGGACCAATAGAATAATTGATGGTATTTCAGTACGTTCCACTAACTCATCTGAAGATTTTTTCAAATCAATTAGAGAATTTTCCAGCTCCACTTTTGACGATTTCAATCATTGGTTGAATAAAGAGTACACTAAAATTCATGAAACCGAAAGTTCAGTTACCAACACACTAAGTCGGTTACATAATAAATCAGAAGATCTTTTGCCCAATGGTATATATGTTATAATTGCTATATTATCAGGTACCATTGCGGCAAGACCTCGTGGAATCCTCGCCAAGATGACATTCCCTATCGTAACTGGATTCAGTGCATTCAAGTACTTCTTACCAAATACCCTTGAAAACACTATGAGATTTGCTTGGAGATTAGAGCAAGAAAATGCACAAGCTTTAGCACAACAGCAAAAAGATGCTTATCAGGGTGTTATTGATTTAGCGAAAGCAGTCGAAGAAACTACTGAATCCGGTAGAAAAAGAATTGAGGAGAATGCTAAATCGTTAAGAAAATCAATTGCAAGTATCACGGGATTGAACCTTGATGAAGAAGTCTCAAAGAAGAAGTAATGGAAAGTATAAAAGGTGTTATATTAATTTACTTAGCTTCAACATAGTTTCTAATTAACTGTTAGTTTATTTCGTTTCTATAGACTATGAATGCATGAGAATTTTTTATATATGCGACAATTGGTTGCGAGCATTACTTCACTTTTTCACAGCCAATTGTGTTCTTTGAATGAACTCCATAGCGGCTAAGATTTATCAAGGTGAAATACATATCGAGCAATCAACAATAGTCCATTTCTAACTTTGGTCCCTAGATATCTTTAAATGTCACGAAATAGTGGGATTATTCATGATAAACTTAACCGACCTACTACTGCATTGCAAAGAGTATTTGATAAAGTTGTATCAATATCAGGGTTTTCAACAACTACAACACCACAACCGCAACATGAAAGTACTTCAGATGATAAATCTTCCAAAATATCACGAGCCTCATCATATAAGATATATCAGAAGCTCACCAAAATGATAAAGATGGACAATAAGTCCAAGAATATGGAACTTGACTTATCAAATGATTTTAATTCTTGGTCAAATTCAATACCTAATTTAGAAAGCTCAATAGTAATCAAAGAGTTTAGTTCATTAATGATGATACATACAAATACTAGGTTACAGCTAAATGAAAAATTTGACAAGATAAAACTTAGCTTATCATTCGTGAATGAACGTGAAAAGAAACAAAAAGATCTAATAAACTTGAAGTTCAAATTAGATAAACAATTAAAAGATAGTAAAGCGAAATTTGGCCCTAAAGCGTCTTCCACAATTTTGATTAATGAAAAACTAGAAGAAGTTGAGTGTAGTTTACAGGTAGTTGAACAACAGTATGTTAGATCTATTGCTAATGATTTGAAAGAATCCTTAATTGATTATGCATATTCCTTGAACGCAGCTTCAAAGAGATTAGAAGACGCAACAGATGATTTTATTCAATATTTAACAACAATAGATCAAGAAATAGCAGCAAATGGCGGTGTATTAGGAGTCCTGGGAGAAAATGAAATTGCAAGAATATCACCAAATAAATATTCAAAATTAACTAAGAGGAAGGATCAAACAAAGTATCTGCCTTTCTTGGAAAACGAACAGATCAAATTAAGAAATTATGACTTACCAACGCCATCCTCAACATGCGCTGAATGTAAAAAGTCGACTCCTTGTATTCATACAGAAAGTTATAATCAACATCAGTCACAACAACAACAACAACAACAACAACAACAACAACAACAACAACAACTGCTGCAACAGCAACTGCCGCAGCAGCAACAGCTACAGCAACGAAGACAAACCTTACCTAGACAATATCAAGGTCCCTTGCATTCACGAGAATTCCTGCCTCATCAGCAAGAGGGTTATCGTCCTGAGCAACTACAACCTTTTCCTAGAGATTCTTCAATTCAACTAAGTGATCATTGGAACTAATAAATTTGTATAAAACTCTATATAACATAATATGTATGGGTATCTTTTCAATTCTAATCACTTTTATTACCATTTTTGAAAAGTTTCTTCCCAACTTCATAAGAAGATATCATTATAGCACAAGCTGGTGCGATTTTCATTACACGAGGACCAAATCCAGCATATAACGCTCCAACACCTTCTCTTCTATAAATATTAATCAAAAATCTGAACATATTTTGACGACGAGGATTTTTATTTTCTTCCATTGTGATTTGTAACCTTGTTTTACCTACATCAAAGGGATTTGTAAAAAAAGCTGCAATTGAACCGGAAATAGACCCTGAAAGAAATGAGGTTGCAAACACTTTCCAACCATCGTTTCCACTTGTTACGGTATTATTAAAATCAGTTTTTAATGCATAGGATATTTTGTTTTTGAATAGCTCATACGATGACCAATAAATACCAGAAAAAGGAACATCTCTCCATAATGTAATTTGTAAACCTTTAAATAAAGTGCCTAGGCCATCTTTCTTCATTAATGTGAACGAATCCTTTAACAAATTTGATAACACATTGGATGACCTTTTCAGATCAGTAGGTATAGATTGTAATCTTGTCTTTATCAACTCCGCTGGTGCAACAAATGTAGCCAGTAAAATTCTAGCTAAGGCTCCACAAAACAATGGATTTATTGGATAGTCGCTCAAAGGTGAATGATCTCTAATGTATTCATATCCTGTAAAATATATAATATTTGATGGGATTGCCATTAGTAAAGTTAACGACAATCCACGCCATAAAGTAGCAATACCTTCATGTTTAGTAACGGTAGAAAACCCCTGAAAAGTTGATGTAATCTTGGTACAATTATCAGATGCATTACAGTATTTATTATGGATCCAAAATAATTCAGGAGTAGTAGGAGCTGGTGCGTGTTTCATATGTTTTGTATAATGTTCGGAGAAATGTGCTTGACAGCATGGTTGATCCTGCGGTAGTATTTCCTGTTGTTGTATTCTAATTCTTATTACATCAAAAGGCGTCACGACTAGGGAGGTTATAAGTGATCCGGAACATGCACTTATCATTCTTTGGGTTATTGATATATCATCATCAATTATCTTGCTCTTCTGTCTTTTCGTATGATCCCCGAAATTTAGATCGTTTTCTTCAATCGCTCCCGCTAGTTCAGATGATAATGACATACGAACAGGATGTTATACATGAAATTCAATGAAAAGCAAAAGAAAACGTGTTATTTATATATATTCTGTGAGGATCAATTTGAATTTAGCCCAAGAATTGATTTATGCTAGATTTAGTTTTTTTTATGTTGCCCTTCATTTACAACCATCATTAATTAAGGTGCTGTGATGCGAGATTTCAATCCCGAAAGACGGGCAAAAAAAGCGAAGAGAGGAGTACAAATTACTGTTCTATTAATATTCAACTAAAGTATCACTACATGTATAAATATTGATATTCCCATCTTGGTTATAGTTGGTTACAAGCATCATTCTATGGGGATGAAAAGTCGTACTTGCTAAATAGTTTGAAATATCTGGTGCTAGATATTTATTGTTATTATGAGGATTTTTCAAAACGCTCAACAAGTCACCAGCAGTGGACCATATATCTACTGATTTGGAACCAGTCATCAAGATAGGTGCATGCTCGTGAGCATCCATAGACCTAATCATTTTGTCTCGAGTTGTGTATGTCAAAACCGGATCATTGGCTCTAATATCCCAAAGATTAACATACCCATCAGAAGACCCACTTATCAATTCCCTAAAATCACCTCTCTGCATATGTATGTTTCTTATTGAACCAAAACCAACTTCTTTCGCAAGTTGTCCATTAGGTAATCTGCTAGACCTCCATGTCTTAACCATCGATTCACGAGTATCCAATCTCCTATCGTATACTCTAATGCTTCCATCATCAAATCCCGCAATAAAAATACTACCGGCTACCTGATCTGATGTCAATGATGTTATTGAAGATGATGATCTTGCTGGTATATCCAGTATACATAGTTCTCGTGGAGCATCCCAAATTCGAATTATTTTAACATCACCACTTACTAGTAAGGAACCTCTTGATTGTTGCCACTCAGATACTAAACCAGAGCTCTTCGAAGTCAATAATAGATCAGTTAGAGCTCTCCAACCAGTTACTAGCTCCACCTTGTTTGGATCTGTTTCATCATTATCAGAGTTTTCTTCATTGTGAAAATTTTTGTATATTTTAATAACACCATCGGATGAGCCCGTTAATATTAAAGGTAAATCATCTTCATTCAAAAATTTGATATCAGTAATTTTAGTACCGAATGGATTTCCATTGGAAAACTTTTTAATAACTTTATTTAATTCCCAATCCCAAACTGAAATATTATCTTTTTCATCACTTGCGACTAATATCTTTTCAAATTGAGTAAATTTGATGCATTTAGGCTGAGTTTTATTATTCAAAACTTTGACGTTCTTATTCCAATCACCTCTTAATGCCATTTCCTTTTGAGGTTGGGTTTCCTGTATAATTGATTCATTCCTATTTCTTCTCCATAATCTTTTAATATACTCTTTTGAACCTGGCTCATCTATTTCATTTTTGGACATTTGAGGTTCTTGAAAATACTCACAACTATATTCAAAAAATCCAGATTCTGAAGGTAATTCAGGTACTTTAGAAAGATCTCGAGGTTTGAAAAATGCAGTTTTTGGTTTGTATTCACTACCGTAACTAATTTGAATCGGTCCTGAGTTCAAAATTTTCGTAAAGCCTTTAATGTCATTTTCATCATTGATTTGTAAACTTTTAAATAGCTTAGACACTGATAAGTTCTTAATCTTTGATGTTATTGAGTCTGTATCAGAACTGTTGTTTTCAGGATCGGCATGACTTGCTGATACTGATCTAGTAGTTAACGAAGATCCATCAATTATTAAGTTATTTCTCCTATTCAATACTGAACCACTTGATGCTTGTCTTCTTTCACCCAACTGTTTATTCATAATTGGTTTGCGAGGCTTAAAGCTTTCACTGATATTTATAGTGGATTTACTTAGCAAATAATCTTGCATCTCTTTTACTAATGATGCTAACTCGCTTTCATTTAATTGCACCATCACATAGTCTATCAAGGTTTCAGCTAACTGTTTAACTTCACAGTGAGGATCTTCAGACAATATCAACAATGCTTTCCAAATTGAGCTGAAAATGGAGCCATATGCCGGTGAACGTTTTCTGAAATCACTTAAAAAATTTGCATCATCAATAAGTATAATTTCTTCTTCTAGCTGATTAAATGCAACTACCAAAAAGAATTTGGAATACGTTTGAACAAATTTATTTATGAAATAAACCAATTCTTTTCGTACAATCGGTGACCCATCTCCTAGGAGTCCAAGTATTGCATTTGCTAATTTCAAATCTTGTTGCCTTATTTCATCTTTTCGTACATCTGATGCATTTGCAGCAACTGGGTTTGATTGTTGTTGTGTAGTTGAAGAAGGTGGGTCAGAAAGATAGGTTGTCAACGCAACAATAATTGAAGTTCTGACCTCAGGAATAGGATCTGTGATCAATGTCAATAAATTATTCAAATAACCATCTTTATATACAATCCATTTGCCATCAGGATATCTGTTCCAAAGTTGAGACAATAATAAACTGCACCACTGTCTTAATAATGGATTCTCACTCATCAGTATAAACTTCAAACAATTATTTATAATTTCAGTGGAAAAGCATAGTCTTTGACCATTTTTGAAATCTTTGATAAATAATGTTAAAATAAAGATACTCATTGCTTTATGATCGTCATTTATCAACATAGTTCCTATTCCATTAATTCCTGTTGCGCTTGGTGCGTCAATTTGATTCATCGAATTTGTGTTTAATATCGAATAAAAATAGTTGTATCCTTTATCTTTGCATAGTTCTTGTTGAGTTCCTTTGTAATCAATAGCCATAATTCTAGCCCAAATAAATATCAATACTGGTTTCAATTCTTGGGCCGGACTCTGTAATAATTTTAATACATATGGAAAAATACCAATTGATAATGAAAGATAAACTGCCCAAGGACCCAAATCCAAAAACTTCGACAATAAAATTAACGCTCTTAATCGATGAACTTGTGATAATAAAACCTGTAAAACAATTGGCAATTGCTCAGGAGGTTCTTTAGTTGATGGCCCAGCGTATTTTAACCATATTTCAAATGCAGTTAATTGTTGTTCAAAAAAAGTTGAGTGTTGATAGTTCCCTAAGTTTTGAGTTGGGGGAACGATGGATGTGCCATTTGTGAGAACAGTTGTAGTAGAGCCGTTTTTGATTGATGGCAGTGTTGACGGTTGTTGCCGCGCTATATGTGAATTTTCTTCTTGTACATTATTTAGTAGTTGTGAGAGTACCTGATCTATGGCTAAATCCCATGAATCCCACATTGAATGGAAACGCACTATATCTGGTAAAGGAGGATCACTAATGGGGTTACAATTTAAATGCGGCATGATTCTTTTTGCCAAAAGGAAGTTCCTAAACAATGCAGCGACCATTAAGTCTTGTCTGAATAATCTTTTGAAAATTGGTCTTGATAATGAAGTCCAAGCTATTGTGTCTGTAATTGCGGTAAATATCCAATTTAATTCACCCAATGGAGTCCTTCTGTCAGTCAATTTTCCTGGTATTATTACATTACCAATAGAGTTTCTAAGTAATAAATCATAATAATTCCTCTTTAATGAACTTTGCATGATAAACCATGTTACACTTATATCTATTGGACAAGTTAAACAGCAAGTGAATAAATCAGCTGGTAAATCCGGACTCATTGGCAATAATTCATTACTCTTGCACGCAGCTAGTTGTATGCAATCCAAATATGCAGAGGTTGGTGACGGTGCACTCGTATCATGATTCCCTTCATTATCATCATCTATTCGTTTTTGGACAAATTTTTTGAAATTATGAACAATATTACCAGCACTATTACAATCATAAACAAAAATTACAGGAGCTCCAAGCCAGGTCTGTAGATCATACAACGATATGGGTATATATTGGGTATAACCACGATTAAAAACCCATATCTCTCCACTCAATGTTGGTTGAGGTACTCCATGACCATTGTAATGAAACAATATTCTCTCATCCTTAGCATTTCTTCTTAATGTATTGCAGAACCTCTTTACATCCTCAACACAAGGATCAAGCGATTGTTTGTACCTCGTTCTTAATGATAATGTTTCATATTGGGATTGGAGATTTTTTCCAATATTCTCGATGGCTTTTTTGGTGTCTGTGTATGTAGATGGATCACACCAAGCTTCAAATTTTGCACAAGGATAAGTCTTCATAACATCTGGTGGGTCAACACCCAAATTTAAACATAGCACTAATACTGCACTAATAGTTTTTTGACGTTCTTTCATAACTTTCCAATCATAAATTGGCTGATAGTTTTTGAAGTATTTTGGGGTTTTTTTCATTTCTGTAGTTATAGGATTTCCATTAGTGCTCTGCCTTTTATCATCAAAATATATATAGAATGTATTTGCCAACAAACTCAAAAAATTCTCTGAATTATAATCTTGTTCAAACCCATGTCTCATCGTATCATTTAGCGGTCGCCCAGGATCAGGTACCACTTGTTGTTGAGATGCCATGATGAGATTAAATTGAGACCACCTTTATAATAAAGGACGAAACAAGTGCGTTGATTCTTTGGTTAAGATAGATGATAATTGTTGATCAATCAATTGATGGTAACGAATTGCTGAAGCTGAAAAATGGCACCAGGCGACAGTTCGAGTTACAGTTTTTTTTCTCTCGTTCTAAATCAATCTGAGAGGTTTGCAAAGGTCATTAGTCAAGCCAGTGTTACTGACAACTGAAAAAAGGAAGAGAGATATCAAAATACGTATGCAACAATAACTGCAGATGTCAAGAGAGAAACAACTATGTTGTACATAGCATTTGATCATGCAAGCTAGGCAATTCCGTGAAAAGTCGGAATACTGTTTTCGGAACAAATCAATCGATGTCATTCGTCGTCAAGCTCACCACTCGAACATGATACTGTCATGAAACTACTATAGACCCAAGTCTGAATCATCCCAATAATTTTCCCCTACAGCTGGTTACAGGTATCAGCTTTTAATCTATTTGGTCCACAACGATGAGGACCTGTATATAATCGGACTAGCGATAAGCTGGAGAAAGGAAATTGCAAGTTTCAAGGCCAGGTATGTACGTGGTAGTGGCGATGATGGTGGTGGTGTAGGGGATTAGTCTGAAGGTGGATGGGTGGTTGAAAATCAGCGCACGACAAATCCACGATTTGATTGACGTTGGGTTTCACATCCACATGCCATATCAATAATAGCAGCCTGCTGATAAGAAAACGATAATAGAAACATAGACCGATTTCACGTAACATGGTGCCACCTTTTCTGTGCGATTGTTTGAGCTTGTCATTGTCCTAGAAACATTGCAAGCACGAAGTTTCAACTTTCCCTAAAACAGTTTTCTAATTAGAATATATTGTTTGGTGGGGTTAATTTTGCCCTTTATCTGATATATATATATATTTGCCCCCCTCCTTATTTTCCTGATAACGGATACCGCACTTACAATATCCAACCAACCCTTCCAATTAGTTAACTTTACTTTGTTGTTACATTATCAACGAACCTTAACGCCATGTCGAACTCGTCGCTGACCGTGAATAGTATTATTGCTTCATCAGTCATTTCAAATGAACGTATTATATTATTCGATCATCAACAGTCAGTTGATATTAAAAGGTCTTCAAACAAACAAGAAGAACGTGTTGCCAAATTAACTAACTTATATTTCAGGAATAACCATTTATCTAAGCAACATGCCAGAATTAGATATAATAAATTTACCGGCTTCACAATCAAAGACACTGATTCAACTTTTGGAACTATAATGAATGACCACGTATTACTTCCTGAAATTGAATTTCCCTTGATGAATAATGATATTATTGGTTTAATAATGTCGAAGCCTTCGCTGCAAATAAAAACCGTTTTTAATAAGTATGAGAACAAGCCTGATAAGCAAACCATTTCCATTAAAGAATTTGGTTCTCCAACAGTCAGCTTAATATTTAGAGCGGAAATTGAAGCTTCCATGTTAAAATTTGTCCCAATAGAGGAAAGATCAAAAGACAATGAAGAGAACATGCTGGATACTATTACAAATGTTGATGTTGTCAAAGAAGAAGAAGAAGAAGAGAATGAGATAAATGCAGCTAAGAAAGAAGAAGATAAAGAGGACGAAGATAGCTTCTTTCAAGACAAAGATGAAACTGAAAATAGCGCTGAGGGTGTATACAGTACATTTATATCTGACTTAAAATCTTCGTCATCTGATGAAGTTGTACAATTGTTTGAGAACAATGATAACAATTTTGGAAAAGATCTAGCAGGTAAAAGCGACGTCCATAATAAAAGGTCTCTCAAGGATGAGTATGATGATGTCGATGGTATACCTTACAATTATGTCGATTCTGAAAATGATGATATTGATAATAACGCTGATAATGATTCCGTGATCCGTTTCAATTCCCTGGATGAAGCAGTAACCATCGACCTTGATAGTGATTGCAATCAATCTGATGAAAACGAAAATGTTGATATCATGGGAAATGATTTTAATGAATTCAAAACCGACTCTGATGAATGTAAGGTTTGTGTTTGGTTGAATGAAGAAAGCAATACAAAGTATGACGAAGATCTCTCACCTGAGGAAGACGAAGATGAAGAAGAAGAGAAGGAGGAAATAGAAGTAGAAGCAGAAGAAGAGGAAGAAGAAGAACAAGAGGAAGAAAAAGAGGGACAAGAGGAAGAAAAAGAGGGACAAGAGGAAGAAATAGAGGAAGAAAAAGAGGAACAAGAGGAAGAAGAAGAGAGACAAGAGGAAGAAGAAGATGATCAAGGAATTGATAGTTCAGATGAAGCTCCTAGCTGTTACGAACTTGTACATGAAAGGGTAAAATCAGATACGGATAACAGTAGTTACGGATATTATGATGATTATGGCGAAGGCGATCATTTATTTGATGTTGGCGACTCAGAGAACAATAAAGACAAAAACTTAAATGAAGATGATGGAGATGAAGGAGTTGAGGAAGCAATTATTGTAAATCATGATCAATTAGACTCTTCTTGGGATTCTAGTTCAGATTTTGCTGATGATTTAACTGAAGTTGTCTGCGGCACTTCCCATAGGAAGGAGGATCTATTACTGGAAGAAAATTCTTGTTGTTCTCCAGCTGTAAGAAAGAGATCTTACGATGAAATGGTCGAAGAAGTAAACGAAGATGTAGATTTTATAATAACTCCAAGAAATACTCGAATTCAAGCTGATGATAATGAATCAGAGCATATGCCACCCAAAAAGAAAGTTAAATCTAATTTCAAAACAATAACAAAGGAATTTGGAAAAGGGTTATTCTATGTTTTGGCAACAATCACAGCTCTTGGTATTTATGGAAGTTCAATCTCTCCAGAAGAAAATTAAGGATGAGTAGATATTTTTATGGGTTATTTGATGAAAGTTATTTTGGGTAAGAATACGGGATTGGGCCACTGTTTAGTAGCGTTAGGTTATTTATTTGCTGTTTTTGTATACTTCTATTTTGTGTTTACATATTATGAATAAAATGTATTATTTAGTGAATGCCAGTACATCTCTGAATTTATTATATTCTCAATATCATTTATTTAATTTAGAATATATAATATATACAAATAATAAGTATATAATACAATTTTAATTTGACAACACGAAGAAGTGAAAACAAATGCTTAGTTGGTAGCATTTTTCTTTCTATAAGTCCTTTTCTTTTTAGGTTCTGTAGCTGCTGCTGGTGGAGATGACCCAGGAACAGTTTTACCTGCTACGTTCGCATTTTGATTAAACTGTTGTTGTTGCGGAGCTTGTTGCTGGAGCTGTTGTTGGGGTTGTGGCATATTTCGATTTTGTCCTTGGGAAGCAGCCACTTTTTGTTGTAGAAGTTGTTTTTGCTTTTGTTGATATATTTGAAACTGTTTCAACCTCTGGAAATATACGGGAAATTTCTGAAGTAATTGCTGTTGTAAAATCTTCACTTGCTGTAGAGCTTGTTGTTTCTGTTGAGGAGTTAATTGTTGTCCATTTGGTGCAACCCCAGTTTGGCCCATCAATGCTAACGCGCTCATTTTTTGTTGAATTTGTTTATATAATTGTTGTTCCTTAGAGGATAAAGAGTTTTGGAAAATTTGTTGATGCTGCTGTTGTTGAAGAGTCAATTGTGGACCTTGTTGCGATTGTTGCTGTTGTTGTGGTGGTGATTGACCTGCATTTGCTGTACCCATCGGTTGTTGAGGTGTTGGTACTTGACTCATACGTTGTTGAGGTATTCCAGAATTGCTTCTCATCATTGGTGTATTATTAGCTGATGTAATTTGGGAAGTTGAACTGGATGAAATATTAGTCGCATTAAAGTGAGAAGTGCCTTGCATTTGAGCTTGCTGTGGAACTCGTGGGACTTGAGCTGGGACTGGCGCTTGCACTGATTGTATCTGAGATTGAGCTTGAGTTTGAACTGGTTGCTTTTTAGTTTCTTTCTTTCCTCTTTTAGGTGCTGGTTGATTTTGTGCCGTAGGTGATGGTTGAGCCCTTTTGACTTGCACAGCCGCAGCTTCACCAATGGCAGGAGAATTTGTAGCCCCCGCAGCCATAGATTGAACCAATTCGTTGTTTTGAATAGCACTAGTCTGAGCTTGAATTTTAGCCTCTTGTTGAATCTTTTCTGCTTCTCTCTTTTTTCTAATCTCTTCAATTAACCTCAACCTCATAAATTGTCCCGTTGCTCTTACCGGATTTTGAGCTAGTGGTGCAGGAGCTGGAACATTCGCTGTATTATTAGACTTTTCACTAATCTTACCCTTGCTATCGACACCAACGGATCCTTCTTTACTTGTTGGTTTTGTTGATGGTGGCGGAACGGAAGCTGCTGCTGTCGAGGTTGGGATCGAGGAAGAACTGACAATCACCAATTTTTTATCTTGAGAATCATCTTGTCTTCTATTCTTGTCGGATAATAGTAACATGATCTCTTCATATTCGGATGATTTATGTAGTACCATTTCATCTTGGTGAATTTTACGTGGCGAGAAATCAACAGCTTCTCTATGCAGAAACTTAATTTGCTCGACTTCTTCATCTACTTCTCTACCCTCTTGAGCATATGGTTCAGTCTCCGGTTTAAGATAATCGTACTTATAAGGGTTTAATTTAATCGATAAATCTAATTTTCTATTTGTTAATGTCAATATTTCTGATTCCATTTGTAGTGACAAAGTATCAGTAAATTTTGTTAATGCAGAATCAGTATGATACAATAAATCATAATAGATTGATAATGGTGTTGGTTTTAGTAGGGTTCTATAAGTTCTAGGTTTGGAAACAATAGTAGGTATTTTAGCATGATCTTTTGTCGGCGACGATCCTCTATTCACCAACGATGCTGTTTTCACCATATTTCTATGATCATAGACTTGCAATATAAGACAACCGTCATATGACTTTATGGCAAAATCTTTCAATAATTCACTCATCTCGACAGGAATTTCTTCCTTCAATACGTGATGCATAAAGTTTTTGATCATTGGTGAATTTTTGGGTATAACTTGTGAATCTTGAGAGTTATTAAACCTGTAGTAAGTTTCAAAAATATGTAAACTTAAAGATGCTGGGTATTTTGAGTACTTTTTTAGTATTTCTTCACTCGTTGATGCAAATTGATAATTTTGCAAGTTAATTTTTTGACTGGTTTGTAATTGTTGTAACTGTTGCTGTTGTTGCTGTCTCAGTATATTTTGTTTAGCTTGTTGAATCTGACTTGGGGTTAACATATTCGCCAAATTTCCCTGAGGTGGTGAAGCAGAACCATTTGCAATTTCAGATTTGATCATTTTGAAGTGTTTACGTTCTTATTTGAGATTCTGGGGGAGAATTACTTTGGTTATATGAGTTGCCTATTTTGAGATGAAATTATACTGGGCCAAAAAGCTTAAAACAATTCAAATACCCGAACACTAAAGCAACTTCAGTACTTATGGATTGATTGTATGAAGGATGGAAAGCAGAAGTGTTTCACTTCAGTATTAGTAGTTCATAATCTAAGGCTGTTTTTTTCTTCCATATTAAGTATATTTCATCAATCTTTCTAACAGTATACAGTACACATACAATATCTACAGCAGCTACTTATAGGTGAATCATTTTTTATAAAACCAATTAAAACGATCAGAAACCTCTTCAATTCTGCTTGTATCCATGAAGGTTCCGAGTAAATAGGTCGATTTTGTGCAATGCACTTATTCCTATGTGATAGGGTAGGATCTACAAGACCTCGTAAACTTACATCTATATATACAAAGACATCAATTCAATGAGGTAATAAATGTAGTTATGACACAATCCTGCTATTGAAGAAGCCGCTTTAATGAGAAGATCAGTTAAGAAAATGGTCCCGTGCTTCATCTTCGTTTTAACCTAAGTTTGCATCACTGTTAAGACAAAATTCGATAGATTTGAATAATTTAATTCTATCATCCTCATTAAAAATCCACAATCCGTAAATTTCACCCAAAAGGTTCCTAACAATTATCAAATTATCGTTCAACTCAACATCCATTTCCAGCACATGAGAATCATCAATTCCATTGGGGAAAAAATGCTTACTGACCTTATTTGGCAACAAACCCAAAGAGAAGCACTCGGGATTATTTCTATTCAATAATATCAATCCATAGCAGAATAACTCCTGTAGGTCATGATAACCTGGTGTTAAAGACGTCGGTACTTTGAAATTTCGAACGTATAACGCTAATGTACCTTGATAATCTGACTTCAACCATTCCTGAGAATTATCATTGAATTTATAAAGTACGCAATGAGATGTATGACATAATAACTGCTTTATGGCTGGATCGTATCGACTTATAACGTTGAAATTTAATGTGTTTGTATATAATTTAAGTGCCTCTTCTCGTGTGATTTGTTTTTGTTTGACATCCGAATTCTTTACTTTAGTTCCCATTGTGATCATATATGTATGAGCCGTGATTTGAATAACCTTTATGACGTGGAAACCTATGTTATCGATGATGTATTAATGTCGGATTGTTGAAAGGAATCAGTTCCAAGTATTTTTTTTTGTTGATTGAGATTTAATGATTTTCATAGTTTGATGGTAATCATTAGCAGATCTAAGATCAATATTTGTGAGTTGAGTAATTCCATCATTAATTCAAAACTAGAAAAATGGCTGATACGAACCAATGGGTTGCGTTTTATCTTTATCATTTGTCTGCTTAGTGATTGACTAATAATATAAAGGACGAAAGGACTGTTTCTTCCTACCCACAGACTTACTTAGTCACACCAATTTTTCTATATTAGTTTGCATCAGCCACAATTCTCTCTTTTATATCTTCTTTTCCTGTAACCTATCTAAGTGTCTATTCCAATCACCATGTTTTCGTTAGCTAAATCATTCCCAAAAGCTCAATTGTCAAGCATAATTAGAAATTCTTTAAGAACTTATGCCGCTGTAGGTGATTCAATTCCATCCACTACAGTCTTCGAAGGATCTCCAGGTAACGACATCAATCTCGCTGATGAAACTTCGTCTGGAAAAACAATCCTTATCGGAGTCCCCGGTGCTTTTTCTCCAGCATGTTCATCTTCGCATGTTCCAGGATATATCAAGAATGTTCGTGCGTTCAATGATAAAGGTTATCAAAAATTTTTTGTTGTTGCAGTCAATGATCCATTTGTTACAAAAGCATGGGGTGAACAATTATTGGATTCCATTGCTGGACACCAAATCAGATTCTTTGCTGATACAACTGGTGCTTTCACCAAGGATTTAGATTTATTATTTGATGCATCGAAAGTATTTGGAAATGAAAGATCCAAAAGATACGTTTTGATTATTGAAGACGGTAAGATTACAAAAACTTTCATTGAACCAGATAACACATCTGTTGATGTTTCCGCTGCGTCCAAAGTTTTGGAAGAAGCTTGAATCTGTGTGCCTTATCGATAGAAAATGTTGAAATAAAACGGATAACATCTTGCAAAAAATAGAAAGAGAATTACCTTAAGTAGTTGTGGATCAATCTCGTTTTTTCATCAATTAGGCTAACTTCTGATACTGCTCATTCATAACCCAGCCTTTGCGAGTCCAGTTATCTTAATATTTTTTATATTTTCATGTAATCTATAAAAGAACTAATTACTAAAGGCTTTATTGTTAAATGTTATTATTATCATAATTTTCTTTTTTCTGAAGTTCTCCTAACATTTATATATACTAAAACTAAAAGAAAACCAATAAAATCAAGAACTGAAGTTATACTAATTTAAAATCCCACCTCTAAGTAGTGTAAATATGTATTTGTTTATTCTTTCTTCTCTCTATTATTGAAGCACCACCAAGATTCAAATCAAATGCATTCGATGTTTTGATGTGTTTTCTGTGATGATTACGATTTACAGATCTTGGAATGTGCTGTTGTAAAACTCTCCCTTCATTGTTTATGGTTTCTTCATTATCTTCTTCTTCTTCTTCAACTAAATCTTCAATTGGGGCGGGAAATTTTGAAGATAATGCTGCTTCTTCACCCATTCTATGTACTGCAGTAGAAATATCAAACGCATCACGTAACGCAACAGCAGCTGGCGAATACAAATCTTGAGCAGTGGAAGCCTTATATTTCAGGGAGTATAACTTGATTGGACCGACATTGGATGCATGTATTGGGTGGCTGGTTTTGTTTGCTTGTTGAACTGGTACTGATCGGGAATCTTGCAATCCGCTTGATTGTTTTCTCATCCACGGATCTTGCAATAGTTGATCAATTGTATATCTCTTTTGCGGATCGACTGTCAATAAATTACTCACACAATTTTTAGCTTCGTTACTTATTTCATCCCACCATGGTTGTAAAAACGTAAACTGTCCTTTAGCAACCTTTTCTGTTAAAGTTTCTATTCTTTCATCATAAAAAGGTGGGAAGCCACACAATAAAGTGTATAATACACAACCCATAGCCCACATATCAACTTCTTTGGAATAACGTTCATCTCTAACGATTTCGGGAGCTGTGTACCCTACTGTTCCACACGGGGTCTTCGTGTTGTGTTCCCAAATTTGTTTTGATAAACCAAAGTCAGCTAATTTCACAATACCAATTCCACCACCTCCAACACCTGCGGTAAAATTACCCTCGTCCTTTTTGGAGTTCGGATCATCGGATTTTCTCAATTTCCCAAATGGATTTTGACTTGGTACATGTTCAATTGGTTCAAATAATAAATTCTCCGGTTTGATATCACGATGAACAATGCCTACTTCTTCATGTAAGTATCTTATAGCATGGGCAACTTGAGAAATAATCCAACGAGATAAATCCTCAGACAAATAAGTATATTTCACTATCATAGTGAATATTTCACCACCGCTAACTAATTCTTGAACAATGTAAAAATATACTGGACTATCGATAAATTCGATAAATTTAACAACATTGCTGTGATTTAATTGTCTCATAATTGTAACTTCTTTCAATACAGCTTGTTTTTGTTGTTGATCCATTTGAAATTTACGTAAAATCTTAATAGCAACTTCTTTGCCAGAGGCAAGGTGTCTAGCCTTGTATACTATAGAGAAAGCACCTTCACCCATCTGCTCCAATACTTGGTAATTTTCTAAATTTGGATATGACTTGTTTTTTGAATTTTGCTTTTGTAGGTTTTCTTCTTCAACTAGTTGTGTGGCGAGTTTGTTATAGTCTTGGTGCTCATTGAGAGTTACGTCCGATTGGTTGTGGGTATTGTTGTCATAAACCCCATTTTGTTGCTGCGTGACATCTTGGTATCCTTGACGTTGGTCTTGTTGCTGATACTGGCCATACGTGTTGTCTGTGCCACCAATGACTTCCAATCCTGAACCATATGGATTCTCGGTTGTTATAGTTTGTTGTTGGGATGTTATAGGAAGATAGCCCCGTTGCTTTTTGCTGGGACTTTTTAAATCATTTGCCTGCTTTCCATGTCTGATGAAAGCTTTCAAGTTTTCAAACATTTTGTATGTCGTAAGTACGTATCTGAAAGATGGGTTCACTAGTGGATGACGTAGCTGTAACAGCGATGAGTGCTTTCTTTCTCTGAGTTGAACTAGGAAGTAAGAATTTAGCAGCTAGCTAGTTTTTTGAACTAAGCTACGATGTGAATGCTGATCAAAGTTTGTTGTAAAAATTGAGGCTGACAGTCGCGCAAAATCATACGGAGTATCCTACTAGGAACCTATGGATTCTATAGGGCAAAGCAATAAAGCAATTTTAAAAATTTTCATTACATTTACTTCCAATCTTTCCCCTGTTTGCAATCATCACCTAAGTTACTTAAAATTCAACTTCTGTGATACTATAGTGATAAGATTTAGGTTTTACTATTTTGCTTCGGGTAACTAGTTTTTCTCTGCTTCCTTCTCTGCAAATTGGTTGTTAATGTGCAATATTTACATTTACAATCGGATGGAACTACATGGAACAGTGCATCCACACCATCTTCTATACGTTATCTCTCTATTTACATCTCCACGTCATCTACACTGCAATTTGATGAATATAGATTAAATATGCGCAACGTCTCATAGCTGTTGAGATCCTATTCTCTGGTTATTGCATACGGGTTGGAAATTCTATCCCGTTCTACAGTTTGAGGCAACGCATATCTTTGGCCAGATGCTTTTCGAATTGTCTAAAAGCACTAATTCATTTGCACGCCGTTGTGTTAGTACAAAATCTCGCGGAAGATATGGATGCGTGAGCTTAGTCCCCACTTGAAACCATCCGAAGTCATACGGCCCTCCCTGTCCAGCCCTCACTTCCAACTAAAATCATATGTTTTATTCAATTATCTTTAGTCAAATATAACAACACTACCAGTTGCTCAACCAGAGTTCAGTTAAGTTGATATTTTTTCGGCAAAATTTCAGGGAACTCACCCGCTTATTAATTGAAAACCATTGAGAATGCCTTTCTAAGCATGGCACCGAACTCCTTTGCTGTGGTCCAATTACAATGATATTGATATGTAGGCTTGATCAACAAAAAAGCACCTGTGATTTTCTTATCGGAAATTCTGCATATCAAGTGTATGAAATCTTTTTACTAAAGAAATCTTGACTTCTTCCACGGTTTATCTTTAGTTTGTACATTCAACGACTAGTACCATACCTGCATATATTACTAACCCAATCTTATTCACATTTTCCAGAGCTACTCAGATATATGTTCTTCTTTAATGTTTCTCCTTCTGTTGGAACCATTGTTCCGAAATCATGAATACTGTAGACTCTATTTGCTCAGTAGTTAGCCATACCACTAAACAGTATATAGGCAGGATTGCAGTAGCAATCAAATACATTTTCTATATGCACATGCATGACGATGCCTTACAACAACTTCAAAAGGAAGCATAGTTGCATATAATACTCTTCAGATTGCTAATGTAATTACATTCCCTTATTTGTAATCAAACCTACTTTATAATGACATCATTGGCTCTACGTTACAATGAATACCCCTACGTGTCAAGTCAAATCCAAAATGCTTGAGCTTTCCCGTGAAAGTTTGAAAAATCTTTTCATCGTGTATATGCATATAATTATTTTTCGTGCACAAGCGTTCAATATCGTGAGTGGAAGTAGTTCAACAACCAAATGGGTTAAATACGTGTAAATTTCCGCTATCTCCTCTGGTTTCGCCGAATATCAACACTTGTTTCTCAGTGTATCACAAACGATGTCCACTTCAATACCACCAGCCATTGTATTCACCGATTGGGATGGAACTGTCACCTTACAAGATTCCAACGATTATCTAACCGATAACATTGGTATGGGATACCCTAAAAGAAAAATCATAAATGACGATATCTTAGATGGTAAATTGTCCTTCAGAGATGGTTTTAGGGAAATGTTGGAATCGATCGATAAACCATTTTCTGAATGTATCGAGTATCTATTAGCGAACGTCAAATTAGATCCTGGTTTCAAGGATTTCTACCACTATTGTACTGAACAAAATATCCCGGTTATTGTTGTTTCATCGGGTATGAAACCAATCATTTATGCATTATTAGAACAATTAGTTGGACCAGAAGCAATAAAAAATATTGAAATCATATCAAATGATGTAAGGGTAGATGGAGCTTCCTGGGAAATAGTCTTCAAAGATCCTGACTCCATTTTTGGCCATGACAAAGCAAAATCAATTAAAGAATACTTAACAGCTCATGGGTATGATGACGTCGACATTACTATTGATTCTACCACTGAACCCAAGTTATTTTACTGTGGAGATGGTGTTTCTGATTTAAGTGCGGCAAAAGAAACCAATTTATTATTTGCGAAGCATGGAAAAGACTTAATCAAATATTGTGTTAGAGAAAACATTCCATATACTGAATTCAACGATTTTCAAGACATTTTGGGGAAAGTCAAGAAGATCATCGGTGGTGAGACAATCCAACAATTTGTTGAAAATTCAATTGCTAATTAGAAGTAGTTTATAGAATAAAAATTAGATTTCGAGCTATAGATTCAAACTATAATTGAACCAATAATACGCTGTGTAGAAAACTCAAACGCGTCTATAAATAGCTGGTAAAGCTAATTTTAGATTTCAAACTATAGATATAGACCGTTATATTCCGATCCACTACAGCAAACACGCAAAGACCGAAGGTTCGTAGCTAACTCTGTCAAGGCCGATCCCTGGACTATGTAGTATATTTAAAACGAGACATATGGCCAATAAGCATCTAGTCGATCAGTTCATACGCTTTCTTATTGAGATGACGTAGCAGGCGGCTACATCAAAGCTCATATTGATGGTTTAGATCTACAGCGACTAACAGAATACTTGAACAATGGGTAGTGTACACGCCCAACCATACCACTTTGCAAGAGGAGAATACTAACGGAATGAAAAAGGAGATAGATTCCTTGGCAGTCGTATACGGCTCATATATATAAGGGGGTAATCTTCAATCACTAAAGAAGAGAGAAGGGAGATAAATCAGATCTAATATAGCCATAGAATTATGAGAGAGCCATCGCCACCTACTGTTGAAGTTATATCAACTTCTGAATCACCATCTTCAATATACTCATTTAATCCTCAACAAAAGAAGTCTACTTTCGCTACTGCTGTGCATAACTCCAAAGAAATTCTCAACAAGTATGGATCGTTTATAGGGCCCGGTATGCTTATATCTGTTGCATATATGGATCCAGGTAATTATGCTACTGGTATTACTGCGGGTGCAGCAAATAAATATTCACTTTTGTTCGTTGTATTTTTATCTAATCTTATTGCTATCTTTTTACAGAGTCTCTGTATTAAATTGGGTAGTGTAACCGGTTATGATTTGGCCAGATGTTGCAGAGAATACTTACCAAGAAAAGCGAATTATGTACTTTGGGTGTTGGCAGAATGTGCCATTATTGCAACTGATGTAGCAGAAGTTATTGGATCTGCCATCGCTTTAAATATCTTGATGAAAATTCCACTACCCGCTGGTGTTGTAATTACAATTGTTGACGTTTTGATCGTGTTGATGGCATATAAAGCAGATACATCACTGTTGAAATTTGTGAAAATTTTTGAATATGCAGTTGGTGTGTTAGTTTTGGGAGTGGTTGTGTGTTTTGCAGTAGAGTTATCACAAATTCATGCTAATGCAAGAGAAATTTTCAGAGGTTTTGTCCCTAGTAAACAAATGTTTAAAGGAAGTGGTGTGACCATTGCCACTTCGATTATTGGATCAACTGTTATGATTCACTCTTTGTTTCTCGGTTCTGGGTTGGTCCAACCAAGATTACGTGAATTTGATGTGAAAAATGGTTATGTTAAATTAGAAGAAGCTTTGGAGAAAAAAGAGCTAGTTGATGAAAAGAAGAAAGCAAGCGATTATGAAAGGGAAGCCGAATTCTTTTACAAACAATACAAGCCATCATATCAATCAATCAAATATTCACTCAAATACTCAATCATTGAATTGACATTAACATTACTTACATTGGCTCTTTTCGTGAATGCCGCTATTTTAATTGTAGCAGGTTCAACACTATACGGAACAGAAGAAGCGATAGATGCGGACTTGTATACAATTCATGATTTATTATCAAGATCTCTTGCACCTGCAGTAGGTACAATTTTCATGGTTGCATTGTTGTTTAGTGGTCAAAGTGCCGGTATTGTCTGTACTATTGCTGGGCAAATCGTAAGTGAAGGTCACATTAATTGGACATTGAAGCCATGGTTAAGAAGATTAGTAACAAGGAGTATTTCGATCATTCCTTGCTTAATTATATCTTTATGTATTGGAAGAAATGGTCTTGGTCTTGCATTGAATGTTTCACAAATTGTTATTTCGGTTTTGTTGCCTCCTTTAACTGCACCGTTAATTTACTTCACATGCTCAAAAAAGATAATGAAAATTGAACTAAAAGAAGATGAAGAGGGTGAAGTGGGTGATGATGGGAAGAAATATAAACACATGACTAATAATTGGATTACCTCAATTGTCGCATTTGTAATCTGGATATTTGTGTCTACTTTGAACATTTATGCTCTTTATGATATGGCAAAGAATGGTGTGTAGTGTCACAAGATTTAACTAGATTCTTTTTGCTTGTGCAGCATTGGCTAATAAATAGATCTTTAACATAAATCCTTACTTGCAGTAATAGAAATTAGAGAGAATGGTTATCAGTTTGGTAATGACTTATAAAAAGCAACATATTAATCTCTAATCGATACAAAGTAGGATTTTCATGAATGAGCTTTAGTTTTAGTCTCCCATATCTCGGACTTGGAGAGTACACCACCGCACATTTTCAAATCAAGCCTCGAGTTGGTCTGAATTACACCTATTATAGTACATGTGTGAAATTACGGCGATATTATCGTATGCAAACAGAGAACTAGTGAATTAGGACACTGAAAATACCATTGTAGTAGTCATATGGTAGCATGGTTATCAATACCTTGGTGATGAAGGTTGCAAATATAAATCATCGAAATCTGTTGGAACTGAATGATAATTGTACCCAACATGTGAATTTTGTAGTCAATCACACTGAATTTATATTCATCGTGTATTCTGTTGAAACATTATTTTTCTTCTACTTGTTGTGATAACAATTTTGTTTCCAGCAAGCGTCAACATACTTAACCTTAGTGAGATTGGTGAAATCCGTGAGCAGGCTCTTCTTCAACTACTCATTTCTCCAACCAGTCACCTTGGATTAGATCTCACCAGAGCACCGTATAGTTCTGATCCCATTGGGTGGAAGATAATACTGACCGCATGTTGGTATTACCATGAAATCAAAAGTAAGTCGTGAAATAAAATTATGAAGTACTTTCTTGTCTATACCGATATAAATAAAAAATCTACGCATAACAAGGACACTTGACGAACCAAAGTAACTGAAAAGCAATCACACTTATAAATAATAACCATTATAATTTATTACCATATAATTTAAAATGTAAAATATTGAGAACTGAATATTGAAAATTTTTGTTATTTATTTCTCAAGGATTGAAACCCATGTCTCTACCAACCGGGATCATAGCTTGTAATGTTATTTAATATGTTTGAGCTGTTGTTATGGTTTGTAGTAACATCTTTACTTTGTAAGATATCGGGATTTGAAGAAATGGAAACGGAATTTTGTTGAATCATACCAGGGATTGTACTATTGGAAGTACTACCATACAAAAATGAAGGAGTACTCATCGAATTAATTTGATTGGACAATAAAAGACTATTATTTAATAATGTATTATTTTTAGAATTCGATGATTTTGAAGATTTCAATAAATGCGAAGGATTCAATGTTGATGCAGTATTGCTCAATGGCGGCATTAAAGATGTGGAATTGTTTACCATGGTAGGAAACATTGACGATGAATTAGATGAAGAGGGACCCAACACGTTACTATTACCATTCATTATATTAATGGAAATGCCGTTGTTATGAATATTTCCATTACTACCCGAGGGGGACATTGGCAATTTGTTTTGAATGTGATTAAAAGGAGGCAATTGTTGAGTTTGGTTTTGAATTTGCAGCAACTGGTTGTTTTGTGAAATATAGTTCAAAGGATTTGATGCAATATTAATACCTGGTAATTGTGTGAAATTATCCATTGAAGTGTTATTCACGCCATTATTATTCACACTCACATTGGCTGCAACTGCAGCAGCATACTCGTTATCGGAATCATTCAACAATGGCGATAGTGGAATTAGGGCCGGGTTGCCATTCACTGTATTGGTGGAGCCTGGTGCACTCAACCAACTGTGCAAAATGGACTTTTTATGTTGCTGCAGCTGCTGTTGTCTCAGTTGATGTTGTATTTGTGGCTGTTGTTGATCATTATTGTCAATTCCATGAGCCTCTGACTTCATTACATCCTTTTCATACAAGTTTTGTTTTAATAAATACATAAATTGGGGGCTCAATAAGTCACGATAATCCAAAATCACCTGAGAAAGAAATGAATCTAACATGCTAGTCTTTTGATCATTGTCTGGGACACTATTATTTTCCAATATTCCTGTTCTAATTTTCTCTCTGATATCGTCTTGTAATTTCTGTAGGATCGTATTAACTTGGGGTTCAGTATGAGATTGACGTTGACGCTGAAGTTGTTGTGATTTCTGTAGGTGAGTATTGTTGATACTGTTATTTTGATGGAAATTTTGAATAGTTTTGTCTTCCTCTATGGGAACTTCCAACTTACGTTTAGGAAAGTCTTCCCTCAATCTCTTGCTTTCACTAGGAGTATTGAATATTTTCTTTCTTTTATTATTTTGAACATTTTCGAGTGTCGGTACGTTTCCAGAGCTTGACGACGTAACGTCACTTCCAGAATCCTCACTCATCATCAGACTCATAGATGCTGGCGGGCTATCCTTGTATTCTTCGGTTTTTCCAGAAACACCACTAGAAATGGAGGAATGGTTACGTGAACTACCAACACTTGTAACTGAGTTTCTTGAAAGGACACTTCCTGGACTTTTTACCTCAATACCCGTTGATTTACCTAAAGATAGAGCCGAGCTTGGGGGATGATGCTGTTGATTATGCACTTGTTGAACGACACTGGAGGTAGCCATGGATATGTCTTTGACGTTTGTATAAGATGGGGGCGGATCCACCAAATGATCATGTTTGTCGCTCACAATTGATAGTGTCCATACCTTGTTTCGAACACTAAAATTTGCTCTAATTTTAAATGGACAACTAGTATGTTTTCGTACTGGAATTTTGGTATTCCTACTCTTGGACTCAACAATTTTGGTCTTTTTCTCCTTGTTTTTACATTTGAATATGATTTTGCTCGTATCTGATCTTTCTATAACAACATGTATACCTTTATTTTGTAGTAGACAAGCTTGTAGCCAAGGCTTGATATCATCCTTGGACTTGAATCGTTGACTTTCCAAATCCAAGTCGTCTAGACTTATTCGATGTATAGGCCTATCCAACATTGATACTGGAGGTGTATGTGGTCTTTGTTAAACGAAAGTGTCTTTTCCTTATTGTGGGTGGTGTAATATAGGTTACAAACCTTGTTTCTTCTTTCCCTGTCCTAGTGTCTATGTAATTACAAAAGGGTGGGTACTTGCAGGGATTTGATGTGTCTTGTTTTTGTCGTCAGGACCTTGACTTCCTGTCCTGTACTGTACTGTCTCTTTCACTGTTTTTGAATTAAGGACACAAATGTATATAGATTGAAAGTGTTCAGCTTCTTGAGTTTTCTGTTTAACTCTCTTTGGTTGACGATTATTAATATGTATGGGGTGATCGTTCTACGTATAATAATAAAACATGAACCACTTTTACTCAACAAAGATACAGATCCAACAAATCTACAAAACCTCTCCTTTATGACACTTCAGGCAAATTAGCAGAAGGTATATATCAAGTAAGACTGAATTGAATGTAGTTCAGTTGTATAAGTTTGCTAATTAAAAAAAGAAGTTATATTTCCAACCGAAACTTAAAAAAGATGGCAACCAAACCAAATATCAAAATTAGTAAAATAGTAAGATACAATCCTGATCCATCACAAATTATCCAGAATTGTGACTAAAAGTATAAATGAAGTTTGTTCATAAAGAATGAGTTGAGACTAGAGAAATGAAAAGAACTGTATGCAATAGCAAATTTTACGAAAGCAACTGTAGAGAAAAGAGAAGTGAAAACTATCTATCAACAGCTGAAGAAACAAGTAAGTATATTGGCTATGTAGCAGTGAAAAAGTCTATTTACACGGATATCAAGTTTTAAAAATTAACAAATAAATATATATTTACAAGATACATGTTCTAGTAAAAATGTAGCCGTTCTTGTCTTATTCAACATGCGTGGTTTATTCGATTTCATACTTAAAAGCAGCCAATGTGCAAACTGATGAAACCGTTTAGTTCACGTATTGATGAGGGAGTCTTTCTATTCAAAGAGATGTTTGCTTTCTTGTGTGTATGTTTTTTTGGTGCAGTTGAATCAAAAAACTAACCATCAGACTTTGTTGAGTAATTATTATTTTAGGGGCTCCAACTCAATAATTTATTAAGCCTGTGCTCAAAAGTCCAACAGTTTTTGATAAAGCATTTTCAGCAAGCATTGACAATCAGGTAGATCCACAACGTGATGATTCATCAGAGTGACATATTTCCAATAAAAGAAACCACCTCAGATCACAACAACACGAATCCTAAAAGCAGTCATGAATCTGAACTTCAAGACCTTTTAGATCAACTAATCAGTTCAGCAAAAGCATTGACCAATACAGGCTTCACATCAAGTCAGATAGAGTTGATTAAGCTATTTCAAATTACAAAAGATATGGTACTGCTTGCTATGAAAAATGGATCTGGTCCTGGTTTTCATTTACCCCCAGCTACTTCTTGCTATGCAAAATTTAAAAAACTTATCATAACTTATCAAAACCTAATAAATGAGATGAAGCAAGAACAAAAAATATGTGACAATCATGTCATAAGTGAGCGAACTATTTCATCCCATATACAAGACAAGATAGGCATATTTCAAGATTCCATTTCAAATTTATCACCTTCGGTGTCTACGCATTCAGTATACGAGATTGGTTCAAATAGACAGTCGTTAAATGATAGAATAAGTGAGGAGAGCCAGCGGGATTCCGAGAGTGAGTTTGATGACGATGACCAGAATGTGAGGGATCTATAGTTTATAAATAGTTCAAGAATAATTTCACCACAGTCAGTTGTCTAACATATAGCATAAAATTTGAGTCCTATAAAATACATGTCAACTCTGAAAAGCACGAGCCATCATTTCATTCGTTGACAGTAACAATTGCAACCTTCAAGAGTAAAAGAGTCAATTTGATACAAGGAACCAAGTCATGTGTGAACTGTAAATAGAAATATGTATATATGATTAATATAGATGATCTATATTAATCCTAAACACCACTAGGTGAGGGCCGTGACTGCTGATCCACTCCGAAAGTTCAGAATAATTTTGTTTAAGGGGATCAAAGGTCGTGTGGTCATGTATCTCTTTGGATGAAGTAATTTAGTCAATCCGGTCTTTTGATAATTGTGGATGCTCAATCTCTTACTTTCACGATAGCATGGTCTCCCCGAGCATCGAAATTCCAAATGCTGGAATAAACAAATGGATCAAAGCAGAATAGTAATCTAAACCCAACAAGCATGCTGTTTGAATAACCTCTTCTGGCTAGCATTATGTGGGTGGTACCAATTTTGATTTTCTTCGATCAAACAAACCTTGAATAATGAACGCCTTGCAATTGCTCTGGTTTTTTGCAAATGTCTCGACTCTTTTTTCACGTCTGATATATTTTAAGCAATAGATGGAAGTCATGAAGACTATCTGCAAATTGCTGCAATAGTTCATAGTGGCCCTTTCACCTTGAGTTTTCATAAAATGCTCACTTTTTTGTTTGCCTGAACGTTGGTGATATAGAAAGTGCTTTGGTCAATGTAGTAGTTTCAAAATCTGTGCGTCTATTTCAATAGCGTAGAAAGGATAGGTTATTAAAACAATCAAATACTTACAACTGTGACATAACTGGACCCTAACGTCTTTGTAGGCCCAGTGAGTTCTACAATGGTACAAAATTATAGCTCTTTTCATTGATTGTGTACTGCAATTGTCTAATTATTCTCTTGAAGGTAACCAAAGTAGTTATTGCTCCGACGGTAACATCTCGGTGAGCGGTCAACGAATTTCGAATCAACACTAGTACCATCTGGCCACATCCTCTTTTTCCAAGGTTTGTTGCTTCAAACAGACATTAGTCAATCAGATGCGATAATTGCAGGGATCATAAATCTGTAACATATATCAATTGACAAGAGGTACGTCATTCTGGTAGCTCCTGGGTTCAGAATTACATTGTTCAACATTCAACATTCAATATTCAACACTCAGATGTATCTAGTTACTCACTGTGTATAAGTAATAGCTTTGGATAGATGTGTATCTTATTGGAATTTTTACAGCCAAACACTCTATATAATGAACCATGTATATGTAGTGCACTTTTTTTAGAGTACCCAATGGAAAAATTTTGTCATAACCAATATTCCACTAACTACCATGGCTGAACCCCCATTGTTAATTCACACAAAGGATTATAGAGGAGCTACTATTGAAGATTTGAACATTTCTCGAGCTATATCAGTAAACCCATCAAGCTCATTATATGAAGCTGTTGAAATTGGCTATGAGAATGAATTCACTTACTTGCCTGTAATTCACGAGACTAATAAACGATTATTAGGAGTGATAAATATCGAAAATTTAAAAGACTTTGATAAAATAAAGAGATCTTTCTTGAAACCAATTGTTAAGAATTACATGCTTTGGTTCAATCAAAAAACGAAAGTAAAATATGAACAAGAGATTGAGGGCAAGGATGTCAGTAGAACATCACCAAAAACGACGATTTTGAAACCAAGAGGGAAGAAATATAGTGTATTGACACCTTTGACTCCATTGGAGGACCTTGCGAACTTTTTCCTCCAGGGCAACTATTTTGCTATCATTACTAATGGTCAAGGAAATTTTGTGTATGGTGTTGTTACCCCTGAAGATTTATTGAAATTTGAACAATCTCGTCCCAAGTTATAAATATGCTGGCATATGGCGTGTATATAAAATAGAGTCATAATAATATTCAAACAGTTTATAGTGGCGAGTCATCTGTATAAGTATACCTACTATTCATTGAGCTATTGGGGAATTTTTAGAGTCAACTTACCAGTGGTTCTTCTACCTTCCAAGTCTTCGGTAGCCTGTCTATAATCTTCCAAATCGTAGACTTTGGACACCTCAAATTTCAATTGCCCATCATGAACTAATTTCAACAATTCCTGAGAGTAATGATTCCACTCTTCTGGAGTATCAATGTATCCAAGCAATTGAGGTCTTAAGATTTTGATATTTTTAGCTGATAAAATATTCAAGGGGAATGGGGTAACCGGTCCAGATGCATTTCCGTAGCTTACAAATGTACCTTTTCTAGCAATTGAATTAAGTGAAATCTCAAAAGTGTCTTTTCCAATTGAATCAAAAGATGCTTCAACACCTTTACCCTCAGTTATTTCTTTGACTCTTTCTGGAATATCTTCTGTACTTGAATTTATTAAATATTCAGCACCCAAAGACTTTGCAAGTTCTAATTTTTCTTCTGTTGAAGCCACGGCTATTACATGAGCACCTAATTGAGAGATTAATTGAACCAAAATCTTTCCTACACCACCAGCAGCCGCCCATACAAGAATATAATCTCCCTTCTCCACTTTGTATGCTTCGTTTACAAATGTTAATGCAGTTAATCCTTGTAGAAACAAAGATCCATAAATTTTCAACTCTTCATCAGTTGATTTTGGATCCAACTTTATAAATTTGAAGTTTGAATCTGGAATTTTTGTATACTGAGCAAAAGTAGCTGGAGACAAATATGCGATTCTATCACCAACTGCCAAATTCTTAACATGATCACCAACTGCAACAACTTCACCACTTGCTTCTCTACCGAAAACGTAAGGAAATCCAGCTTTATAAACGCCTTTTCTAAAATAAGCTTCAATGAAATTAACACCAGCGTAACTATTCTTAATGATTATATCATGACTTGATTCAATTTGTGGAGTTGGTTGATCAGTATATTGGATTACGTCAAAACCCCCATTCTCTTTGATTAAGCAAACTTTTTGAGTACTTGGAAGTGTCATTTTGTTTTATTGATAAAATTGGGTTGTTCAATTGAGTATTTGAATTGAATTGATGAAATCTGAATTGGCAGTAGTTTTGGGAGGAGTAATGTTTTATATATAATCCAACAGAAATTTTTCTAAGGAGAAAAACTGTGGGACAAAATCCACACGGAAGGTATTGATTAGTAAGATCCCATTACCAGTCATATACGAGTATACCACACTTGAGCTAAACATTTGAATCAATTCGCGCGAAGTGGCTTGAGTTTCTTTGTAACTATGGAGCAAAGCAATATTTCGCTCAAATCTAATAAATTATTTGTGCTTTGGATGATTACTTCTTTTGAATTCTATACTGTTTCTTCTTCTTAGAATTTGCATTTCCCTTAGCCTTTAGAATATTATTCTTTCTAGCATTCTCGGCTAAAATTCTATCGACTTTATCACCATGTCTTACTTTCTTGCCATCCTTTAAGTCATCTTTAAATGCATAAGTGACACTTATTTTCGAATTCATTAATATGCTATTATTCATTTTCTCCAATACTAGATCACTAGTTTCAAAATCTTGAAATGTTACAAATGCATACCCCATCGACTTTCCCTCCAGATCTCTTTTAATCATTGGCTGTGTTATTACAGTTCCAAATTTATCGAAAGTATCTAATAAAAACTTCTCGTCTATCAATGGATTGAGATTGTTAATAAATAACTTGGCTCCAACGTCAATATATTTATCAGACAATAAATCCTGAGTTTTGTTCATAAATGTTCCTATTTGCTGATGCAGTTGTTGTGTAGATTTGGAGTCTATTTTCTTCAATTTCAATGATTTTCCAAACAATCGGACTCCTCGAAGTATGTCCATTGTATACTTCGCGTCATTTATATTCTTAAATTCAACAAATCCATAACCCTGATGAGTCTTCAATATACGGTCTTTAGGCATATTCAAACTCTTAATAGGTCCAAATTGAATGAATAATTCATACATCAAAATTTCCGTTATTTGGGGATCTATGTTTCCAAAATATAATGAGGCATTTATATTTCTATCCACATCTGTTAATTTTTTAAATACATTTGACATTGATAATGTCTGTTTTACAAGATGACTAAGATGATGAAGTGGTTTAAGCTAAGAAAAAAAAGTACACAATAAAAGTACGTGTTAATATTACAAATTGCAGCCGTTCTTATATACGGTTCTTCTTTTGATCAACTTCATGAAGCGCTGTTTCTGTTACTACACCGTCTTTAATTATATCTGAATCTATTACTTCTATCTTTGGTATATTGGTTTTCTCTTCGTCAGTGAATGATTTAGGGAGCAATGGAGGTTTCAGAGTGGACTCTTCTGGTGCACCATCGGAGTCACCATCGTCGGATTCAGACCCATCGTCAGAGGAAAACTCTTCACTTTTTGAATTTTCACTTGAGCTACCTTCACTAGAAGATTCAAAATTCTCCAAGTTATAAGCTACTTTCTCATCAATTATTCTGTCTTTGATTCCATTTTCATTCTCACAAATATAAATTGTCGGGTATTCCAATATGATCTTATCCTTCAATGCCATTGATATTGTTTCGTTACCATCTAGTCTAATCAACGAATCTTTGTAGTTGCTTATCACGTTCTGTAAGCAGAATATCAAATCTTTTTTATTTGCTGACAATCTATTATTTACAATATTCATAGGTACACTATCTTTCAATGGAAGGGTTTCTTTCAATCTATAGCTTAAAAACTTTGTTACAGCGTCTCCCTTAGAATCGAGTATAATCCATTCAATGGTCCATACAAATGAACTCAATTTTCTGTCGTATCCTGTTTTATTTGATATTGCTCTTTGCATTCCTGGAGGGAATTGAACAACAAATGTATTTTCTCGTTTGATACATGTTGATGGATCATTTGGAAACACTTTCTTAATAGCTATCATCCTTTTGTCTTCATCCCCTTCCTGCTTCTTGAACCTTTTTCTGTTTAAGTTCAGTTCATTTCTCGACCTCTTGAGTATATTCTTTGCATTTACCTTGATATCCGACTTACTTAGTTGAATCTTTCTATCCACGTTCAACAAAAAGTTATAGTCACGATTTAAATGAATAGAATTTGCAGATAGTTCCAGCTGTTTAATATAGACATTACTATCTATAGAACCTGAGCACTCTCGTTGCTGTTGATGAGTTTTGTAGCATTGTAAAGAGCAAGTCTTTATCTCGCACGCTGGACACGTATACTTTGATTGATTTGTATGACAGATTGAACATGTTATTTCTACGTCTTCCATGGAATCGTTGGGAAACTTTATGGTAGGCTGATCTAATGAGATGTGATTTGGAACTGGTAGTGAATGGGACAATTTCCAACTGTTTTCTCAAGTGAAAAAAAAAATTTTCAGTACTATATAGAATAAACCAAACTATCAATAGATCCTACCACATATACTGAATTGAAATAAGATGACAATGTTTGGAGGCGTAGCCAGAAATCCTATAGGCTCGACAAATATATTCTGGATGAGTATAAGAGGTCACAAAAGAAAATCGATAAATAGATTATGTGAAGTGCAATTGTTACAAGATTTGCCAGGTGTAGGAGTCAAAGGACAACTATTACGTGTTAAACCTGGTTTTATGAGGAACTTCTTGCATATTAATAATAGAGCATGTTATGTAACGAAAGACTATCCACCTAGAATACCTGTAGTTGACATACAGGAATTATCAACCAAGAAAAAGAAAATACAACCAATCATTGACGTAGCAGAAGAAATTGTCGAAGTTAAGAAAGAAAGCGAAGGTGCCATGTCATTAGAAGAATTATCTGACTTGTTTAATAGTATGAAATCATCCAAACGGGGTTTGAAATCAAAGCCAGAATTAAATATCCAAAAAACTTTATTTGATGAATTGACTGGGGAAGTTATACCAGGTGAAGAAATTGAAGACAAAGATTACAGTTCAATATTTGATATGGTTGAGAAATTACCAAGATTATTAACTATAAATGCATCTGATTTACCAATTAATAGAGTGTTTGTTGGAAATCAAATCGAAAAGTTGAGTGGATTCAAAATTGAAATTGATAATCTTCACTTAAGTTATATTGATACCCCAGATGAATATATTGAAGAAATCAAAGAAGTTGGCAGATATCAAGTCAAAATAACATCCAATAAGGAAGAGACTTCTGTTACAAAGACTCTTGAAGTTGAATAGATCAATTTTCTACATAGCTTTTTATATATATTATATATAGTCATTCAATATAACTCGGTTGTACATAGCTTTCATATTATGTTGATTCTACACAATTGCACACCAACTGTCACAGATGCAGAAATGAGACCAAAAAAATCTAATGATCTTGCAGCAGTATGTTTGCCATCTGAATTTGACTTCTTCCTTTCTTCTACTTGCTGCTATGCCCTTACAATATAGTGCAGCGAAGACATCCAATACATTAGCTAGGAGAAATAACATACTTAGCAAGTCTCCTATCAAGAAATTCCAGAAGGACATTAAAGAGATACTACCATCTCAACAACTATACCAACAGAATCTACTAAAGAAAAAAACTAACTCACCAACACATGTGGACAGTGTCAAGCTTGTAGTTCAGGATTATAATGTACAGCTAGATTACCATCTATCGTCAAAGGATGATATACTAATAGCCATAAATATGATATTATCTAATCGATGGTCAGAATCTACGAAATTGCATAATCGATTTGATACCCAACACCTAGAGGGGGATATGGAACAGATCGTGTTCCAGCTTAAAGGACTATCGGCGATTTTTAAAGTAGAGTTGTTGAAGTATAGAATGTCACTACCTAGTGGCTTGATAACTGCTACTCAATTATATTCAATTTTTCAAAAACAAGGGAATACTTTTGTGGATAAATCATTGGAGATGAAGACAAGAGAGGGGCACGTGAAGAAATTCTTGATAAGTAATGCCTCTCCGGTGATACAGAGATCTTTGAACAAGTTCCAGTCAAAAAAGGTCACATACGGATTTGAGAATATGGAAGTTATTGTAAAAACCGAGCAATATTTTAGCCTTCTCGAAAATGCCATAGCGATTCTAGAGAAGGAGATGCAGGTGGATCCTTCTACATCTGGTGGGAATAAAAAATTATTCGCGATATCAAGTTTGCAGAAATTTTACAAGTTTTTGCAAAATAACCCAACAGAGTTATTTATCAGTGGTAATCAATTTAACAATGAAGAACTATCTAATTTGGTACATCTAGGTTTTATCACGTTGACTTCAAATCACTTGAATGAAATAGAAAATCAATATTCTATCTCATACCCGGGTTGTGGTACATACTTAAAGTTGGTAAACAACGGAAGGGTTTGGTTAGTGAAAAGTCTTAATAGAAATAAATATAAAGAGTTGCTTGAGGACGAACTTCATAAAAAGTGGCAAGGTGTGAGCCTTCAAGGAGACTTGAAGTTGAAGAATTTTAAGAAGCCGTTTTATGGATATGACCTAAACTGGGTCTTAGCTGATGCTCTAGGTGCTGGAATCGTTGAAGTTTTCAACACACCCGTGGGGAGAGGTTGGAGACTTACAGGTAAAGTATAGTTAAATATATAATACATCGAATAGTATATTAACAAAGTACATAAAACGAGCATCCTATTGAAAGACTATTAGCTTCCTCCACAACCTTACATCTTAACTCTTTGCTTCTTTTGCATTTTCTTTTGTTTCTTTTCCAACGCCTTCTTTTCTGCTTTGATTTGTTCATCTTTTGACAAATTTCTTAATTTGTCTCTTTCTTCCCTTTTCAATTTTGTTTGCTCTTGCTTTACCTCTTCTTGAATCTTCTTCAACTTTTCAATTTCCAGTTCTCTTGTCTTAACAATTTTCTTAATGGTTTGTGGTCTGAATGTGATTGTTTGATCTGATAATTTGTCAATTAAATTAAATAATGCTTCCAATACGTTGTTGATTACTTTGATGTCATCTACTCCATTTGACAACCTTAAAGATAAAATTACTTTTCTATCTGGAATGAAATCACGTAATGTGTCAGGCTTTTCGATTGGTTGATCAGTAAATGCAATATACCTAATGAGAGAAGCACTGCCCACGGTTAAACTGTTTTTCAATTCTTGTGTAGTGGTTTTCTCTTGAAATTCATTAGCTTCACTCATGTATACAAAAGATTCTGGTAAATTTGTAGAGTCAGAAGTTTTACATAATGATAAGAAATAATTGAATTTTCTTTTATCATTCATACCCAATTTTGAAACAATCGCTGAAATGAAATTGTCGTATTTGCCCAGTGGTGAAATAATAATATCAACTTTATCTTCAGGTGGTTGAACATTACTTGTGAAAAATGAAAATAAAATTTCCATGATCCATAAGAAAACATTTTGTCTAGGCAACAAACTGAATTTGATGTTGACTTTGGCAATATTCAATCTACCTGTAGCATATGAACTATAATTTTCGGAATTATCTTTGATGTATAATTGATTTTGAGAGACCCCAAATTGAAAGAATTGTTTCTTTAATGCCGGAGAAATACTTTTCAAAAATCGTGAGACTTTGGCCTGATTGTACAAATCACCAGCTTTGAATATAACAACAAAGATAATGATGAATCCAAGGGTGAATAATTCTAATCTCCAGTCCTTAAGCACAATACGTTGCCAAATTGTTAAGGATATCAATTCCTCATATGTCAATTCCCCAACACTGAAAACGTTAGTATATATCAATCAAACATAACTTGAAATTACGGCATACCGTTCTTGAACTCCCATTGGAAAGAGTTTTGTCAAGTATTCAAAAAGCATGATTTGCACTGATCGAGTGTAGTCGAAGTGCTGAAAATTTTTGGCGAGCCTTTTTTTTCTTTGTTGTAATTTCGTTACGATCTATTTGAATTGACAAGAATTGTAATCACAACGACACAAAGCTTCAATCGTAATTGAACCCCAATATCTTACGATCTATTTCATATACAAACATATATACAATTATTCTATTCTCCTTTTCTTCTCTTTGATAGTTGCTCTTCTGCCCCTTCTTGTTCATCTCTATATTTGACCAACCCTTCATGCACTGCATTTTGAACCAATTCTCTCAATCCCTCCTCTGGATTTTCGCTATTTAAAATCTCTTCAATCTTATTTCTTCGATTTTCTAACTCTTTGGGGCTTAATTGATCACCGTCTTGATCATTCTCCAAAGAATATTTAATCTCATGGCCATCCACAGTACCAGGCTCCGGCAAACTCTGTAAAAATTTTTTAGCTTTCACTGTATCAATATCATTTTGTGGTTTATCATGAGCCAAGCTCCTCAAATATTCAGCAACCTCAGGAAACTCATCTTCATCTTCGATATACTCACCCGCTGTCATTCCATCATTATTTTTTATTCTATAGTCTGCTTTCAAGTCCATCACGAGAAACTTTGCAGTTTTGAGGTCTTCAACATGATGCAATGGTGCATCACCCTCGTTGTCTTGAATATTTATATCGCCGCCCCGGTCAATCAAATATTTCAACAAGTCTATATGGCCATATGAAGCTGCTGCATGTATTGGGGTATAACCATTGGGGTCTTTTGCATTGGCCGTAAATTCCCCTGAAGATATGTATTGTTGAACTAGTTGTTTTTGGTTGTCGGCGGCTGCTATCCATATATTAGATGCCATTGTGAATTGACTGTTGTTCGTGTTGAGAAAGCGATGAAGGATGAGTTGGGGATATCTTTGATGAAGCAACAAATATGGTGTTTTTTTCTACACGACCAGGGCTTTTTTTAGTTGCAAAAAGTGGAACAACCCCAGTATACCCTTAATCAATATTCAAACATTTTTAAAGCAAATAAAAAGGTATATATTAGATACAAACGGGATAATTCAAGAATTAAAAAAGTACTGTTATAAACGAATTTAATCTTTAAGTTAAGAAATTTAAATTTGGCATTAAAATGTTTTAGCAGGTCAGTGCCAACTCAATTTCCTCTAAAAATTGAATTCAGATTCATTGTCATCATCAAATGTAGCAAGTCCAACCTTTTTAATATTTCCATTTACAGGATATGGTGGTTGAGTTGTTTGTGTATGTTTGGGAGCTTCATCTGATGAGCTTGAAACTTTCTCCATCGGAGCGGTGAAGTCCCATTCTTCTGAATCAACATCATCAAATTCTTCACCTTCATCGTCAAACGCCAGCTCTTGATCAAAACCATATTGTGACATATAATGAGGATCTTTTCCATACGCTTGTGGATATTGTTTGTAACCATCTTCTGCTCTACCATGTACTTTACAGAAAGTTTCTGGTTTATCTCTATGAAATCCATCTTCCTCTTCGTCTGAGGATGGGTAGTACGTTTGTTCAGCAGTAATAATTGCTCTGACTTGTACGGGTAATATATCTGGTCTGTAAAATCTGAGATCGACTCTACCGACAATGTAAAGAATATTGATAATGATTTCAAAAATACCCCAACAGACGTACATGAACCAATTATTTGCAGCTGGTGAGGCGTCTCTAGTTTGTCTAGCTTGGAACACAACAATACATCTACCTATGGCCCCAATTAAAATCAAGATCGTAGTAGTTATCAACAATGCCATTGAAATATTATGTGCTAAATCACCTCTTTGGTTGGTCAAACCTTTAACTGAATGAAAATGATGATGTGTTGCAGCAATAACTCTGGTAGCATGCCTATGGTTTGAATTCCTTTTCATGAATGTTGCTTCTGCCTGCTGGGCAGCATTTTTCTTCACGAAATAGAAAGGTGAAAAACTTTCAATCCACCATGGTTGGTAGGTATATCTATTTTCATCCTTTTTGGTTGGCAACCAAAAACTTAAACCAATCAAGGCAACACTAGTCAAGGAATAAACAATAACTAAAATTGAAGTAAATTGAACTGTTTTAATCCAAGATCTGAATGGTTTGGTACTTAAAAAATTGATATATGGAACGAATGATGCTAAAATTGTGATTACGACTAATACAGTAACAAACGCATATAACATAATCATGAAGCTCCAAAACAATTTACGTGAACCACCTACTGGATGTCTCCATGTGAATAGTCTCTGTGCCAATATCAAATTTGCCGATACAAGAAAAACAAAAGGCACAATTAAAAACACTTCAGATGTTAATCCTGTCTGAACATCGGTTACATCTTCAGCCCAACTAGCTCTTAAACCAAAACCAATTATTTTCATTGAAGAATAGAATATCCAAATTATAGAAAGCCAAAAGTAATGACCTCGATGACAATTTATGGCAAATATTATTATGTGGATTATCATTATCAACCCGTATAACACTGCAAAAACAATTGATGGGGCAATATCTTGGTGACTTGGGTACGAACCAAATAAATTGATTTGAAGACCTATACTATAATCGACAATTGCTTGTGGGATTTTGGGTCCAAGTAAGTTATGTGCCAGGTTGACTAATTTGAGAATACCGGTACCTTCATCAGGTCCATTTTGGAGTGCGATCAATAGATGCATCACTCCAGTTGTGGCCGTATACTCATGCTCTCCCATGATGTTGTTGTGAATGAATGATGAACGAAGAAGAGAAAGCTAGGAAGAATTGAAAATGATAAAATGGAAAGTAAGCCTTAAAACAAATTACGCCACTCCAACAAACGAAATAGTAAGATCATATATTCATATATTATGGAATTTAAAGATATATATCAATTGGGAATATTAAGTTATTGACTATAAAAAGGAAAACAATTTTAGCCTGCTCCACTTCTTATGCATAATAATTAGTAGTAACTCTATCCTATTTACATAAAATTTCCCCTTCTTGTTGCAATCCGTTTCAAATAGGATGCAGTTACCCCACTGATGTAAATCAACACTTGTGTTTGCCATATGAGGAGGGATAAATAATTCCATTATAAGATTCTTAAGGTTAGTTGAGTAACAGGTTAAAGTTTAGCTCTAACATTTTCTGTATCGTCATCTCATCCATCACTGTCCTCGCAGGTCAATAAGTTACATAGTATATCAACAACCCTCTAAGGCATTCATTTGATCTCCGGGTTGTATACTAATCGAATCTATTTAAAGAGAAGTTAATCACACTTTGAAATTCAATCGTAATTTTGTTCGATCCGGATTATTTTTTTTACTGAATATAGTATTACTACCCAATTAGGCAATTGCTTATTTGTGCATCAATCTGAATTTGGAACCCACTTGCTTGAGCCCTAAATATATATCTGCATTTGGTTAAAAAAACCTGCATTTGGGCCTTGGAGTTGTCCCGAACTCATCGAGTGTATATGCCAACTGATATGCAACGTCCATGTGTTTCTCAATATCTATCTTCAGATTCTTTTTCTATTTTTTTGGTAGTAGTTGAGCCACCAAAAGCGACATCTATATACTTATCAAAAATTTCGACATTTGACTGCGACTTGGACACAACGAAAGCCCTACTTGCTAAGTATTACCTTGACTGGCTGTTGCACTAGCAAAGTTTGTTTCATGCACATACGATTTTTAACTCCAATTCAATAAGTTCTAAACTTGAGTTCCTCACAAAGGCAGTGCTCAAATTAACGGAACCCTTCGACTCCTTCATCTGTTTTTCTTTCAGTGCCTCAGTCCAAAATGACTCAGAGCCAGTTGAAAACTATTGTTCTCATAACTTGATATAAACTTCTCACTAACTACTCTAGAAAAGAACAGCTCTATTGATAAACCAATTGACCATATCCTTTTCTTCACAAGTAAGAGCTCAGTAAAGTGCTGAAGCCTTGAACGCGATCCACACCTTATTCATACTAATCCTTTGGATGCTCTACACTGCAGGTTTTGCAGCTACGCAATTTTAGCTTTGTGATGCATCGGAAAACTTCATTGCTGGCTGCAAAATCGCTAAAGGAAAATACTGTTAAGAAACGCAGTATCACAAAGATTGTCCCAAATCTTTTGGTACCAAGTCTACTCGTACGAGTTCAGTATGTGATTGAGACTAGTAGTATTGACAAGCAATTTTTTGAGGAAAGACTAAATTATGTAAATATTAAAGTATATTACTTTTACTAAACTGGTTTCTATCGTAACATAGTAGAAGAACTAATAATTCGTGAAACTATATAAAAATGCTGTTTAGAATTTAAATTCATCTTCTAGATTGGAATCATATTTCTTTTCGTAACGGAGGTTGTGTGGAAATGGAGTTGTGGGAGTAAAATCAAAAGAATCTGAATCACTTACTTCCCCAAATTTACTTCCACCATTATAAACCGGGGTTATTCCACCATCACTGAATGAAAATCTACCTCTACCAAAATCTAATTCAGCATCACTGTTATTAAAGTAATAACCTGTTTCTTTGTCTTCATCTTCATCTTCTGCGTCACTCGCCATTACTGGTTGTTCCGCAGTGATAATAGCTCTGACTTTAGTTGGTAATATATCTGGTCTGTAGAATCTCAAATCTGCTCTACCTAATAGGTACGAGACATGCAGTATCACTTCAAAAACACCCCAGGCAAAATACATCGCTACTGGTCTAGATGCTGGGCCACTTTTCCAGTCAGTTCTACTTTGAAATACGACAACTGCACGAAGCATATTTGCAACAAATAGACACAACGTGGATATAATAATAATTACCAATGAAACATTATGTTTCATGTCACCTCTTTGGTTAGTCAAACCTTTAACTGAATGAAAATGATGATGGGTTGCAGCAATAACTCTGATAGCATGCCTATGGTTTGGGTTTCTTTTCATGAATGTTTCTTCTGCTTGTTGGGGTGCGTTTTTCTTAACAAAATAGAAGGGTGCAAACTTTCAATCCACCATGGTTGATAAGTGTATAGTTTTTCATCCTTCTTCGTGGAGAACCATAAACTCAAACCAATTAATGATGATGCGGTTAAAGTATATATCGAAACCAATACACAAATAGATCTGTTCAATTTTTCATATATGGAAAACATGTACAGTGAAAGGTAATATAAGTATGGAATTGCAGATGCAAATATGGCACAAAGCACCACTACAGCGACAAAACAATATAATCCTAACATAATGACCCAAAACAACTTACGTGAATTACCCACTGGATGTATCCACGTGAATAGTCTTTGAGCTAATATTAAATTTACAGAAACTAGTAAAATAGATGGTATAACTAATAACTTCATCTCAGATCCCCATTCTTGCATTTTGAATGTTTAATGACCACGAAGCTCTGACTACAAATGAAATCAATCTGGCAATGCACATAAAAGCCCAAAATAAACTAAATGTGAAATAATGACCTCTTGAAAAATTCATGAAAAAAATCAACAAATGTAAAAGCATAATCACGAAGAAAATCACCACGAATAGAATTGGTCCAACGTCTGACCTATTTGGATATTGTCCTAGTAAGTTAATTTGCTTCCCAATGGCATTATGCATGAATATTGGAGGTAGTTTGTGCCCTACTAGGTTAAATAATCTTTCTATAAGTACGTAGATCCCAGTACCTCGATCTGGATTATTATATATGTAAAATAGTAATTCCAAAACACCATGGGTGGCAGTATATGTGTCATCGCCTCCTGTATCGTATGTCATATTGGGGTATACGTGCAAGGGGCTCTATATGGGGCAATAGAAATCATCAAGAACAGTTTAAATAATCAGCGAAGCATCAGGTTTTGAACTTATTGCAAGATATTTATACCAAGTGGTTACCTTTTAGCTGGCACCCACTGTTGTGGGCATAGCATGTTAGCATTGGCGTTCACAGAAACTCTACAACTAATCCTTATCTCTCAAGTACTACCTGATCAGGAGACGCACTGCAATATTGTATACTTTTCACACACGCTTATCCGAGGTAGAGCAGGATGGATTATAAACATTGCGAAGTGTCTTGTATGTCAAAGTTTTACAGGAGATACCTTTGAGGATGAACAACACTGAGTATGATTCTTGTGATTCTTTAAACATTCCTCATGACCAAAAAAATATTAAAAAATGATGTTGGGAATGTCGGAGAGGAAGCAAAGGGATTCGATAGATTTTTTTGTTCATTTTACAAATAGAAAGACTAGTCGCCGAACCTACTGAAAGTAGCTAATAATGGAAAGATTGCATCAAGCTCATAAGAAAAATCTCTAGTGTACAAATATATCACACTTTCTTCGAGTATTTTGGAATTGTAAATAAACTTGAAAGTGCCAAAAGTAACTTATGTTCAGATGGTGCACTCATCAAGGCAAGACTTTCAAAGTACCCAGATTGCGAATCAAACCACTACCCCATTTGTGTGAATGTTAAGTCTGAGTGGGTTACTTCATTTCCAATCTCACATGTCAAGAATATTCCATCGCAGGTCACAGGTCACATTTACTTGATATATACAAGTCAAACACCTGTGGGGCTTTCTGTTTAGTTGATATCTTTTCTTTTCTTTTTTTTTTGATTTTATTCTTGATGCTCGAGTTTGAGAGGACGGAAAAATTACGAAACTTCCTGGTAGTATTGAGCTACTGCCCTATATTTACTCTTAAGACAAAGTTGGCTAACCTTCGATTACTTCATTTTAACAAAAATATATGGTTTGCGCCATCCGATTTGTTCTTATCTCTAGTTTGTGGGCATGAAACGTCTCTACGCCTGTTTCTTGAACATGGCGCATTGAGTATAAAATGTGAAGTAACATTATGTATTCCTTTCAGAAGGGGTACAAAGATGGGAGTACCAATATTCAAATTTTATGTTGCAGGAGATCTTAAGGGTAGGACGCTTCTTACCACAATCAAACTGTCCAACTTAGCTACAAAACTTGTAAACACAAGCTACACATTCATTAAACTTGTTCGCTAAATACCGTTTTCTGTTTCATAATGAATGATTGGGCTAAAAAAACAGAAAAACCGGATTCTGTGTTATTTAGTCACCGAAATATCACCAGAATATTGCGTTTCCTTTTTGCTGATATTCCACGCGGGCCCCGTTGAAGGTTGAAGGATGTGCATTCGTGGCTCTAGAGAACTAAAGTAGTGGCCAGATGAAAGATCTTTTTCGGTTAGTGCTACCATATGATTCTTGTACTAATGATACATTACGTAGATCGAAATTGGCATAAACAATAGTGTTCTGCGATATTATTCAAAACTTCTCCTGTTAATTAAGTAATGAAGCGTTTACTAAAATACTAAAGCATTTATTAAAATACTAAGTAAAGTGTACATATAATACTTGGACCACTTATGAATCCAATCCAACAAATGATATTTCCCAATACCTTCCTATTTCTCAAATATCGAGATCTACTCATCATAATTAATGGGATTTGTGACATTTGAAATAGTAAAAGATATCCTCTCAATGTGCCAAATATGACATACATGACTAATTCATGAACTAAGCTTGATAATATAAATGTGATTAATGCTGCTTGAATCTTGTTTACCTTTAACGCACTTATTGAGGAATGGTACACATGTCTTAATAAAAATTTGTGAACTGGAACATTCCAAAGTCTCGAAAATTCAGAGAAATCTGTACATGACCACCAAGGACCATAGAATTCTCTGTCGGCAAATAATGTTAGTTCCGCAAGATCATTCAAAATGGAATCCCAAATTAAAAAGAATGTGAATAAATAAATCATTAAGAATGATGGAATCATATCAAGCAAAATGAAAAAATAGTGTGGAACCCTCTCATTTATTGGAAATTTACGAACAATTTCACATTTTATAACCAATGGATACAAATTATTCTGTGCAACTGTGATCATCAAAAAGATGAGTCCAAATACCCCACATGTCTTGGCGAATACATAAGACCACCTGATTCTTTCAGTTCGTGGGAAATGCAAAGTATAAACTAACGTAGGGAACATACTATATTCAAAGTAATTAAACAATGTAATATTCTGTGGAAACTTAATAAAACCTTCCTCTTGTAATTTTTCAAATGGTATATCAATTCTAACTTCGTCAAATTTATGAAGATCAGTATCTGGTTTATCTGTTGTTGCTTTGGTTTGATATTCTAATTCATACTTGGTGAATGCAATACTGTCTTCCAAGATCTTTTTTGTACTCTCGACTTCATAACCATTCGGAAGCTCAACTTCATCATTAACTATTTTATTAAGATACGATTCTGAAAATAAGCCTTCATTGTAAACCAGCCATAAATATCCATTGTAGAATGCATATGAGTGCATCTTCATAAGAAACACTAAACTATGCAATAACATAAATACTTTAGCTATCCATGGGAAATTCATAACCTGATCCGAGGCAAACCATAACCAAAAGAACATAAATATTCCATCATACGTAGCTTGAACTACCCAGCCAACTTTTCCCCAAGATATCAACCCCCTTTTGCAACTTAACTGTAAGAAAAATGCAAAATATGTTGATAAATACATTGCTAAATCAGCTAGACCAACCTTGATCAAATCTCGGCGTAGAATCTTGACCACTGGCCATTCGAGCAATGGAATCGAACCTTCAAAATACACATGAACCAAATTATTGAACATAACAAAGGCAGTGGCTAACCAAAATAGAACATACATTCCAAGAAACTGACTCTTGATAAATTCATCAGAATCAAATATCGTTGAAGAGAAAGATTTGAACGTAATATCCCCGAACCTGGATTTATATTTGGGACCCACTTGCTGCGATGGTTGTTTGTCTTTTCTCATGTTTAATCTTTTATTTTCTTGCTGTGATACATATGCTAAAAATCCATCTAGTGTATCATGTGTTTTTGCTGTCGATGCAGCCTTGTTAATTGGTCGTTTCCTTGAACGCAATTGAGTCTCAGATGTAGGTGTGAATGGTGGGGAGGTCTCTTCAGTAGAAGCGGACGTTGTTGATCGATCCAATAACTGTGATTTCCCCAGTAATGAATCTATTAGTTCTATTTTTGGTGAGGTGATACGGGAATCCTCGTCACTAGAAGAAGTTCCATAATCATTATTGATATCCAATGATTTCCTCCTTATGTTTTTCCCTGATATGACATTTAACTTGTTAGTTGTACCAGATTTCCTCTTTGATGGCATATTGTTGCTACAGGGTCTTCTTATATGTAGTTGCCAAGTCGGTTGTAAAGTCAAAGTAAGATTGAAATTGATTGTAAGGATGAGAAACGGAGGAACAAATGCAACTATGTGAAGCGTAGATTCACTAAATCGGCTAAACTGCAATCACAAATAAGATTCTTTGATGGCGAAAAGTTGGCTGTCGAAAAACGCTACTAGGGTATAACTTAACTTAACGTTGAATAATCCCTTCTTTTATATGGTATCCTAGATTAATGATAGCAAGGAAAATGGAAATCTCGGAATTTGAAATATACCATGCTTCTCAATGTTTGTCCTTTGTGCTGTGATTAGCAATCAAATCTTCGCAGTTCTCAATTTCAACCACGGCGCAACAACATACTATCACTATCAATCTATTCTGTTCAATCTGGGCTCTACACGCCAATGGTGCTCTATTCATTGTCCTATGATTGTTCTTTTGCCGTTTGGACCGTCGGAAAGATGATCCTGTTGCACTTTGGTCATTTGTTCCATCCTTGCACAGAAAATATCTCAATCTATTTAGTAATGAACAAAGTCTCAGATGATGAGGGATGCATATCATTACGTCCGTATTTGTCTGCTTAAAGGTTCTCTAGCTCCGATCTATCCATGTTCTATTGACTATATACAAGTAAAAATTCCACTATCTCTAGTTACTACCTATATACCCTTTCGAAAGGTCTTGTATCATTGAAACATGATTTCCATACAGTGTTAACAACTTTCTCAGCTTCCTCGGGCGATTTACACAATGGATTTGCACTGACTGATAATATGGCTCTTCTCTTGATACAGCTCTGGAATTTCTTTCCGAAATTCCCCAATCCAGTCTTCTTAATTTCGTTCCAAACCCTACACTCACCACTCAACATAGAGGCTCTTATTTCTGTACACGCATGATGTCTCAAATTATTGTAATTGAGGTCAAACCTTAAGTAGTCATAGACATGTACTAGTTCATGTGTCAAGATATCCTCTAATTGCCATTTGCTTCTTATCCAATTAGCACACAACAAGATACCCTCTTGAGGATGGAATCCACCACCTTTTTGACCGTCACACACATCACATATTATGTTCTCCTTGTTTATTACGGGCAATTGATCTTTGTTTAATTTTGAGATATGTTCCATCATAAATATCGCCGAAGGGCTGTAGCTTAATACCCAATTACGATATTCGATACACTTTTCACACTTCTTGTCAAGATTTCTGTTCTGGTAATCAAATTCATATTGTAACTTTTCTTTGTTTGTGATCCCTAACCCTGTTTGATACTGTAGTGATCTTCTCCACCATTCAAATCCGGATAAGCTGGTAGCTGGTGATAATTTTAGCTTATCGGGGGTCTCATTTGGCGGTTGTGTCATGGGCTGGTCTGACATAGATGCTTGTTGTTGGTGTATATGGATTGGTTGTCGTTTGAAAAATTTTGTCACTGATGATTAATATACAGTTCACTTGTTTGATAACCGATTTTGAATAGTTGCAAAACTCAAGCAGTCAACGTAATCCACACTCGACATCAACTACAGTAGCCAGTGCGTTTAAAAGACTGCAAGCAGAGAATTATTGATCAAGCGACTGTGTCATATACATATTTCAATCGATTTTGGTAAGTATATTTGATGGAAATCTTGGAGAAGTTCGGATAATTTTGTATCAGTCACACCCATAATTCCAAATTCAAATGCATGGTTTTCCATATGCTTAACACCTGCCCAGGTATCTAAAATCTCTCATTGTCACTTCAAGTATATTAACAAATTGTTTACATATATACTGCAATCGATGCAAACTTCTACAAGATGTTTTCCTGAAAGCCAGACCAACCATTTTCACCCAGACGGACACGCACTACAAAGACAATTGCCAAAAGAACGTTTTTTACCCAGCCTGTTGTAGCGTTTTAATGTTCAATGAAAGTAATAACATCTGTTTTGGATGGTTATGTTACATGATTACTCCATACATCGTGTGTGTTGCAAAGGATGTTGCTTGCACGACCTCTACTTAACTATGTACTATTGTTTACCTCCAATTTCACTAAATACTTGTGTGTGTAATCTATCAGTTCGGTTTCTCGTATTGAAAAATTTTCAACTTCTTTTGACTCTTGGGATCGACTTGTATTTTTCTTACATCTTTCTCTTTCCTCCTTCTTTTTAATTCTTTCCTCTTCCTTTGTTTCTCCATCAGTTGAATTATACGATGGCAGAAGAATTGTCTCACCCATCAATCAAAGATGGTTGGTTTGCTGAAATTTCCGATACCATGTGGCCAGGTCAAGCCATGTCGTTAAAGGTTGAAAAAGTTTTACATGTTGAAAAATCGAAGTATCAGGATGTTTTAGTTTTCAAATCTCAAACCTATGGTAACGTATTGGTCTTGGATAACTGTATTCAAGTCACTGAACGTGATGAATTCTCTTATCAAGAAATGATCACTCATTTAGCTTTGAATTCTCACCCAAACCCTAAAAAGGCATTAGTCATTGGTGGTGGTGATGGTGGTGTTTTGAGAGAAATCTTGAAACATGAATCAATTGAAGAAGCCTGGTTATGTGATATCGATGAAACTGTTATCGAAGTTTCTAAGAAATACTTACCAGAAATGTCTAAATCTTACCAAGATCCAAGAACTAAAGTCCATATTGGAGATGGTTTTAAATTCTTGGAAGAGTACAAGAATCAGTTTGACGTTATTATTACCGACTCCTCTGACCCTGAAGGTCCAGCTGAATCTCTCTTCCAAAAACCTTATTTCCAATTATTGAAAGATGCGTTAACTGAAAAAGGTGTTATTACAACTCAAGCTGAAAATATGTGGATTCATATGAACATCATTACAAAGTTGAAGAGAGAATGTCAAGACATTTTCCCAGTCGTTGAATATGCTTATACCATGATTCCAACTTATCCATCTGGTTCAATTGGTTTCATGGTATGCTCAAAGGACTCAAATGCTGACGTCACTAAACCAGTTAGATTTGATTGGTCTGACAAGTTTGTAGCCGAGAATTTAAAATACTATAGTAAGAGAATTCACGAAGCTGCTTTCATTTTGCCAACTTGGGCCGATCAAAAGTTAAATAAGAAGGATTGACATCATGCCATTAGAGACTGCAATTGATGAGTTTTTAATGATTATGATAACGATACCTTTTATTTCTATAAGTTGTTTCAATACATATATATATTACAAATGGCTTAATGCACAAGACTGCTGTAAATCCATGAAGCGTTGCCTTGTCGATGTCAAAAAAAGTGTCAAGGAATATGCAGCCATCAAAGATAAATTTTGCAACTTGCCAAAGTTGCATTGTATCAGTAACATGCATGAAACTTTCAAGTTCGTAAGCATTGTAAAATATCTTCATGATTTGATAAATCTCAATCTTTGAAACCTTTCACGCCAGCACAGCTCCGTCGCATCATCCTCACTAATGAACAAGAATACAAAAGAACAATAGATCACCGAGATGTCTGGTTTTTCGCAAAGGTTCATGCAAACTGTAGTTTACATTCTGAAGTGTCTTTTGACCCTCATGGACACATCGAACTTGGTGACTGATATTGGTAGCGTGACCAGACTTCTCCAGGCTTGCATTGATGTGATAAAAAGATTTGACACAACTAATAACTTATCTAGTGTTTGTTGAGACATTACCAAGTGAACCTGGGAAATCTTCAACTCATTCCGCATCCCAGTAAGACCAAGAGGGAATTATTCATGGACTAGGTTTTCTCTCCAGCGACATATGATTTTCCACCACCCCAATTATTCAATGATTGCTATAGTCACATAAAAGAAAACTTTCCAGAAGTCAGAGTTACTGCTCATGAAGGCGAAGAGGGTGAATATTAATTTGTAAACAATGCTTAGGTAAAATTTCAGAATCAAGAAAAGAACACTGAGTCAACCCTCATTAAGGCGAACAATTAGTGGAAAGATTGTCAGGAAATAACACGTTGCTTTCATTGTGTTGGTCATTAAACGTCAAGTTGCAAGTAGTCAATGATGTGTCAGAATTACCGAGTTGTACATCTCTCGGGATATGGTTTCCGATCTTTATATTTCTCAGACGATCTTGCTTATTTTGGAGGATACATTTTGGACAAAAATAAAAGATGTTCAGACCAGGTTCAGGTTTTGTGTGCAAGATGAAGACTGGAAAAAGATTGGTATGAATGGTTCATGTTAGGAGTTGGGTGACGCCGTGCATAAGAAATATGCTGCTTGATAGATAAAATTTTATTCAGAGTATTTAAAGCGTCTTATAAAGCAACCAAAGGCAAGGCAAGGCAAAGCAAGGCAAGTCAAGTCAAGAAACGAATTGTGCCTGATTGTTATCTTCTATGTTGATAGAGAAAAATGTTCGTGTTTGTTTGTTCGCGCCAGACTGACAATACACATGGTCGTGCGAATGAATCAATAATTGGCAAGCCAAAGACACTCAAGTTCCCATCCCGATAACAACAAAACCAACTACCCACTCGTCTCTGATTTATCACTCATCTGTAACCAGCATTAAATATCTCATTAATACCATACATGTCTCATTCTTCTAGAAAGAAATTGTTGTTGATGGGCCGATCGGGGTCAGGGAAGTCCTCAATGAGATCAATTATCTTTTCCAACTATTCGGCATTTGATACAAGAAGACTAGGAGCAACGGTTGATGTTGAATTATCACATCTTCGATTTTTGGGAAACATGACGTTGAACCTATGGGACTGTGGTGGACAAGATGTGTTTATGGATAATTATTTCACTAATCAGAAAGATCATATCTTCAAAATGGTCCAGGTTTTAATACATGTATTTGATGTTGAAAGTAAGCTGATAAATAAAGATATTGAAATATTTATTAAAAGTTTAACAAATTTACAAAAATACAGCCCTGGTGCAAAGATTTTTGTGTTGTTACATAAAATGGATCTTGTCCAAGCGGATAAACGTCAGGAATTGTTTATTATCATGATGGATAAGTTGCAGAGGATAAGTAATCCATATCAATTTAATTTGATTGGATTTCCAACCTCTATATGGGATGAGAGTTTATACAAAGCATGGTCCCAAATTGTGTGTTCATTGATTCCAAATATTAATTTGTTTAACAGTAATTTGATCAAGTTTAACCAAGTCTTGGATGCTGAAGAAATCATATTGTTTGAAAAAACCACGTTCTTAGTAATATCATCAACTGCATCTATAAAACAACAACAGCAACAACAAATAACAGATGGAGAAGCAGTACTGTCAATAAATGAAGAATTGGACCCGAAAAGATTCGAGAAAATTTCAAATATCATCAAGACATACAAACAATCAATATCCAAATTAAGAACAAACTTCAAGAACTTGATAATCAGAGGTAGTAATGGAAACAGCTTCTATCTTGACATACTCACAGAAAATATGTTCATCATGGTTGTGTTAAAGAACAACAGTAATGATGTAAATAAAGGACTAATACAACAACACCAAGAATTGTTAATATTGGATAATATTAAAGCAGCAAGAAAATGGTTTGAAAAAATTGAAAATTCCGGAGGACCTTAAAAGTGTATAGCATGCCTTGCATTTTCAGATAATCACAATACCCATATAGATGTTTATTAATATAAAGCTCAATTGCCAGGAGCCGTATTGTATTCAGGTGGAATGATGGTTAACAAGAATGGTTTTGATAGTCGTTTGTACGTTCTTGCACGACGTTTCGCGTCGTATAAATTTTTTTTCTCCACTCAACAAAAACAAACGCAGTCGGACTAAGTATAAGACTACCACTTCTGTTCTGCCAACACAATCCCAATTATTCACTCACCTACCACCAATTGCTTATGAAAACATTACAAATATGGGGAAGATATTGCAGTTATTAGTACATCCATCTGAATTGAAGGCCGTAGTTCAATTAATGGGTTTCAGACAACCTTTACATCCAAAAACTCCATCAGAGTCGTCATCACCAGATATTAAAATATTGATTAGATGTTATGAATTGTTGAATATGACGTCAAGGTCATTTGCAGCAGTTATAGAAGAGTTGCATCCTGAATTAAGAGATGCTATAATGATTTTTTACCTAGTTTTGAGGGCATTAGATACAGTTGAAGATGATATGTCTATTCATCCAGATGTGAAAATTCCGTTGTTGAGATCATTTGATCAAAAATTGAATTTGCAAGACTGGACGTTTGATGGTAATGGACCAGATGAAAAGGATCGAATTGTATTGGTTGAATTTGATAAAATTTTGGCTTCTTATAGTAAATTAAAACCTGCATATCAGGATATCATCAAAGACATCACTTATAAGATGGGTAATGGAATGGCTGATTATATCTTGGATGAAAACTTCAATTTAAATGGTGTTGAAACCATTAAAGATTATGATTTATATTGTCATTATGTTGCAGGCTTAGTTGGGGAAGGATTGACAAAATTAATGGTTTTAGCTAAATTCTCTGACGATTCCTTAATTCAAGATGACTTTGAAAAATCAAACTCTATGGGATTATTTTTACAAAAGACTAATATAATTAGAGATTATCATGAAGACTTACTTGATGGTAGATCTTTCTGGCCAAAGGAAGTATGGTCTAGATATGCCGAGGAGTTACCTGCTTTCCATAAGAACCCAGAGATGAAATTTGCAGGATTAAGTTGTATAAATGATTTGGTCTTGAATGCATTGAGTCATGTCAAACACGTATTGGAATTTTTGTCATTGGTCAAAGACCCCTCCACTTTCTCGTTCTGTGCAATTCCTCAAGTTATGGCAATTGCTACATTAGCTGAAATTTACAATAACCCAAAAGTTTTGATTGGTGTTGTAAAAATTAGAAAAGGTACAACATGTAAGTTAATTTTAGATAGCAGAACTTTCCCAGGAGTTGTTCAGATTTTCAGACACTACATTCGTGTTATAAATCACAAATCATCAGTTAGAGATCCGAATTATTTGAAAATTGGTATCAAATGTGGTGAAATCGAGCAGTTCTGTGAAGTCATCTACCCTACTGAATCAGCAATACCTGAAGATGCAAAATTGGTTGAACAGACAATCAACAAAATTATAAAGAGTAGAAAGTCGATTGACGAAAGTATGCAAAGAAGAATTGATCAAGAGACTTTCAATACTAATGCTGTGTTGGGTTTCATAGGTGTGTTACTTTTTGGTGTGGTTTTCTACTTTCTAAGATAAGTATACTGCGTATCAAGAAATTTGCTGTACATTCATTGTGGGCGAGGGGAAAAGTGATATAGCATATATAGTTAGAGATATGAGCAATATATATGGGAACATGTCTGGCAACAGAGTCTCATGCTATTCGTAGTACAACACAAACCGTAGTCCTCCCAGTCCTCTCATATCAAAAAAAGGGTGACTTGGCTCCAAGAGAATACAGAGAAACGAAGAAACGGGGTGTTTTAATACAGCCGACTCTCAGAAGTCACATCAATAAATAATCAGTAAGTAATCTGTCATCAAAAGCATAAATACGAAGTATTACTTTCAACCTGACACAGTAAATCACACAGACTACCCAGAAGTTCAGACCCAGAATTTTAGTGCTAGTTTGTATTCAAGCTTCAAAACCAACGTTTCAACTTCATTCGAAAAAAAAAGTACTCCCAACTTGATACCACACGATACATATTACATAAATCCCTTCAAGAGAAGAGTTACACCACACCACACAGCACTGTCATTCTTTTACACATGAGTACCACAGAGTTAGTTAATTTTCCAATAAAACTAGTCCATTGGTCAATTGATTATTTGCAATCGGAAGACGATAAATTGATTACCCCAATTTTGTTGCAAGATAAAAATGGTCCATGTCCCTTGATCGCATTAGTTAATACCCTCTTATTCCAGACTGAATCGATAATAAATCACAATTTTATTAATGAAATTAAGGCACAAGACAAGAAATTGAAGGGTGTTGAAAATTTAAAGACTATATTGATCGGACATTTTCACCAAAACGGAAAGATCGAGTTGAATGAGATATTGGGGTTGCTTGGTGATTTACTTTTGGTTTACACTGAGAAAACTAGTTATCAATTTGAGGTGGATGAATTGTTGGAGAGTTTACCAAAATTACACACCGGTTTGTCTGTGAATCCGAATCTCATTACTGGAAACTTCCAAATCGACTTGGCTACCACATTATTTTCAATATTTGAGTTGAAGTTCAAGCATGGGTGGGTGATCAATCAAATTGATGGTGGGTATATGGATTATATGGATCCAGCTAGCGCCCCAACTGATGAGGATGACGCAAACCCAGTTGATAATTACGGCAACTTGGTTGAAATATTCAATGAGTTACAAACATTTGATAAAATTCAAGATTACCTAGTTTTTCTAGATGATTTGGAGACTTTACAAAATCAACGATTGATTAACAAATGGTTAGATTTAAACAAAACACAGTTAACACTCAATGGGTTGAATAAATTAAATTATGACTTGTTAGATCAAGAGTTTATTATTTTTTTCAGAAATAATCACTTTAATACATTGTTCAAGAAATCAAATAATGAATTTTATTTATTAATTACTGATTCATCGTTCATGAATAATAAGTCTAATAAAATTATATGGCAATCGTTAAACTCAGTTTCTGGAAACGATGATTTGTTTTTCACTGGTGACTTCTTGCCTATTTTGGATATCAATCAAGATTTCGGTAACGAAGGTAATGTTGATTATTTGTTACTGAAACAATTACAAGAGGAAGAAGATCAGGCCTTGGCTAAGAAGATGCAAGAAAGGTATGATAAAACAGAGAATAAAGAACAGCCTTCATCAAATCCGGCAGTGGCTACGAAAAGGCCAAAATCTAGACTTAAATTATCACGACGAACAAGCAAGGAAAAGTTGCCAGCTGCTACTAATGACAAAAAGAAGCAAAACTGTCAGATCGTGTAATTGTATATGGGTGAAATAATACATTAAGATTCTATTTAGTTTTCCTAAATCTGTTCTACTCTTGTCCCCCCACCTCTACTTCTTCCTCTCCTTCCTCATATCTTTCTTCTTCTTCTTCCTCATCCTCTTCTTCACCACCTTCAAACTCCATAGGATCATATTCAGATCTAATTTTGTCCATTTCTTTCAATTCGTTAGTTGTAGGTTCTCTCAATTTAAAGTTAATTCCATCAAATGTTCTTTCTTTGATAAATGCATTGATTTCTGAATTTGTTGAGGTACGATGTTTCTTTAATTCTATTTTACCAGCTATTGGGTAGTAATATGCAACCTTTCTCTTTTTCAGCTGTGGTTCTCCATCAGGAATGACTTTTATACCTAGTTCTTGGAATCTATTAGGATATTCTTGATACAGCATGTCATAGTTCTTCGTGAACTTGAAATCAAATTTTGTGGTATCTTCATCTTCATCTAATAAATTTATTGGTTTTTCGGGATCTGTTGAATGTAATTTATTATGCAATTGCTCGACTTGATCTTTATTTTTCACTTGAAACATCGATACCCATTCTCCATCCTTTGAATTTATAGGCTTGAAAATTGAGCTCTCTAAACTTTGCTTATTATATTGTTCATCATACTTTGTCCCTTGTTGGCTTTTCATTGCGTTTATCTCTCTGTTTATTGAAGCAGATCCAATGAATTTCATATTCATAAATATATTATCCATCATTGAGGAATCAGGCAATAATGGCCAAGTGTCTACAGCTTTCAAATGTTTCTTTCTTGGATGTTTCAAACTTTGCATGTCATTCATTGACTCATTTGCCACGTTGAAAGTATCTTCAACGCATTGTAGTTGCGATTCTGCATCAACCTTATTATCTACATTGTCTTTCAGTAATTTTGCATTGACTTTAACTTCTTCATTATGAGTAGTTGTGGCATTCGCTTTAGATAACGGACGATCACTTATATATTCGGTTCTTCTCAAGAATGAAACTCCAGGTTCAGATTTAGAGATTATACCAATTCCGGCATCTCTCAACAAAGCACGATCTTTTTCGTGTAATACAACAGGTTGGTTAGATTTCGTCAACTGTGTTATAGCTGTCGAATTTGAATAATCTAAAAATCCTCGATTATTGATCAAGTTTAAATCTAATCCACTCTGCTCATCTATCTTTTCCATTAAACTTTGAAAATTCTCCTTACGAAACAACGAAGATATTAAGTATTCAGCTTCGATTTTAGAAGACACTGGATTGGTTATGTCATAGTCGAGAAACTTTGGATTTAATGGTGGCGGTGGAAGGTTATTTGTGTAACGGACTTTTGCTATATAATCTTGCCTTATTGGTTTTGATGATTTCTGTGACATAATGCGCTATTAATGAGTTGTAGATCGATAGGTTGGTTGATGTGGACAATTGTAAGTCCGTAACCTTTTGTTGGTTGTTTCGTGTTGACAGTGAAAAAAATTTCAGACTATCGAAAGAGGTTTGTAGATCCATACATCAAGTATTATCATTGTTCCACACATATTGTGATTGCAAGATCAGAATGCAGTGGACTCTACCTCATGTGAGCGTTCTCCCAATTGAGCAGACATATGTTGCTTATGTTACAAGTTTGACTTGTATTGTGAAATCTCATTTGATACTAAAGTTAAAACTTCATATTTTCCTGTAACACTTCAGTAAAATGTTTTTCACATTGAGAATTCTTACGAAATAGAGGCAAGTCATTAATTGAACTGTTCGATTAGAAAATATTTATCTACTCACAACTATTGTTTCCATTGAGTAATCATTTTGACAAAGTCTTGACCTTGCTGTTTGGCAAAACCTTTTTCTAATTCACTAACCTCTCTCGATCCATCAGCTCCTGCAAATGTACCAGCACCCCAAGGTGAACCACCGTGAACTTCATCCAAGTTAGTCATTTCTGGATACCCATAACCAAATGGAACATAGATAATACCATGGTGAGTCAATGTACTCAAAGAATTGATTACTGTGGTTTCTTGGCCACCACCGAGAGTACCGGTACTGACGAAAACACCAGCATGCTTACCTCTCAATGCTTGTGAAGCCCACAATCCACCAGTACCATCCCAGTAAGATTTCCATTGTGCTGGCATGTTACCGTATCTTGTTGGAATACCAAACAAAAATGCATCGTACTCTGTCAAAGTTTTGTTTGTGGCGATTGGAATATCTGGTTTTGGCGGAGCCTTGACAATTTTCAAAATTTCTGGAGATAATGTCTCAGGAACTTGAAAGATATCAGCTTTGGCACCACTTAGTTCTACACCAGCTTTGGCGGCTTTTGCCAATGTATATACATGATGGTATAACGAATAAAGGATGACTGCTACTCTTGGTTTGGACATGGCGACTCAATTGATGACAAGAACGATAGTAAAAGAGGAAAATAGTCTGTTAGAAGGAGTAGCATGAGAGATTTCAGTTGTATTTATAACTGGATCGTAAATCTTCCAATCTTTATCTGAAGTTTTGAAATCTATGCGTATCATACACAACTAAGTAAAATGTTACAAGCAATAGTGTCACATACCCCAGGATCATTACAAATAACTTATTAATGAATAATGCAACAGTATGTGAAGCTACTAAAAGTTTAAGGTTTTTTAGAGATGGGTTAATTTAACCTCCTGATTGGAAAAGGTGGCTTGAACCAACAATTATGTCGCCCACTTATCTGAGTTTGCGCTACATAGCAGTTGAAATTGCGTACGTCAACAGGTAGAGAATTGGAATCATCACTTTCCATTAATTGAATGACGCAGGGTTCAATATATCATATTCATAATCTTGATATTTACTTGTATACAGTTTTGTAGAAGTCTTTACCTTGTTGTTTTGCAAAGCCCTTTTCTAATTCACTAACCTTTCTAGATCCATCAGCTCCTGCAAATGTACCAGCACCCCAAGGTGAACCACCGTGAACTTCATCCAAGTTAGTCATTTCTGGATACCCATAACCAAATGGAACATAGATAATACCATGATGAGTCAATGTACTCAAAGAATTGATTACTGTGGTTTCTTGACCACCACCGAGAGTACCGGTACTGACGAAAACACCAGCATATTTTCCTCTAAGAGCTTGAGCTGACCATAAACCACCAGTTCTATCCCAGAAAGATTTCCATTGAGCTGGGAAATTACCGTATCTGGTTGGAATACCAAACAAAAATGCATCGTATTGGGTCAATGTGTCCTTGTTGGCAACAGGAACGTTTGGTTTGGCTGGTGCGTGCATTTTAGAAAGAACATCATCACTCAAAGTTTCAGCGACTTGGTAAATATCGGCTTGACCTCCAGCGGCTTCAATTCCTGCTTTTTCAGCCAAGGCTAAATCATAAATATGATGATATAATGAATAAATTATAATTGCAACTTTTCCCATTTTTGATAAGTATTGAAGAGTAGTGAAAAGAGAGGAAAAGTTAGAGGGGGAGGTGAGGGGGTATTTATAACCAACTTGCCTCATTGTATCCCTTGAAATTAGAAATAACTTAGTAATACGTAGTATATATCATTATGCAAGATCTAAACGATGATGTGATTAGTGTTCTAACAACTGTATGATAGAAGGTGTGGGTTCTTTGAGAGGGATGAAAAAAACTCCTTAGAACGAAAATCGGTTGTGTAACAGCAAGTTTGCTTGCTTGCGCATGAATTACCTGAAATTACCAAAACAAAGAGCTACAAGTTTGCTGTATTCTATTTATTGTGCTTGCATTTGAAAGGGTAGAACGCAATTGGTAAAAGGTAGATTTCTTGAAAGTCGGGTTTCTTCTGACCCCTCAAGATAAGAATGCGTTCTTTTTCTTTAGCAAGACTTCCAAGATCTCATTCACGTGTGCTATTATTGTTTGCCGCAAACGAACCAGCATTATGTCTACCAGCTTCTATTTGTTTCTCCAACAGTTCCTGTTCCAGCTAGGGCTTTTTGTATGTTTTTAAAACCAAACCAACACGTGGTAGCGCCTAAAACCATGGACATTGTTGTTTGACTTTGTCAAATATGACAATCTAACTCGAAACATCAATCTCCTTACCCTCAAAGCAAACCAGAGACTATCAAAAAATATTGTTTAACGATTTCAATTGGTCAGGAAATCTGTAGGGCAGAAGTATTCGATACACGAAATGTTCAGTAAACTTGAGTGATTTGATTGCTGCTTCCTTGATTGCAGGTTGGAGAAGCATACACATATAGGTACTAAAGGCTCATGTCACACACAAGCAGACCACATATGTTGAGATAAGAGTGCAATCTACAACCATGGTTTTTTCCATTATGAAGACATTATATATTGATTTGAAGCAAGATCAAAACATATAGTAATTACTTGTAGGATATATATTTGCTTAAGGAAAATATAGTATAACTTGTGTACATTATTTACCTGACTGAATTCAAGGGAAAACTGTACAATTGGAAATTGCTACAATGCTACATCTACAATTACTTATTCCCTCCTGAACTCCTACTTTCAGTACATTACAAGTGAGTGAAATATAAGATGCATGACAAATTGAAAACACTCTTAGCAATATTATAGGTCTTACAGAACCACCTCAAGCTCACAAGCTATTCCACCTTGGATCTTATCTTAGCTATAATATGAACAGTTGAAACCATAAAACAATATTGGTGTCTTCTCGCAGCCAAAAAATAAATACCTGCATATAACCACGACCAACCATATTTCGTCTTTTGTAATAAAAGCAATAAAGAACCAAACAAAATTTCACTCCAGTCAAAAAGCGTCCAACCAACCCTCCAACCAGATCCACCTATCCATACCTATTAAATCATGACTATGGCAACTCAGTTTGCGGAAACGACCCGGTACTCAGCATCGAATGCAGAATTGAGAAAAAGGGTATTACAATTATACCGTAAATACATAAGAAATTCTAAGGAATTTGCTGATTTATATGAGTTAGATATGCCTGTATCGATTATAAAAACTAAAATTAGACAAGAATTTGAAAGACAAAGATTTGTAAACGATTCAGCTGTAAATAATGTGTTATTGATAAAAGGTCAAATGGAATTCCAAGAATTGATTAATTTTTGGAAACAACAATGTCATGTCACAAGATACTTTGATGAACAGAACGAATATAACACTTACGACAAGAATGATTTCATCAAGAACTTTTTGAGAGGTCCTTGAGTATAGAACTGGGTTTGTTTTCTTTCATTGCATTTTGTGGTAATAGCTCATTCCACGGTTTTTCTTGTAATTTATTTATAATTCAAAATACACATTTTATCAGTAATGTAGTTCGATGTAGAGATTTAACATTATAATTTAACCACCTTTCTTATTAAAATACTAGAGATTACATATATGCATAGAGATAACAAAGAGTAACTATATAGTAAAAGCTAGGAGTGAGTGTAAGGGTATAAACTAATTAAAAGAACCAAAACCAAATTGAGAAGTGAAATTTAAGACAATAATAAACAAGCATCATGTAATTTTTAATCCATGGCAGCTTCATCTAATGGAATTTCATCAGCATATTCCAATTCTTCTTCATCAATACTAGCTTCTTGATATTGTTGGTATTCACTAACTAAATCATTCATATTTGACTCGGCTTCAGTAAATTCCATTTCGTCCATACCTTCTGATGTATACCAATGTAAGAAAGCTTTTCTTCTAAACATAGCACTGAATTGATCACCTACTCTCTTGAATAATTCTTGAATAGACGTAGAATTACCAATAAAAGTGGCAGACATATCCAAATCTTTTGGAGGAACTGAACAAACAGCAGTTTGAACATTGTTTGGGATCCATTCAACAAAATAAGCAGAGTTTCTAGTTTGAATCTTGTGCATCTCATCATCAACTTCTTTAACAGAGACTTTCCCTCTAAAGAAAGCAGCAACTGTCAAATAACGACCATTTCTTGGATCTGAAGCTGCCATCATGTTTTTGGAATCAAACATTTGTTGAGTTAATTCTGGGACGGTAACTGATCTAAAAGATTTTGAACCTAAGGAAGTTAATGGAGCATATCCAACCATAAAGAAATGTAACCTTGGGAATGGAACCAAGTTAACAGCTAATTTTCTTAAATCTGAATTCAATTGACCTGGGTAACGTAATGAAGTAGTGACACCAGACATGACTGAAGAAACTAAATTATTTAATTCAATGTATGATGGCTGAGGTAATTTCAAAGTCTTTTGACAAATGTTGTATAAAGCTTCATTATCAATACAAAAAGTTTCATCTGAATTTTCGACTAATTGGTGAACAGATAATGTGGCATTATATGGTTCGATAACGGTATCAGAAACTTTTGGTGAAGGAACAACTGAAAATGTAGCCATCATTCTATCTGGAAATTCTTCTCTAATCTTAGAAATTAATAAAGTACCCATACCAGAACCAGTACCACCACCTAAAGAATGTGTAATTTGAAAACCTTGCAAAGAATCACAACCTTCAGCTTCTCTTCTGACAACATCTAACACAGAATCAACTAATTCTGCTCCTTCAGTATAATGACCTTTAGCCCAGACATTACCAGCCGAACTTTGACCAAAAATATAGTTATCTGGCCTGAATAAGTTACCAATGGTCGAAGTTTTAACATTATCAATAGTACCTGGTTCTAAATCAACTAAAACAGCACGAGGAACATATTTACCGGAACTTGCTTCATTAAAGTAAACGTCCAATTTGGATTTTTGTAATTCATTGTCTCCTACATAATTCCCACTATTGTCTAAACCATGTTCGCCACAGATAGTTTCCCAAAAGGCAGCACCCTAGAATAGTCAGTTAGTATTCGCTTGACCTAAATAGCCATTATTTTGATTCAGGGTGACAAAAAAAATACAATTATCACCACACAAAAAAAATGTAAATAAAATCCGAACAAAGTTTTACATACAATTTGGTTACCACATTGACCAGTTGATAAATGAATCTAAAAATTGAAAAGTTAGTAATCTAACCCCAAGTTCTATTGAATGGATCGTTAATTGATGAATCGATAGTGATATCTGCTTGAATGAACTTATTGATAGGATAACAACCAAGGCGCGTAAACAGTGGGATCTGGAGACAACACACCCATACGATAAGACAAATGATCCATCAATCTGGTCCTCCAGCCTGGTGTTAAATCAACGTACAATCTCTCTCATTGTCTTACTCTGTTCTATTCTATTATGTTATCTTCAAAAACTAAGTGAATGTGTGAGTTGTTGGAGATGATTCTTGATTAAAATAAATGATATCTCTTAAAGGAAAGAATTTTGTTTTATGAGGACAAATTTTTTTCTCACTGAAGAATTAGTTAATACGTTAAAAGACAACTAGTGTGTGCCAGTGCAATTGTTTGTATGTGGTCTGTTTGTTTACATTTCGTTACAATTTCGTTACGATAGAGTTTATTGGCGCAAGGAGCACGACCGAGTATCCCCTTTGTTTAGGTTTTGCCCAATTAGTACATCTAATAGTATACCATGTATCATACTTGCTTCCGTACACATAACATCAAGTTATATGCTGCATCTTTTCGCTATGCTTTAGTGGAACACCCACACCTCGCATCTTTTCTTTCAATAGAAAAGCCTCTGTGCTGGTGTGAAGTAGTTTGTACTCCACCGCCAACGCGTCTTACTATCGGCAAGCTGAGCGAGTCTTTTGCTTCCAAAATGAGGCCATTCTGCAACTATACTGCAAAAGTACTTGCACTAATCAAATTTTTGATTGGCATATGCTCGCGTCCAGAAACCGTTCAACAGTTGGTCGTCCCAAGCTTGCTCATCTGCTCACCTTCTCACCTGTTCACCCACTAGTTGGATCTACGATTTGTTGGTAGCATAATAGATCCCATATCTTAGATACGCAGATGCATTTGGGTGCATGTACGGTAGCATCAACTTTATAATATCGGTCATAAGATCATCAAATTTACTCGTAGTGAGGTGAGTGCTATTTATTTATATTACTACGGACAAATCTGAATAAAAACACACGATAAGAAACTAAAAATCATCCAGGTAGACGCCATCTTCAACGCAAACTTTTCATACACCCCGCATCCCCCAGCAACTAGATACATGGAGACTATTAATCATCTCTGAGACATTTTTGATAATCGTCACTATAGAAATTACCCATGACACAATAATTTCCATTGTAACATTCATCACTAATAACGGTTCCATTTTTGCATTTTGGAGCACCTGGACCGTATCTGTATTGAATATCAGAAAATAATTGATTGAATTCAATGTTAGATTCATTTTTTAATTGTTCCAAGACATTATAATGCCAGAATGTAGCATTCAATGGAGCTTTAGCTGGCCATTTATGCTCAGGATCATACAAATCTCTTACTGAATATTCAAATTGCCATTCTGGTTCATCACCTCCATTAACAAAAGTTTCATTCAAATGAGTATAATAGTTGTATGCGTTTATGATATTGAAACTTTCATTTTCGACCTCATAATATCTCCATGAAGGGTTATAGTTTGATAACGGGGTGATTGATTGTGCAACCCATGACATATTAATAATGTCTTCAGCTGTTTTCGATGAGTTTGATGAGTACAAGATATGGAATTGATCTTGGTGAGTGTGACCGTAAAAGATGTTAGCAATTGTATAAGGTGAGAATCTTTCCACGATTTTGCCGAAGATTTTTGATTGCAAAGGCAATGTATCGAAATCAGTAACAGGAATGTGTGCCATAATCCAAACTCTTTGGCCACTATCCTCACTTTCCAACAATTCATTAACTAAAAATTCCCATTGTCCAAACAAGTCAGGATTTGTTGATATATCAATATATGACCATAAATTCTTTTGATAATAGCAGTTTGAATTTAATCCAATAACTTTCAATCCACGATCAGTCACATATGAAAAACTAGCATAATGACTCTTCAATTCATTTCTATCTTGCTCTTCAAACCATCCATTGTTGATCCACAAATTTGCCATTAAATCTTCATTCCAATGATACGAATTGTTGAAATCATATTGTAATGGAGAAATTTGTCCATATGGGAAAGTATCGTGATTGCCCAAAGAGGGTAAGACTGGAATATCTTTCAAGAAATGTTTGAAAAGTTGGAAAGATTTAATTTCAGCTTCCTTAGTAACTTCTGGAGAACAATGTATAACATCATGATCAACCAAATCACCAGTGAAAACAACAAATTCAAAATTTTTCTGTTTAGAAGCTCCAGCAATTTGAAGCAATGAATTATTCATTAATACTTCAGGAGAGTCAGCGAGATACGCACCAAATGTAGAAGCTGGGACGTTTTTAAAATTCCAACCTCTATGTTTTGGAAAATCGTAGTAGTCACCTTTGATATAAGTATCATTCTCATCATAATGAGCATCTGGATAAAATGACAACTCAATATCACTAACATTAGTATTGAAAGTCTTGTAATAATCAGTGAAATTATATTTTGGTCCGGGTAATTGTTTATTGTAAGATTCAGGTAAGCAACATGGAGTAGAAGTACAATTAGCTTCAGCACCTAAAGTATATCTTAATTGAATATGAAAATCAGTCACGTGCAACACGTTGAATGTGTCACTATTATTAGTATAATTTGGTTGCTGATAATGTTCAGGTTTTTTTTCAGACCACCAATTTTGAACACCATAAAACTCATCAACATCCTTAGTTTCAGGTAACTTACAAGCTGCATTACTCTTAAAAAAACAATAATACTCTAAATCTAAATCACTTGAGACGTTGAAATTTTTCAATAATTGCAAAAAATCATTATCAAAAAAATTAACAGAAACTCCTGATTTAACACCTGAATCCGAATCTTGATTAAATGTTTCAAAATTTTTGGAATCAGTAGTAACGAAAAAATCATTATTATCACACTTAGATTCAATGCCATTGTTTGAGATTAAACAGTGTTTGAAAAGCAATAGACTAACTAAATGGGTTTTATCAGGAAAGGTTTCGATCAAAGACTTACCATATTTAATTCTGTTTTTACACTGATCACAATTTGAGCCTGTTGCATTGACCAATATTGGCAAATGATCATTAATGAAATCAATTTCAGGATCACTTAAATCTTCATATACCGGATCTATCAAATTAGCTCTTTTGGCCAAACTCGATTGAATTTTTAATGAGTCAAATCCAGGAACCGTGTAAGCAACGGTTGACACAACCAAGAAAAATAACTGCACCAACATTTTAGACTTTTTCTGTTGCCTTTTTTTTAATGCTTCAAGTGATTTTGCAATTTAATTGAAGGGACCATATGAACCGTTTATATAATTCACGAAATAGAGGTATCAGCTAGCATAGTCACCGTTCACAATATCATGCCCACGATGTGTAGATCCTGCGGGTAAAGTGAAAAATTTCAAAAGATGCTCCAATTCTCGAGAACAATATCAACACGTGCTACCTTCATCAACGTAATACCTACGGCATTACTTTTATCTACACAAGTGACTTGATATGAACTAGGTAAGTAACTAAAAAATAACGAGCGGTTGCACCTCAACCTAATTTGGTGAGTAATTGGCTAATTTCAGAAACAGTAAAGAAGTAAGGTCTTGAGCAGGATTGTATTGCTTCCTTCAGGAAACAACAGAATTCGGGAACCTTCTGTTTCATGGAAACATGGAATTGTGCTTCCTTCTGAATACGTTGGCGATGATTTGGAGGTACAATGGTTGTAGATTAAACTTTAGGTTGTAAGTGCTGAGATTATTCTGAACAATTTCAAGGGGTTGTGCAAACAAAGCGTTGCAATCTATGCAAGTAGTTGTATCGACATTTAATCTTCCAGAACCTAAACCACCACCCCTTGGATAACTAAAAAATGGGCTTGCCTTTTGACATATCAGAGACAGGTGACCATGGCTGTATTGTGCTGATTATTTGAGATGATCTCGACTCACATACCCTTATTCTTATAGAATATATAATTGTGGATGGTGTGGTCTTGACTCTTGCATTTTGTATCTGCGTTAGAGAAATTAACTTCAGCGGAGTTTCCTGTTTGGGATGTGCCACGCGGAGAGATAAAGACTACACCAAGTTGGAAGCCTTATGCACATTTTAGTATAACATAGGAATCTACACATCTTTCTTCTACTTCATGTTTTGTATTCTTGATTTGTCGTCTTTAGAGACAATTGAGTCAGGAAGTTCCAGGAATGAGTTAGCTACAACACAATCAATCAATCAATTTGATGTAAAAAATATAATATTGGGACCCACTAAAAGATCAAGGAACGGGTGTATACAGTGTAAAAAGAGAAAGTATGTGTCATCATCAAGGAGGGGGAGGAATAGACGAGGAAAATATACTAACTGTATGCTAGGAAGAAATGTGATGAAAGCTATCCAGTTTGTGGATCTTGCAAACATCGAAAGGTTGAATGTACATGGAGATACGGATCTAAATATAAAATACTGAAAGATGCTGTTAAAAATGCCATGGTTACACCTCCAATATCCAGAAGTTCAACTGAAGAAAGGAATATAGAAGAGCAAGAATCCTTAACAAATAAAGCTTCAAAAATCGAACATATGGATGAAGGTGCGATGAAAGAGGAACACGCAGTTGAAACCCCTTCATCAAATGAAGCTACTAAAGAAGTAAGCACGACTGAAATATTGCCATTGGATCTCGAAGTACATAGTCATTCGCCTCCGTCGTCAAATTTTGATTTGCTATTTCAGAACGATGATGATGAGAACTTCCCATATCCATCACTAAGTTTCTCCAATATATTCACTCCTTTCAAGTACATGGAAGATCAGGGATTGTACTTCCTTGATGGATTTATCAACAAGGTTGCAAGAATCATCTGTATTGGACCAGAATCATGCAATTATTTCCTTAAAACCTTTTATCAATTATCCGAACAAGAAGAAGTGATTCTGTATGCTTTAACAGCATGGGGTGGATTGTTCATCGAAGGTGGGTACACGGAGACAGTCCAAGGTTTTTTCAACAAGGCGTTGACCAAAATCAATGAAAAAATTGAGAATCCAGTGAATTTAAGCAAATGTGATTTGTACATATTATTGAATTTTTTTCTAATCAGTATTGGAATTCAAGTGTGCGCAGGTGATACAAAACAATGGAATAAATATTTCAACAAGATTATAGTGATCATAAAACAAAATGGTGGTTTAAATTCAATCTGTAAATTGTTCGATTATTCAAATGACATTAAATGGTTGATTTCCGATGTTCAGTTTCATGATATCATGTCTCTGAGATCATTCATTCAAGGTACAAAGTTTTCTATGATTGAATATGACACAATTTTCACACAAGGTAGAATTTTGGAATTGGGAAATTACGGAATAGATCCATTACAGGGATGTATCCAGCCCGTGTATTTACTTTTGGGCGAGATCACCACAGTGTCCATTGAATTGAAAAAGTCTCGCCAAACAGTTGAGAAAGATGGTGATATAAACAAAAGACTAGAATTCTACAATGAAGCAACAGAGAAATATGAAAATTTAAACGAGAAGATAAGCCGGTGTAAACCAAACATCGCACAGATGAAATTGATAATGGATGATAGATACCAGGTCGAATTACATCTCACCTTGTTTGAAATATACTTGCTTACTTGTCAATTAGTTCTTAATTTCTTGATACGTCAAATCCCACCGAAATCAATCGAAATGCAACAGATCTTACTCAATTGTTTGAATTCGATCGATGTGTTGATAGATACCAAGATGCGAAGCGCTTTGAGTTTCTCATTGTTGATTTGCGGTATTACCTGTGTTACAATAGAGGATAGAAAGAAGATGTCCGAAAGATTTATAATAATCAGTGAAGAATATAAAGTCGCCAATTTGAGCAAGATATACGATGTTGTTAAAAAAGTATGGGAGAGAAACAACTATGGTGAAGTATGCTTGGATTGGGTAGATATCTGCAATGAAAACAACTGGGATTTGTCATTATGTTAATAGTTTTGTAGGCCAATGAATATGGGTGCAGAAGATAATAAAGTTTGATAGAGGGTATACGTGTACTTGTATACAACGTATTTTTTTTCGTGTTTTACCTGTGATTTTTTTTACCAACAAATATTTTGCTGTTCTTTGAATATACGACAATCACAATCCAACTACAGTAGCATAAATCACATTAAGGATATGTCCTTATCAATACAGAATAGAACTATTGAATTCCAGCAATGTGTGTCGACATATGAGAAGATAAATAGAAAACAGCAGCAGCAGCATCAAAACAACAATTCCACGAGTAAGCTTCCTCAATGGCCACCACCAAAAAAGTCATACTTTAGTCAACAAGCAAGTCTTATAGCAAAGGACATATCACATGCTACAGAGCTTTTGAGTAAATTGGCTATACTAGCAAAAAGGAAACCGATATTCGATGATAATCCTATTGAAATTGGAGAGTTAACTTATGTGATCAAACAAGAAATCTTCAAAATTGAGACTAATATTCAAAATTTGCAAAAGTACATGAAAGGTGAGGCTACAATAACTGTAGATTCTCAGCAAACTCAGTTTAGTAAGAATGTGTTGACCTTGTTAAATAGTAAAATGAAGAATGTCTCGGGCGAGTTCAAGCATGTATTGGAAATTAGACAAAGGAATGAAATCATGAATAAGAACAGGACTGAGAACTTCTTGAGCTCTGAGTCAAATAACAGAATGAGTAATAACCCATCACCACTAATGGATAACACCAACGGATCTTCGTTGACCAATCTAAACGAAAACCCGTTTTTAGCATCGGCACCCGAGCATGACAAAGACCTTGTTTTTGATCCAGAGGCTCCTGATATTGCATCACCATACGAGAACGGAGAGTATTTATCATTACCAAACCAAACTCAACAAATGTTGCTAATGGAAGAACAAAATTCAACACAGCAGTATTTGCAATCAAGGAATAGAGCAGTTGAGAGTATTGAGAGTACTATTAACGAAGTTGGGAATTTATTTCAACAATTAGCTACAATGGTAAGCGAGCAGGGTGAGCAAATTCAAAGAATTGATGAAAATGTTGAAGACATAAATTTAAATATTACAGGAGCACAACGGGAATTACTAAAATATTATGCTCATATAACAAGTAATAGATGGTTATTTTTGAAAATATTTGGAGTATTGATCGTATTTTTCTTTTTATGGGTCTTAGTTAGTTAGAGTATGTAATACATATGCAACTAAGAAGTGAATTAACTGTTGAATCGAGTAGATCCATGTAACCTACCGGTCGTGTAGAAGAGCCCAATTATAAATGTATTTTTTTTTATATCTGACAATCGTTAGTGATAGAGTTAGTCTTTCTATCAATAGATACAGCTCAAATATTCAGTATCTAAAAGTTATTATAGTTTCACGAGCACCCTATAGAGTCATTAATACAAGCATATTACATACTTACACATATATACATATATACACCCATAAACTTACTACTTTTATACTTTTAATTTGTATGTACCATTTCGCCTAGAAGGTTAGTTCATCCTCAATATCATCTACTACATTCTGGGGGCAACAAATTTTCTCATCTATTGCCAGCCGTATACTAACAAGAGATCAGACTCCAGTAACGTCACAATCAATACCTAACTACTCGAACCATGTGGGGATACTTTTTTGGAGGTAATACTCAACAAAAGAAAGACTTGCCAAAGAAAGCTATAGTCGAATTGAGAGAACATATATCAACCTTGAACAAGAAGAAAAACCATTTACAACAGCAAATGGAAGATCAAGAAAATTTAGCTCGAAAATACGTACAATCTAAGCAAACAGCGCTTGCCAAAAATGCATTGAAAAGAAAGAAAGGATACGAGACAAATTTAATCAAAGTTGAAAATCAAATTGAAACCTTAGAGACCCAGTTGGTTTCTATTGAAGGTGCAAACTTGAACTTAGAGACTATGAAGGCTATGAAACAAGGAGCAAAAGCAATGAAGCAGATACACGGTGAATACGATGTCGATAAAGTTGAGGATACAATGGACGAGATAAGAGAACAAGTTGAATTGGCTGACGAGATCAGCGAAGCCATATCTAGACCTGTCGGCAGCGAGTATGTAGACGAAGATGAATTAGAACAAGAGTTGGCAGAGTTAGAGAACGAGAATAAAGAAGAGCAAGAGAGAACCAAGGTGAAACAGCCGCAAGTGCAACAACCAGTGCGAGTACAAAAGAGCGAAGCATTGCCTGATTTCCCGACCGTGAGCAAGAAATCACCAGCGACTGAAGAAGACGAGGACGAGGAAGCATTGAAGGCGTTGCAGGCAGAAATGGGATTATAGATCGAGCTTCTGTAGATGGGAGTTGATGTTATATATATTTCACACAATTTGTTTTCCATTCTATTGTTGGTATAAGCGTAGTTTTCTGTATTGTGTACGTGAAAGGTTCAATGAACTAGGAGTTGCAGATACCACCCCTTATGTATATTGCTATAGTTGTATATACTAATATAATGATTATTGTAAAGAAGTCTCCGTATCACAGTGTAGAAGCACCGAAGACAATCTGTGTTTGTCCCTCGCTCCATTTTAAAGGGAAAACAGGCAGAACAGACAAAACACTGAAAAGAAATTTTTTTTCCCAAATTTTTTTATCTCTAATCATCTTGAATTCTTGCAACCAACCAACCTTTAGCTATCAAGTTCCCAGCTACTTTTCACTTGACAGATCCTCCCTGTACATATATCATATAGCTTTTATCCACATGTTGCTGATTAACAGATATTCATTGAGGAACTTATCCAAAATAAAGTTCCAACAACAAACTCATTACCTCAAAAATCAAATTTCACATCACTCAACTGCTACTTCAATATTCTCATCGTCATCCAGCCCTATACCTTTTGCTACCCGCTTCCTCGAGCCTTTAAGGACGGATAGCCTATTGAACAGCGATAAGGCTAACAGAGACAGCATCAAAATCACAAAACAGTCATATCTTGATATAAACCCAGAATCGTATACCTTATCAGAAGATCAAAAACAGTTGAGACACTATTCTTCCAAGAATGATGGTGTTGTGAGACAACCTTATGCCAAAGAAATCACATATCTCAAAAACATGCTAGATTCTTTCCTGGCTGAGAAATATTTCGAAAAAACCATACAAATCTTGAAATCGTTATCAAAATTGGTGAATTCAGAAGAATTGACTCAAATTGGTAACAAATACTTGGAGACTATTGGAAATGAGTCAAATATGAAGTTAGAAGATTTGAATAAAATTATAAGTCAGATGGAAGAAGATTGCAAGTTTAAGAGTAATGATAGAACTGAAGCTATTGTATTGTCTAAAATGTTGCAATCCGGTGGTAAGGCTGGAGATTTCTTCAAGGATTTGAAAGATCCAAAACTTACTAAAAGAATTTTAAAGAATACTGATGTAATTGGCGCTGATAATTTGTACAAGATTTTTGATTCAGAAGTGATTGATCAATCGTGTATTCCTCAAGAATTAGTAGAAGTTTACAATGAGTATACGCTCAACCAGCAAAGTGATGACGTCGCTGAAGATACGCAGAAGTTATCAGAAAATAAGTTTATAAATCCATTGGTGAAAGACAATCTTGATGAATTGTTAGCTGTAGATTCTTTTGGTTTAAAAGTTGTCAGACATTCTTTATTAGGTTTGAAACCAAATCCAGATGCTGCAGTACAGTTTGCGTCTGAAGTTGAAGAAATCGTAAAGGATTTAGACGAAAAAACAAGACTAGCTATTACATCAGGTAGTCTCAATTATCATGAAATCTATTCAAGATTACAAACTGAAGAACAAAGAACTACTTTCAGTGAGGCATTGGAAGTCTTCAATTTGGAGAGACAAAGACAAATTGAAATCAGAGGCATTGAAGGTGCAAAAGAAAAATGGAAACACGATTTTGAAGAATCTCAAAAAAGAGGTGATTTGAATTTGAGCAAGAGTTTAAATGCTCAATGTTATGACTGGTATCAAAAAATTATTCCCTTAATCGAAAAAGAACTTTCATTATGTAAAGCCTTACTAGCTGATGATAAATCAGTTGATCAAGGTGATAAACAAACGGCAAAGGATAGAGCATTCTACGCACCATTTTTGTTAAAAGTTGATCCTGAAAAAGCTGCTGTTGTTGCCATTTTAGAGCTCTTGAAATTGAATGCAAGTGGTGGTGTTGTAAGTGGGATGAGAGCAGCAAAAGCTGTTTCATCAGTTGGTAAAGCCATTGAGCTAGAATTTCGAACAAGTTTATTAGCACAACAAGAACTGAAAATATCATCTTCCAAGAACAAGGTAGGTTCTTCACAATTAAGAAGGATCTTGAGACAGTCTATAGATAAACTTGATGATGATACTCAAGAGTGGGATACCGCTACTCGTTCTAGAATCGGTGGTGTCTTGGTGTCATTTATCATGGCGGTCGCTAAAGTAAAAGTCAAGAAATTCACACCAGAAGGTAAAGCTGAGGATTATCATCCCGCTTTCTTTCACGGTATGCAATTTGTTGGTGGTCAGCGTATTGGTGTTATCAAAATACATAATGAAATTGCTAAAAATTTAACAGGTACTTCATTTACAGAGTCAATTCAACCGCAATCATTGCCAATGCTAGTGAAGCCAAAACCTTGGAATTCATTTTACGGCGGTGGGGGATTATATACCAAGAATCCATTAGTTAGAATGAGAGATGCGCCAGAAACTGAAGCTTATGTTAAAGCAGCAGCAAAGAGAGGCAACTTACAAGAAGTTTTTGATGGTTTAAACATGTTGGGTAATACTGCGTGGACTATCAATAAAAAAGTTTTTGATGTCATATCTCATTATTGGAATAAAGGTGAAGAATTCCTTACAATACCACCAGTGTTAGAAAGTGCAAAATTTCCACCAAAACTACTAGTAAATGCCGAACCATTGGAAAAGTTTGAACACACAAGAGCAATGTATAAAGCCGCCAGAGAATATGCTGCACTGAGATCTCAAAGATGCGATTATAACTATAAATTAGAAATTGCAAGAGCCTTCATAGGTGAAAAATTGTATTTCCCACATAACTTAGATTTTAGAGGCAGAGCTTATCCAATTTCACCACATTTAAACCATTTGGGTGGTGACTTGACAAGATCATTGTTTTTATTCTGGGAAGGTAAAGAATTAGGAGAAAATGGATTGAATTGGTTGAAAGTCCAATTAGCCAATGTCTACGGCGTAGATAAAGCCCCAATTAATGAGAGAATGCAGTTCGTCACTGACAATATTGAAAAAGTTTTAGCATCTGCGAAAGATCCAATAAATTCCAAGTGGTGGACAGAAGCTGAAAAACCATGGCAAGCTCTAAGTTGTTGTTTTGAACTAGCTGAAGCGTATCAATTGCCTGATCCTACAAAATACATATCACATATACCTATTCACCAAGATGGTACATGTAATGGGTTACAACATTATGCCGCATTAGGTGGTGATATCGAAGGAGCCAATCAAGTAAATTTGATCCCCGCTGACAGACCACAAGATGTTTATTCATATGTTGCAAGATTAGTTGAACAAAGAGTTAAAGCAGATGCCGAAAAAGGGGATGAGATTGCTCAATTTTTACAAGATAAAATCAAGAGAAAAGTTGTCAAACAAACAGTTATGACCAACGTTTATGGGGTTACATTTGTTGGTGCATTAGCACAAATCAAAAAACAAGTTGCATTGCATTTTGGTCAAGATCAAGATCAACATCGTTACATTAAATACTTAACAACCCAAGTATTTGCATCAATTCGTGAGTTGTTTGAGAATGCCCATCTTATTCAAGATTGGTTGGGAGAAGCAGCTAGAAGAATTTCAAAATCTGTTGCTATAGACTTTGGCGATGTTAATGATACAGAAAACGAAATACATTCATCTGCTGTTATATGGACTACTCCTTTGGGACTACCTTGTGTTCAACCGTATCGAGTAAGTAAAACCCATGCAGTTAAAACTTCAGTTCAAGATGTTTTCATTTGTGCACCTTCCGGTACCTCCACTGTTGATGCTCGAAAGCAACAAACTGGGTTTCCACCAAATTTCATTCATTCGCTAGATGCGACTCATATGTTGATGACCGCAACTAATTGTTGTCACAAGGGTTTACAATTCGCCTCTGTTCATGATTCATTTTGGACACATGCGGCAAATGTGGATACCATGAATGGAATCATTCGTGAACAATTTGTGAGATTACATACTACGAATTTAGTTGAATTATTGAAAGATGAATTCATTGAAAGATACAAAGGATTCTATCAAGTAATTCACGTACCTGCAAACGAAGAACTCGCAAATAAAGTGAAGCAGATCAAAAAACAATGGGCAAGCTCGATTAGAAGGGCAATCACAATCACAGACGAATTATATATGGAAAGAAAAAGATTGGAAATGTTGTCTTCAAGTAATCCAGAAGAAGTTGAATCTGGCTTGAAAATGGAAACTACCTTGAGCGTAGTTGCTGATTATAAGCCATATGACTTGGCTTCAAAAATAAAAACTAAAACTTATGAAATCTTGGTGCCTTTACAATTCCCTGATGTTCCAGCAAAGGGAAAATTTGATGTTAACGTGGTTAAAGATTCGCAGTATTTCTTTTCATAGACGATTGATGTTTCTAAATTTATAAAAGTTGGTTGATTTTTAAGGGTTATTATATATATCTTGTAAATAGAAAGGTAAGTTAATGAATATATTTCAATCTATAAATATATTTTAATGATTATCCATACAATTAGGTTGCGCTTTCACATGTCCACCTTCTAATTGTTGATCCAAAGTATCTTCAGGATCGATTTTGAAGATCTAGTCAGGGTTCAAGATCCTTTTAGGATCTAATGCAAATTTGATTTTACGTTCAGTATCAATTGAACTTTCTCCTAATTCCATAGGTAAATATATCCGTTTACCAACTCCAACCCCGTGTTCTCCAGTACATGTTCCCTCATATAGAATGGCTCGATTTATCATTCTGTCAACTACCTCTTGAACTTTATGATAACCGGAGAATTATACAATATTAGAAAATGACAGTTTCCATCACCTATGTGACCCATGATTGAAAATCTATCTTTAAATCCACTTGCATTCAAATCATCATTAGTTTCTGAGATTATGTCAGATAATTTTGAAATCGGAACTGCGATATCAGTTCCCCAACATTGTACGTCATTCGCATCAGGCAATATCTTTTTACCATATTGAAAAGTTGACCAAAATCCATTTCTTCTGGCCGACCATAATTCTGCATTTTCTTCTTCATTAGTACTGCTTCTAAATTCGATCATACCATGGTCTCGACTCACGCATTCAACAAGTCTAATCTGTTCAGTGATTGAATCTTGCGTAGGCCCACCTAGTTTGAAAAACAATGTTGGCTTTTCCAATTGTTTTCTTTTCTCCGATATTTCATTCACATATGATATCATCATCTCATCCAAAATCTCCATAGAATTGGGCTGTATTCCATTTGCAATAACATCAGCAGAAGCACTGGCAGCATCCTTTATTGTAGGAAATGAAACAACACTAATCAATTCAAATTTAGGCCGAACATGCAATTCTAAGGTAATTTCAGCAATCAATCCCAAAGTACCTTCATTTCCAATAAATAATCTAGTTAAATCATATCCAGCACTTGATTATCTAGGTCTCTGTTTAGTCTTTATTATTGTTCCGTCGGCCAATACTACAGTTAAATTCACTACATTTTCTTTCATCGTCCCATATTTGAATGCATTAGTTCCTGAAGCACTTGTACCCACCATGCCACCAATATGTGCCCCGGCACCAGGGTCTAGTCCAAACATGAGATGTCCGCCTCTTGGATCGCTTGACAAGCATGTATCCAAATCTTGACACCCAACACCTGGTTGTACAACAATATCTAAATCCTCAGGATGAAAACAAACAATTTTATTCATATTCTCAAAGGATACAGATATACTGTATGGACCGCGAGTGTGTATATTCTGACCCTCGATTGAAATCAATCCAGAATTCGAAACTATGGGTATAGTATATTCATGAGCAATTTTCAAAATTGAAGATACTTGCTCTGTGGATTTTGGTTGAAGAACTGCACTTGGCTTCTAAACATCTGGATATGGTGGATAATGGGTTGAAAAGAAGGAATCGATATAAGATTTCAACGTTTCTTCGTCTGTTATAACACTATCTTTTCCTACAATATCCACCATCTCTTTTAATCCCTTTTTGAAATGTTCCTCACTTGCATACTTCGGTGACAGTAATCCAGACAATGGGGCCGTGGATAGATCTACCTTGGGATTAATTGTCGAACTTGATTTACCGATATATATACCTATCCCCAGAAATACAGATCCGACCAGCGCATATCGCCATCGATTCGATTGGAGTTTGTTTGTATCGGCGCCATTGAGTCTAGTCCATTGGTTTGTTAATCTAATAGACGTTCTTCTAAAGCTCCAAAACATTTGTGGGGTCGGTGATGTAGAAGTAATGCCAGTTTGCAAAAAAAAAGTGGTAAAACTGAATGGGTGTACCAAGTCTAAACTTGTCACCCAAAAAGCTTTGTCATCAAATGCATCCTCGAACCAATATGTTCCGGTAAATCAATTGGAAGCATGTACTTCATGTGTTGTTGGCGCTGTAGAATGTATCGATGTTGATTTGTAGCTAATCTTGAAAGTATTTGTGAGTATCATTAGTGGGTGCACATGCAAACAGGCAGTAGTTTTATAATCACTACAATTGAAAGATAGTAAATCGTTCCTACTACCCAACAGCATGAAGCTCAGATACGAGAATGAATCGATAATGAATTCATTCAATTATCGGTGCACCAATACCAATGCAATTTCCTGCTTGAATAACCGTATCCAACGTATCGGGGTTAATTGAACCCACAATCACCCAACTAATATAATCAATTTTATTTTGTACTAAAATCGCTAAATTCCTAACTCCTCTGTTCCTTTCTTATTCACCACAACATCAATCATGTCTTGTATCAAGCTTTCTCTTCCATTAATTCCAAAATCAGAATTGATTCCGGTATTTTCCATTAATTTAAAGTTAGCTTCTGATCCTTCAACAGTTTACACGAACAAGGAGTCCGACAAGACTTTAAATTTAGCCACGATTTTAAATGGTGAAATCAAAACTGTGAAGAATGATTTAGGCTTTGAGTTGGACATTGGTGGAATTTATGGAACTGATGATTTAAATATCAAAAACTCGATTCAGACTGCATCATTAGACTGTAAATTATACGGTAAGACTCCAAATGGATCAGGGGTATTTATCTACTATGGTGGTAGAGTGCAAATGACTGAAGCTTCTGTCAATGTCATTGGCAAAAAGACTCAGAATGCTTCAATCGAAGACAGTTATGTTACCTGTAATCCAACATTTACATTTGACGAAGGTGTTGAAGATAAATATAAATGGGTCTTGAAGGAGAATTTACTCGGTAGAGGTAGATTCGGAAGAGATGATGAAGGTATTTTGTATGTTCAATACTATATTTATATAGTTCGTTGATTGATTAATCACTAAATAATAACAATTAAAGATATATAAAAGCAAGACGTTGCTATGATGACAATAATCTAACAGTCATTAACCTCTACTCCCCTGAAAAGATGAATATATTTATAAGGCAAATACAATGCCACAGACCGGTTGTAGTCTCTACCATTCCTTCTTAACAACAAGAATTTGATTGATTCGAAGTTAATGATTCACCTCTCAAGTTCACATTAGATTTACCTTTGTTATTACCAGAGTTACCAGTGTTTGAATTATTAGTCATTTGAGCTTTGATTTGTCTTGCCATAGTGTAAAATGCCTGTTCAACATTTGTTGAACTCAATGCAGAAGTTTCTAAGAATGGAATATCTAATGCATCAGCAAACTCCTTAGCAGCAGTGTATTCAACAATTTTTTTGTCAGATAAATCAGCTTTATTACCAACTAACAATTTCATTACACCACCAGTAGCATAACGATCAATTTCTTGTAACCATTGTTTGACATTATTGAACGACTCTTGATCAGTAACATCGTAGACAATGATAATACCATGTGCACCTCTATAATAAGACGAGGTGATTGTTCTAAACCTCTCTTGACCTGCTGTGTCCCAAATTTGTAATTTGATGGTTTTACCATCTAATTCGATTGTTCTAATTTTAAAATCAACACCGATCGTTGAGATATAGTCTGGTGTATATGTGTCATCAGCAAATCTTAGTAATAAACATGACTTACCAACACCTGAGTCACCAATTAATAATAACTTAAATAAATAGTCGTATTCGTTGTTCATGTTGGTTAGTTGAATTGAATGTTGTTGTGATGTGGAAGGCAATTATAACGAGTAAACAAAAAAAATGATCTCTTGGGCTGCGGTGTTTAAGAGAACCTTATGCGTGTATGAATATAATGAACTGTACTGAACGAGTAAAGCGATAAAAGAAATGTTGATAGGGTGGGTAGTAGTGGCTCCAATAGTTGATACTCTATAGGTGGACTGATGAGGGTTGGATTAGATTATTGTACACTAGTTGTTACGTAGTTGGTTGTTGTTCTGTTGTTCTGTAATTTGAGTCTTAAACAGCAAGAAAAAACTAGGCGAACTAAAATCGAACCGTTTTGCGTAACAACTGAAACTGAACATAACACGATACAAGACAAGACCATACAACACAGTACAACACATTACAAGATACTACAGAATAGACACAGTGTAGAACCTCAGTAAGGCTTCCCGTATAGCATTCGGTATAATACACAGTGCATCACCCACGATCTCAGCTTGGTTTAGTACGCTACAAATTTGTATATAAAGTTACACGACTATTTAGTGTATTTCTACCCTCTTTTTATCTCGTACTCGTCTATTGTTTCACGCTGGTATGCTGGTGAATATCAATGTCTAATATGGAATACAATCAGTCGTCCTTTCTGTTGCAATATCTCTGTTGTTTGCTATTTATATGTTGTGTTCTCATTCAATCTTCTCTGCCTCTTTTGCAGCCGCCCTTATTGATTTCTTTCCACTGGCTTTCTTTCTAGCAATTTTTACCATTTTATAAAACCAATAGACATTGAGACCGTTTAAACACATGTTCAAAGACAACAACGAAAATGGCAAGAATTTGTTTACTTGATCTAACGAGGCCATCATATCTATAGCTAGGTTATAAACAGCGTAAAATCCCCATACTATACGTACTGCGAAAAATACAACCATTAATAGTATCCCATTCACAATGATAAATGAATCACTGAATGTTCCTGGTGGTAAATGCGAGGCAAACCAATTGAGATTAACAAATGGAGTACTCAATTCGAATGCTAAGAATGCTCCCGCCCACGGCTGGCAGTATGGAAGTAAACCACAGGCAAATGCCCACATCGCAGCAGCTGCATGGAATAAGAATCCAACACCGAATAATTCAAAATACTTCAAACATACATAAAAGTCCCATAAAAAGTACCCGATTGTTACAGATGAAACCATTGACCCAAATGGAGTTGATCCCAAAAGAGACATGACTGGATCGTCCAATCTATTTTGCCAATGGGGGTTTTTCAAATGTGGAACTAATAAAACAATTGATATGATACATTGGGCCATAGAAGTGACATGTACGTCAAAATTTACCTTAGTTCCTTGAGATAATCTTGAATATTGAGAACCTATGATCCTGGAAGTGATTGGGCCAGACATATATTGGACTGCCAAATAGAATATGAAGGAACCTAGTATTTCATGCCAATGTGCCAGTAATACATTCGTAGCTTCAGTGGGGAAGGGTCTGTATTTGCTTAGTGGATCTTGTACTATGACAGGGATGTAGTCAAAGATAAATGACATATTCGAATAGCAATATGTATTAGCAGATAACTAACCCTTGGAGGAAACAAAGTATCAATCAAAAATGCAATTGCTAATCCAAGGAACAAAGACGCAATAATGTTGTTGATCGTACTAGTTGAGGTTGTTTGTATAGTAAAAAAAAATATTAAAATAATAAAATACGGTGTTTATATGACAACGGAAATAATATCATAGTATTGAAAAGAAAAAAAAGGGGAACAAAGAGAGATCAACCCAACAACAATTTCAAGCACAATCAGGGAAGCCTATGATTTAATACCTGGTACATGGTGCAGTAGTTGAAGGAATCGTAAGGTTGCCAGTTGCCCAATATATTACATTGATCTTTTTTGAGCTACTTTGACATGTCCCTCCATAAGTTATCTTTATAGATCCTCGACTCGTCTTGCGAAACGGCCATAAACTTAGATCCAATCAAGTTATTAGCCACGCTCCATTCAGAGTTTTCAGTGGCCGATTGCCTTAGCCTCGGTTTATTATGTAAAATCTCTCCTAACAAAGGCTTCGGCTTCTCTCATGACAAAAAGTGTCTTGTATATCTATCTCGCTCGCCCTCGAGGCAGTAGTGGCTCCCAATGTGTAGGTATACATCAATTGACTTGATCTAGAAAACTTGCCTGAGTTGTCCTTAACTCAACAATCATAAAGTGAAGACTGTCGAATCTCACACTCGTACTGCCCAAAACTGTGGATGTAATATGACAGTGGTTCTCGTTGCTTGATAGCAGATTAAGGGGAAAGAAACACAACAGAGGAAGATCATAAAAAATGCTGGTTGTCAAAATTATCAACTATACGATCACCCATATCTCAATCTATCCAACAAGCACACCACCTCAGCAGCTGACATTTCAATGGAACTCTTGTCACAGATTGGATTTCCATATTATCAGATTGAAGATACTACGGTGTCCTTGAACAAAGTTATATTAACCGATGAATTCGATGTCCAGAGAACCATAATCACACTTAATGACAAAAAACAAATTGATTCATTAACCAAGATATATACAAACACACAACAACAGATTAATGAGCTAAATACATATGTTGAAAACCCTGATACATCGGAGGGGACTAAGTTTCCTCTTCTTATAAAGATAGATTCGAAGTTCAATAGATTGAAGTTACATGTATCTGTAAAGCCTGTATCGGGTTATAATGAAAAGTCATTGATTATAGTTAAATCCAAGGGTAAGATTGATATTGCAATGTTGAAGAATCAATTATACGACGGTATTACTACCAATAATTCAATGATTGAGGTATCCAAGTTGGAGTATTCAAAATTGCCAATTGATGAAAACGTACCCGATTTTCAGAAACTAATCATCAACGATTTGTTTGATAAACTTGTTGTGAATGATAGCAAATTGACAATATCATTGTGGGAACATTATCCAAGGACAAATGAATACAAATACCTACTTAATTTCAGCATTTGGATTGATAAATTCTTAATCGAAGAATTGAAAGAGAACAGATCACTGTTTTCATTAGCTACTAGGGGTCAACCTTTAGAAGATAGATCACCTGAATCGAAGTTATTTAGTTTGGGAGACTTCCGTGAAGAATTCAATTTTAATATTGAAGATGGTCCTGAATTTAGAAAAACTTTAACAAACTTGGAGAATACCGTACCAACTGCTAAAAGGATTTACTCGACGTTAATTGATGATTTTAAGACTTTGGAATCTAGTGTTCGAAGAATAACAACTTCTAAAGTGAAAATAATTGACGGAATTAATACAATGATTGATCTCGAGTCGAGTAGTTTACTACGAGAGTTTGGATTCAAACAAGACTTTCAAATTAGATTCAGAGCTTTATTTGAACCATTTGAAAAGAATATCCACTTCTTTTTTGATCATGTATGTGACTATAAACTTTTAACCAAGATTCTCAACCATGTATCTGCAAACCAGTTGGAATCACAAAATGATAAATCCGAGCTTCTAATACTGAAGAAGCAATTCGAAGCGGATTCTAAAGAATACTATAGTTGGATGAATAAATATCTTTCCAATGAGAAAGAAAGACCAGAACTGAAATTACTTACCAAAAGGAAAACATTTGAATTGTCTAAATTTGATTATTTAAATCAATTAAGTAAAATAACTAACAACCAATATGTTAATGAATTATGTGAAGACTTATTCAAGTTCCTTAATCTAAAATATGATGAACAGGATCCACGGTTACTTGATTTTAAGTCTTTTAAAGATAAGAAATTAAGTCAGAACTTTCTTGGGGATAACTATCGGATATATATTAATACGCTATTAAGATTCAACAGTGAAAAATATCAATTAAGACAAATGATAGAAGCATGCCAGACGAATGAAGAATTGACCAACCTCATCAGATACAACAGGTTGAATCATATAACCGCTAAATCCACAAAAGCATCTACTAGCTTAGTTACCTCTACAATCGATGAATTCATTGTTACCAAAGAAAATTTTGATTTGATCTTTTCAGATAGTAAACCACCAAGTGAACCTACTGATAGTGACTCTGAGATGTCTGGTATACTATTTACATTAGGTGGACAAAAAAAGCAAGGCTGGCATAAAGAATGGGTTGTATTAAAAAAGGGCCAATTGATCGAGTATGCTGATTGGAGAAAAGGTAAAACGCCAATAAATAAACCTATAGAAATTGCATTATCTAATGTTAAAGCTATCAATCACGATAAGAGACAATTTTGCTTTGAAATATTAACATCAAATGGGTCCAAACATGTATTCCAAGCTTTTGATAACGATGAGAGAAATAAATGGGTTAAAGCATTATACAATGCAGGACAATTTGTAAACACAGAACGGTTAGAACAAAGATATGGTAATAAAGAACCACCTAAAAAGAAACAATTGGCTAAACTTAAGATTGACTATTTAGATGAAAGACCTGTCATACCAGGCCAAAGTGCAGATAGATCAATTTCACCAATCTCAATAATATCTAGAATACCAAATTTTGAAAAAGATTATTTTAATATGGTAAGATCAATCCCAAATAGTGATAATAATAAATGTCTCGATTGTGAGCTGTTGGAACTGGTTGAATGGATATCAATTAATACTTTATCGTGTTTTTGTATTAAATGTGCATCATGTCATCGTAATATTGGATCACATATTACAAAAATTCGATCATTAAAACTAGATAATTTTGAAAACGAAACTGAACTACTATTGAAATTTATAAACAATCATCAAGTAAATTCGTATCTAGAAGAAAACTTGAGCCCGGATGAGAAGATTACGCCAGATGTTGATAATGATGCACGATTACAATTTATCAAGAATAAATACCTAATCAAGAAATATAAGTCTGTAATACCAGACGTTAATAATTTATTAATTGAAGCTATTCAGAAAATTATTATTCCAGATGTTCTAAAATACATTTTATGTGGAGCCGATATCAACATAAATATTCAAATTAACATACCTACCAAAAATGAGTATCAAATTATAAGTTTATTTGAATATTCATTACGGAAGTTCATAGAGATTGAGGCTGAGAGTGACATAAGTGATCGAAAGCTATTTATTATTTCTGAATTGTTAATATTGAATGGTTGCAAAATTGATGATTTGAAGGAAATGAGAAAAGATCTTGGTCTTACTGATGAAGCTATAGAGTATTGGAAAATTAGAAGCTTAAAATTGAGTGGTGGTGGCAGATGAGAAGCAGGATTTTTGACTCTAACCTACCATCTTCCGGATATTTATTTGATCAGTTCACAACTTCAAGAAGCTTGAATATCAATAAATAAAGGGGAAAGCCAAATAATGGTTTTTGGTTGTATATTTACTCTATTATATATCTTCAAAATGTCGGTGATAATTTTGTTCTCTCTGTTTTGTTTTCTGGTTGCAAATATTATAACCACAAAAAAATTTACGTTTTACACAATCAACTTTAACATAGATCAATATCAACTAAATTGTATAATGGTTCCAAATGACAAAAGATCCTAAACAAATACTTACTCCTAACTCACCCTACAAATATGGTTTTTTAAAATGTATAGGTCGAGGAAATTTTGGAGATGTATATCGAGCCAAAGACCTAACTTCTGCCACAAATAAATTAGTTGCAATTAAAGTAATCAATTTAGACGATTCGCCAGATGATATCAAACAAATCATAAAGGAAATTCACTTTTTATCCCGATTAAAGAATTCTTATATCATCAAATACATCGAAAGTTTTTCACAGGATTATAACATGTTTATAGTCATGGAGTATTGTGGAGGTGGATCATGTTCAGACTTATTGAAATATTACAAAAAGCTCAATGAAGATATTGTAAGCTACATAATCAAGGGTGTACTACATGGATTAAACTACTTACACGAAGAAAACAAAGTCCATCGTGATATAAAATCGGCAAACATATTATTAACTGAACTGGGACAAGTCAAGTTGGCAGATTTTGGAGTCAGCACGGAAATAACAATGACGAAGTTGAAGAAGAATACATTTGTTGGAACACCGTTTTGGATGGCACCTGAAGTCATTACACGTGGTGGAAACAAGGTTGATAAAGACGGATATGATTACAAGGCTGATATTTGGTCTACTGGGATAACAACCATTGAATTGGTCACGGGTTCACCGCCATTATCACAATATGATCCTCTCAAGATTCTATTCGATATTCCCAAAAAAAGACCACCGCTATTATCAGGAATCATGTTCAGTGAGAATATTAAAGACTTTGTCAAATACTGTTTGATCAAAGATCCAAGTAAGAGACCAAATTGTTCAGTGTTATTACATCATCATTTCATAACCCGCCAATCCAACGTGGTTGACAGTCTCGTTCAGTTGATATCCATAAAAAATGCGAACATCGAAACCAAATCAGGCCAGAAACCAAGATTTAAATTGAAAAGTGATAAAATCGACGAAACGGTTGCGTCACCTATAGAATGGGAATTCACGAATGCAAATATTTCGCCTGAGTCGGACAAGGTGCTAGATTCAGGATGCGGCTCTGGTAACGTTATCAAGACGTCCCCCATATCTCCCATATCACCAAGTAACAAAAGCAGCATATTGTTCTACTGCTTAGAAAGAGTACACATGAGAGGCAAGGATGAACAAACAAGACAAGGCGTTGAGAAATTGATGAGTTATATATTCGTGTTGGAGCAACAAAACCCCGGCTTTTGTCACGCTTTGATCGAAGAATTTGAAAGAAAATTGCGTACGTAGACCAGGTGTATACTATACTACTATCATCTAATATATCTAATATAAGACAACATATTCCACCAGCGTGAAGGTGGTGAATGGTTGTGAAGGGGCAGTGATGAAAACCATTGGAAAAACGAAACTTTTCGCGTGTTGCTTCTTCTCGCTTTCTATCTTTTCGTGTTTTGTAACCTCGATTGCAGTGTTGTTGTGTTACCTGTTGCGTTGGGGATATATTATTGTGATCTCAGGAAGCAAGTTCAAAGTCAGGTCTATTCTTTCCATGGCGATTTGATCCAACGTCTTGCTGTGCCATTCTTTATTTCTTTCTTGTTTCTTCGTTTGCTTTGCTTCACTTTCACTGCATTCATTAATTCACTCATTTGTAGTTTCATTTGTATCCTTTTTTATTATTCACCATAGTGGCAGCATCAATCACCACGTACGAGTCATCTATCAGTCACTTGCAGCTCCCACCTTCTTCCATGTCAAATCCAACAGCCACTTTACTGGTACCTCCAGAAACACCTCGAGGTAAGTTCAACAGCAACAACAACAACAACAACAACAACAACAATAATAATAATAATAACAACAACAATAACAACAGTTCCAATCATGATAGTATCAATCGTATGATAACACCTTCGTTTTCATTTGGCTTGAGTTTTCTGCCTACATTCAACTTCAACTCGCCCACCACTAACGCAGCTGAATTGTCACCACACAAGTTTCTTCATGTTTCTCAGAACCTAAATAAAGCTATAAGCAAAATGTCCACGCCCATTGCACTCGGCAAGAAAAATCCTAACCGATTTCTTGAATCGTTGACAAGGGCCAATAACAACACGGACGATGAACATGAAAATACTACCCACGATGATGAAGATATCTGGTCTTCATTAAACACTTCGCAAGCTAATCAAAATTTTTCTAATTCCACATCGATTTATGAGAATGAGGATAGCATGAGCAAGGCAGCAAATTCCAAGAATGAAGATACTCATGCGTTTCTTACTCCTAACAAGCTATTGCTTCCAAAGGTTGAGAAAGAAAAAGAAAAAGTATCCCCTAGCCTAGATGTAGCTGCCAACATTGACTCCCCAAAATTTGCTGAATCTGAATCTGGGGTTAAAGAGAAGGTGACAACAATGAAGAGGAAATTGTCTAGTATGCAAGACTCTCCTAACAATTCCGTTGCATCAAAGATTGATTCAACTATGGAATCTCCAATTTCATATAGAAAACTAAGTGTAACCAGTTCATTCACCGCTGCGGCTACTGGTGAAGATAAAGTGTGGTGTACTGAATTGGACGACGTTTTGGTTAATTCCTTATACAAGTATCGTAAATTTAGAGAAGATCGGTCAACAAGTTACAACTCCTCAATACTCAAAAAGACTTCGCAAAATAAGATCTTATCGAGAATGTTATACAACAAGACTGGCGTATTGCGAACTACAAAACAGATCTCGTCCCGGATTTTCCGTTTGGCTAAATCTGGTAGATTAATCAAAGATTGTGGTAGTAGAACTACACCAGAAACTGTTGGTTCATGTAATGATGAAGTTGAGGATTTGATATTGACTCCATTGACCGATCTAGTATGCAGTCATAGAAGTTCAATTGATTCATCTCAGACTAATGCTATGATTGACCATGAGTTGGATATGTTGCTATCTTCCTCACCATTGGACGACGTATTTGAAGAAAATTTATCGTACAGACTAGTTTTAACTGATTTCAAGTTGTCTTTCAAAAGTACTGTTGCTACTAATGACTTCACTAGTTTTAGAGGTAGCATTTCTCACAAAAATGATCCAAATCCTATGCTAAGTGTTAATGATCAAATAAAAAGTAAACTTCAAAGTAGAAATGTACCCATTTGGCATATATATCATGATTTGAATTTGCATTGTAATCATATTGCTACATCTACTCCAATGTCAGCAATTTCACCTCAATATCAGAATCCTTTAAGTCTAAGCAATGGTCGATTTGAATCTTTCATGAAAGTTAATGTATCATGTAATGGGAAGTCACTATCGATGCTTAATTGGTGTAGTTCATTTGAAGTTTATAAGCAATCAGAAAAATTGTTTGAGGATGTTGAAATCATCAATGGCTATTATAATAGTAGCTCAAAGACATATACCTTACAAATTCCATTCATGAAAACTTTTTTTTCTGGATATATCAATTACTTGGTTAATGGTGCTGCAATTACACCTGAAGAGAATTTAAAAATCATACAGATTATTTACTACAACAACAAAAACACTGACATCAGTTTCAATTTGAATGACTCTCATATACAAGCATATATCATTCATGATCTAAACATGGCAGGTAACACAGGAAATTCGACAATCAATTTGATATATCCTGGTCAAATTTTGCCTATTAATGAACTGGCGCAAGAGATAGATGACAATGAAACTGTTGTTGCTGACTCATCTCCCTACAGGTCATCACCAAATTCTATGCGAAATTCCATTCGTAGTATAGATACTCCAAGCAAATCAAAATTAAAAATTGATGTGAACAAAGCTAATTTCAAAATGGGCATCAATGCAGGTCCAATGACAGCCCCAATTTACAACGCAGATATCGTTAACAGATTCAATCAAAGATTGCTCAATGAACATGAACTATTGAGATTGCAAATTAGAAATCAACAAACGCAACAACAATGTGGTGAACAACATCCACAACAACCACCGTTGATGCATTCTCAATCTGCAAATAATATTCATCATCATCAAAGCAATGGTCCCACGATGCTTGTTCAATCAGCTCCGGTATCATATTCTCCATCGATGCCAAATAAAAATGCTGTTCCAATGAATGGTAATGTTTCACCACAATATGGAGTTGCTCAACAACTGTATCTAGCTGCAGCTCAAAGACAGTCACAATTGCAATTACAACAACAATTCCAGCAGCAACAGCAATACATCCATCAGATTCCTCCTCAAATGCAACAACAGGGCATACCTAATTTTATTCCACAGTCAGCTCAATCAAGCGACGACTTTATTAGACAGCAGCACATGTTCCAAATTTATCCACAGGGTATGCAGCATCAATTTCAAAATCAATATTTAAATACGACCCAGGGTCGGCAATTTGTTGGCAACCCCAATATGAGTATGCGACCGAATCCACCGCCATCAAACCCTTCACAAAAGTCATCACAACACGACACGAATAAAGAAAATATCAAACCTAAAGAGATTACGTTTGGTCCAATAATAGGCTATGATCCTTCTAAAGATATAAAACGGGCTCAAAAAAGTGTAAAACATAATAATGGTGTTCATCGATTTCCTATTAATGCGCCAGTCATGTACAAACCAAAAAAGTGAAAGAGCGTAATGTGGCATTCTTTATATTTTATCAATTCTTCCACTTTATTTCATTAGTTCTGTAATATTTAGGTTATAATAAACAATTTTGTGTAGTATTGCAGCCTTGCTATATTATTTATGTTGCTGCGCACTTCCCGAAATTTGTTCTGAAATCTAAACTATCACCAACTTTTCAAGCTAATCATCACCGCAAATGCCGGCGTCACAACCTAATAGCTCTGACTTAGATTCGAATGTGATATCTTCAATTGCGAAATCATCAAATGAAGAACCTTCCATATCAGATTCAAAACAGCTGCATCAATTGCTTCGTCATTTCAAACTAATATCAGTAAATTTCAAAGAGGCAGCATTAGATTCTCCCTGTTTTAGAGCCTCCGTTAATCATTTAGACATACAATTAATGAATATTGAACAGTGGTTAATTGCATTATGTTCATCGATTAAAAAGATCCCAAAATATGTAAAAGAAGTTCAAACCTTCTGTAATTCGTTTTTGGAACATCTTGTGCCTACCTTTTTGCAGGATGGATTAATTGACCAGGAATATACTGTGCAAAGTTTGCATGCTACATTGTCTGGGTTGAAAGCAATTTGGGGTAAGAGTTTGCAAGCATTGAGCGTGAATACAGGTATCATAGAGGATATAACTTCATTCAAACTTAAATATGTTTCGAGATATAGAGAAACAAGGAGAAGATTTGAGAACTGTCAAAAGAAATATGATAAGTACTTGAGCATTTATTTATCTACGTCAAAGAATAAGGACCCGGTGATGGTAATGGAGGATGCTAAACAATTGTTTCAAGTCAGGAAAGAATACATCCACGATTCACTTGATCTAATTGTTGAGTTGCAAACATTGAGTAACCAGTTAGATAAACTCGTAGTTAATTTGAATTCTGATTTGTGGAAGAGAAAGTTTAGTTTATTTGCAACAGAAATGGTAGACAAAACACTCGCTGATCAATGGGAGAAGGTACAAAGAGTTCAAGCTTGGAATGATTCATATTCTCTTGCGATAGATAAATTAAAAAATGATATGTTATCAGCAAGGAGACAAGTTGAGGAAGGTTGTCATATTCAATTTAGACCTTCAATGAATGCAAATGACTATAGATCAACATCAATTAGCAATAAAAAATTACATGAAATTGATGAAACAGGAATAGAAAAGCACGGATATTTATTCATGAAAACCTGGACTGAAAAAAGTTCAAAGCCGATATGGGTTAAAAGATGGTGTTTTATCAAAGGTGGTGTGTTTGGAATGTTGGTTATTTCTCCATCTCAAACTTTTGTTCAGGAAACGGATAAAATTGGAATACTATTATGCAATGTAAAGTATGCTCCAAATGAAGATAGAAGGTTTTGTTTTGAAATAAGGACTAGTGAATTGACTTTGATTTATCAAGCTGAATCTTTTATCGAATTAAAATCTTGGATGAAAGTGTTTGAGAATGAAAAGCAGAGAATCTCGACTAGTTCACTAGATGATGATGGATTACTTAAAATTGCTTCAAATAGGTTTCCACCAATTGTATCTGAATTTGCATCAACAGTGAACACCGTTATTGATCGTGAACTATCAAATACTAAACTTATAAGTTCAACAGGACAAGTGATTACGTCAAGTTCATTATCTTCACATATTGAGAAGTTTGAAAATTTCTTTGAAAAGCACTTATATTTTCAAATCCCTAGAGTACATCCGCCAATCATGACTGATACCACGAAGTCATCAATTATTGCCTACAGTAGTACAGCTGCAACTGCTCTACCTTCCGCCTTGACTGCTAATATCTGGGGTTCTGTAAATTGGGGCTTGTATTATTTACACGATACAGATCAAGAAAACAAAACGTATCAAGCAGATCCAGATATTGAAATGATCAAATTTCAAGAGGAGCATCTTGGGAACGATGTATATCATCCACCATTTTATCCTGATGGACTAGTGAATTTAGATATTCAAATGAGGGCATTGTTTGAAAATGCAATTGAACCAGGTGAATATTGTGTCATGTCGTTTGGATGCATATGGTCACCTAATTCAAAACAAGAGTTGAGTGGAAGATGTTTTATAACTACTCAACATTTGTATTTCTATATGCAAGCATTAGGTTTTGTTGCATTATATAAAGGTTTTGTTGGACAATTGTTATCAGTTGATCATTCTTCACAAAAGAATTATGACTTGTTGAAAGTTTATAATGTTGATGGTGTAATTAAATTGAGACTCTTTTTAGAAGATGCGAAGTTGATCAAGAAGAAGTTGGTTTATATAATAAATAATATTGCTAGTGATAAACCAAGATCATTAAAAGAGGTCTTGATTGCATTCGATGAAATAGAAAAACAAGTTGCAAAGGAAAAAGAAGATCAACAAAATATGAAAGAGATTGAGAGAATTTCTAAAGCTCTTTCTACTAAAAGTTTAACTGGTGAAAAATTAACAGCTTCGGGCAAAGCATCTTCAGTTATTCCAAGCCTAAATGGAAATTTAACCAAGTATAGAATTGATTTTAGAGCAGACTATCATTTCATTGATGAAAAAGTGTATTCTATACCTCCAAAAGCTATATTTCATGCATTTCTTGGTGATGATTCAAACGCTTTTAAAGATCAATCTGTTTTCACTAAATTAGAGTACTATGTCAAGACACCCTGGAGAACAACAGAAAAGGGTACCTTGTTTAGGCAAGTTAATGTACCAGTCATTTATGAGAGTACAAGAGGTGAAATCAATCTTACACAAGAAATTGATAATATGGAAGATAATGCATATTATACATTTACTACATCAAAATCCAAATTTGAGCTTACACTTGGATCTCCATTTACAATTGTTTATAAAATCGTAATTGTTGAGTTCGCTGGCAAAAAGTCAAAGGTGTATTTTTATTCACAAATTCATTTCGATAGACAATCCATATGGAATATATTAGTAAGAGTAGTATGTCGCAGAATTGATATGAGCGAGATTGGAAAAATTGATAGAAGTTTGAAAGAAGTTGTTGGAGAACTTGGAGATCATGGAAAAGTTGTCAAATCAATTTATCTTTATGGTAAATTAAGTCATACTAATGATGAAAGAATCGTTGAGAAAACTCCTGTTTTTAAAATCGGATTGTTTTACGGAATGAAACTTGTTTTTCGGAAAGTAATCAGAAAATTACTTAGCTTTGTTTATCTAATATTACTCGGAATATATAAGCTCATGCTTTTATTATTCAATGGATTGAAAATGAATCAAGTTTTAGTTGGTATGATTATTTTGCTATCGCTTTCAAACTTTTATTTCATGAGCAGAATGGGGTTGAGTTATTGGACTGTTGAAAAAGCTAACAAATTAGCGCGTAATTTAGTTGCAAAAGCTCCAATGATGTTACAAAGGTCGATTTATTTACAGGATATTCAAGACTTGTTAAATCATAATCTGACATTTCCAGCTGATAATAAAGCATTTGAAATATTTAAGCAAAAATCTTTTATTTTCAATCATAAAGAAGATACACAGTGGAATGATTACTTTAATATTGAAACGAGAGAAGTAGCAAAAACTTTAAAGCTATCTTTTCAAGAAATTGGAATAAAACGTCATGAATTGATGGTTAGATTAAAAATTCTAAAAGACATGGAACAAGAAATCACACAAGCTGAATGGACAAACTGGTTAATGAGTGAAGTACAACGATGTGACTACTTGAAAGATAATATATTGGAACAATTGAGGGTTGATGAAGGTTCTAATGATGGTATTGATTATGTTATTGAATATTGTAAAGAATGCAGAGAAATGCTTGAAGGGTTAATATAGTTTGATTTAGTGAATAATGAAACTGTTAGGTGGCGGAAGAGACTTTGTGACTATCAATATTCTTGGTCACCTTATTATTCTGATACGCTTACAGTCCAGTTATAGAAATTATCAGGAATAAGATAGATCAGTCTTTTCTTTTTTTGCAGATTGTTGTCTATATTTTTTTATTATCTAGTAGGAAATGGCATCCTTACATGACATCTAGATACAATTTCTAAGTAGTTTGGTTCACTTTCGGGTGTAATATAACCATGTCTGATCAAGAAATCAATAATGATCAAACCGCAATTTGGTTTGAACTTCTTGTTGTGTAAATTGCTTAAAACTTCGTCCAAACCCAAAAGTTTAAAGTCTTCAGCTTCCCCGTCTTGTGGCTGAATCAAGCTATCATCCTCGTTTTCAAATTTGAGATCGTATGTATACTCAACTTCTGGTTGTACCCTTCCTTCTTTTGTTAAATATATATACGAGACCACACCTGTTGGCTTAATATGAGACCTTACAAAGTCTTCTCTCAATCCAGCCTCCTCAAAACTTTCCTTTATGACTGTCTCATCCAAACCGTATGGATAACCTAATCCCCCTGCCACTGTATTATCCAACATTCCTGGATATGTTGGTTTTGTTAATGATCTCCTGGGGATCCACATCTTCAAATTCCCATTAGATGAGTATTCAGGTGGTACGTAGCCATGTATATGTATTCCATAAGTTATAACACCAATCAATACTGAAAACGCACGCTCTATTAATACGTATGGAGAGGCACATGGATTATATACAGTGTATAATTCATCTCTCCAACCTTTATTCAAACTTTCATCAAATTCGGGAAGTTTTCTCCATTTGTTGGCAACTTCAGCAAACAATAGATTTCTTGATTCAAACGTATCGAATTGATCTCCAATCTTGATTGTCTTGGAATTGGCATTTACTTCAAATGATGATTCTGAGTCAAATTGCTTAGCAACCGCGGGTGTAATGTACCCTAATACAGTATTCCCATCATGACTCAACAACTTGTAATATGAATCATTCCATTTGAACGAATCAACCACGTTGATAATATCGATCAAAGATTTCATTCAATATTGTTCGATGTTGATTGTGATTTGATATTAAGAGCAAAAAAAACTCTAAATTTGCATTATCAAAACTATCAATTCTTCACACGATGCTGGGGTCTTCAAGATCCCTTATAAAAGCCCTAGATACCTTTTTTTCAGAATGGTCTGAGAATCAACAAGAACTGGACAGCTCAGAGCTAAACTTGGTCATCACTCAGTATTTGGAGAGGCACAATCAATTGTCTATAATACAACAATCAACGAGTATGAATGATGAATTATACAAAATATACAATAAGTATGTTCAACCTTCACAGGATATATCAAAAGAGTATAAGTTTTTGGACATACTAAGTAAGGTGGCAGTAGTATTCAATCAACAAGAGTTGAATCTATGGATTCAAACATATATAAAACCATCTGTAGATAGTGCAGGATATGATTCATTGTTTGTCGAAAAATCCAGAGATTTCATTAGGAAAATAACCATTAATTTGTTTCCCACATGTGACTCGAATTTGGAAATCTTCAGGCAGGATATGGCATATTCGTTTCTAGAACAAATTTTGAATATCTATATGAATGATAACGTCAAACATGACAGATTGAACATACAGGTAGGAATAGAACAAAGAGATACACAAACATATCATGAACGAATACGATTTATTAAATCTAATTGCGAAAAATTGTTACAGGACTATGGATTAAAGAATGTGCACAATTATTGCACTTTACTTGACAAATCTTTCAAACTACCAAGCAAAAGATTCGATATTTTAATTCTATTATCGAAGTTTATTGGAACTCAAAACTCCGCAATATCTCAAATTATAGATGAAGAAATATTTGCAAGCTTGTTGTTATCTATCATGTACGATTTTGATGAAGCTATTGTTCATTCGGCAATTACTGTGTTACTAATGTTGATACCACAAGTTAGTGACAAAATAGGGAAGTACTTTCCAGACTTGTTGATGATCTATATAAGGGCATTGAATTGGAACGAATTCAAGAAGTACTTTCCTAATGGACTTGACTCGTTTAAAGAGTGTGTCACTGACTCGGAATCCTGGCAAATTGCGACTGAAAAGAACCATACGGGAGGATTTGAAATTTCATTCGATTACCACCATTTATGTACTTTATTATATGGGTTGTTTCCGTATAATTTCTTCAAATTTGTACAAGCTCCTTTTAAGTATCTAAACGGGTCCAAACCACAATATATCCCTTTAAAGTTGTTACAAGAAATGGATGCAAACTCAGTTGTTTCTAAATTTAATGTAGAGGCAAGCACAATCAAGAAATCAAAATTATTACTACAAACATTTTTACTACATCCAAGGTTCATTTCAAATAACTTGGAAAGTGAATTACAGAACCCTATTTCCTGGATTTTGGAGGGTTCAGGGTCGATAGTACCAGAACACATAGCTATTGCTTGTCTCAGTCTTAATCCGAACATTATGGTTCGTGAGTCATGCAAGAGGAATCAGATATCAACAGTAAGTTTCAATTCAAAACATGACCTTCATTCAGATAATGAGAGGATTTCCAGAAATTCTTCACTGGCTGGTCCAATGTATTTACAGGTAAATGGTCCATCTTCCAAATTGTTACAGCAGCAATTGCACAGAAAAATGTCAATTATTCCGACAAACTTAGTTATCGAGAATAGTAACGAAATCAAATTTAAGGAGGTTAAATTTGACAATGAGAATGATGGCATTAGAGAAGTTCCTTCATACGATAACATTTCTAGTATGATGTCATCGCCTGAAATATTCAATGAAATAGGAAAGATGGGGGATCCAATTGTTGATTTATTGTCTACTCATGAGAAATTATTCGGTAGCAATAAACTCCATAAAGCCCAGCTGCAAGAAAAATTTGAAAATCAATCCCAAGAAACAGCCACTAGTTCGACAACAAGTGATTTATTGAAAAGTAACAGTAACCTCATCAATGAAAAATTAAAATATGAATTAAGGTTATCACGTCCAATCTCGTCGCCAACGACAAATGTTGAAACATCAAGTGTATTCAAAGGCTCAACCTCAAGTTCGGATATTCCAACCATTAGTTTTTCTAATGGTATGAAACCACTGAGCATTGGCGAGAGCGGAGGCACAGCTATAGATTTTTATCAGAGAGAGCTTTTGTTGTACAAGAATGAGTTGGAATTTTCAAGTTATATGAAACATTTGAATAAATTTCACTACCTCAAATTGAAAAAGGAAATTGGTGATCATGAACCTATTGTAAGTGAAAAATTTGAGGAATTTAAAACAGTGCTTGAGGACACTAAAAATCAGTTATTAAAAGTGTCGAATGATTATTGTAATGAAAAAGAAATGTTGCTTGCGCGCTTGCAAAAGATGGAATTGGAGAAGAGCGAGATTCTAAAGCAGAATTCTGATTTGGTGAATAAAGCTAATCTGGAGAATGTCAGTAGTAAGCAGTTAATTGAGGAGATAATACCTAGTAAAGATTACGAAATTGAAAGCTTAAAGACAAGGATAAACCACTTGGAAGAAGAAAGGCTCACAAACCATGATCGAGAAGGGAAGAACTATATGGAGGCACAGAAAGATTCTACAAGCAATGACGAATTGAAAATCACCATATTCAATTTGAGAGCAGAGATACAAGTAATCAATGAGAATTACAATCAGCTTGCCCAAGAATTCGCTAAGTCCAAAGAACTGTACAACAACATGGTTAAGAATTACGAGAATAAGCTAGCACAGTCCAAACTCAATTTGAATGAAAACCTCGACTCTTTCACATCACAGTATGAGAAAAAAATTCAAGAATTATCAACAGTTATCCGAAAATATGAGAACTTGCTTGAAGATAAAACTTCCAAGATCTTGCAATTATCATCGTCGAAGCCAATCCCAATAAACATGACTGGAAGACAAGAGAGTACAAGTAGTTTACACACTAGACTACTGTCAAGAAGTGACTCATATGATCGTATATCAGGCGAGGGATCATCACCCTCAAATATCAATGCGTATCAATACAATCCACACCTAATGCCAAGCCCAGCACCTATCAATCATTACCAGCCACATACAATGCGAAGTAACACAGCGCCTGTACCAATCACGATCAATAATGGTGCTTCCAACATGGTTGGCAGCAGTTCTGGGTCCAATTCTCAGAACAATGCACCTATAATGAAAGGTAGAGGCGGGTACCAGAAGAGATCTAAGAAATTTATGTAGCATTATCCTCGTATAGCTGATTTATAGATCGATCAATTCCATGTAGCAAGGCTTAGATCGTACTTGTCGCCAGCTCATTGCTAATTGGCCCCTAGAGAGACAAGTGGGAGAACACAATCACATGTGGTAGCTGTGTACTTGGGGAGGGGTAGTGGTGGAATCGTGCAGAATTCCACTTTGTGGAACGTCATGTGACGTGTTATTGTCCTGCTAGCTAATGAAAAAACCAAACTCGATCAACGCGCACATGTCTATCAAGAAAGTTACTAAAGAACAGCTCATCCGCTGACACTCTCCCATACATCACTTCATATCACTGCTTCTTACGAGAATCACTGCTTCTTACGAGAATCACAGATCATTTGTATTGTCCACTTGTCTCTAGTTCCATCAATCATTCAATCAGCTAGTCAGTTAAGAAGACCATTATTCCTGGTATCATGTCGCAAACATTGAAGAAAAGAAATGGTGGTAAAAAAAACACACTGAACACATCAGGTCCCACATCGAACACGTCTTTTGAAGTCGACGAAAAGAAGGATCGCTTCAATTTAGATGATCAAGCTAGTGCCACTCCCGAGCCGGAGTATAAATACCTGGCAGCTTTGATTTTGATAACTCTTCTAGCTGTATATACGAGATTTTCAAAGTTAGGTACCCCAGATCAGGTTGTCTTTGATGAAGTCCATTTTGGCAAATTTGCCTCTTACTACTTGGAAGGTACCTATTTTTTTGATTTACATCCTCCATTTGCCAAATTGTTAATTGCTTTCGTTGGTTGGTTAGTTGGCTATAACGGAAAATTCAAGTTTGATAGTATTGGTGAATCCTACATCGAAAATAATGTACCTTATATTGCTTATAGAAGTTTGCTGGCAATCCAAGGTACGCTCACTGTTCCAATTATGTTTTTGACCATGAAAACATTAGGCTTCAATGTTGCTGCATGTTTATTTTCTAGTATAATTGTTTGCTTTGATAACGCTCATGTTACAGATTCCAGATTAATCTTGTTGGATGCCACATTGATTTTAAGCGTCGCGTTGACTATTTACAGTTATTGTAAGTTTTCTACTTTCAGAAAGCAGCCTTTTAGCTCAAAATGGTGGACTTGGTTATTGGCTACCGGTGTGTCATTATCATGTGTTATTTCTACTAAATATGTTGGTGTTTTCACGTACTTTACCATTGGTATCGCTGTTGTTCATGAATTGTGGATCTTATTGGACTACAAGAAAGGTTTGACTCTAGATGAATTTGGTAAGCACTTCTTTGCTAGATTATGGGCTTTAATTATTGTTCCGTTTTGTATTTACTTGTATTGGTTTTACTTGCATTTTGCTATTTTAAAAAAGTCAGGTCCCGGAGATGCATTCATGTCAAGCGAATTCCAGGAAACTTTATTGGAATCACCTTTGGCTCAACATTCAAAACAAGTTAAATTTTTCGATCAGATTACAATTAAACATAAAGACACTGGCGCTTTCTTACATTCACACAACCACGTGTATCCATTACGTTACGAAGATGCTAGAATTTCATCTAATCAACAACAAGTGACTTCTGTAAATCAAGAAGATGCTGCTCAAGATCCAAATAATCAATGGGAAATTATCCCAACTAACGATCAAACTGGAGATGTTTTTACAAATGATATTGTTAGGTTTAGACATGTTGGAACTGGTGGGTATTTGTTAACTCACGATGTTGCATCACCCTTAAAACCAACTAACGAAGAATTCACTGTTGTTTATGATGAAAATGCAGAGAAACGTTTCAATGAGACTTTGTTTAGAATAAAGTTGAATACACCAGGATCATCACCTAAAAAGCAAAACCAAAGAAAACCAGTCAAAACATTAGCTACTGAATTAAAAATTTTACACATAGATACTGTGGTTGCTATGTGGACCCATAATGACGAATTATTACCGGAGTGGGCATTTGGTCAGCAAGAAGTTAGTGGAAACAAAAAAATACAAGATAAAGATAACATTTGGACATTTGATACAATTATTAATTTGGACTCTAGTGATGCAAGAAGTAAGTATGTTCCTAAAATGGTTAAATCCTTACCATTTTTGAGAAAGTGGTGGGAATTACAAGGATTGATGTTCCATCACAACAATCAATTAAGTTCAGAACATCCATTTGCAACTCAGCCTGACTCTTGGCCTTTAGCATTGTCGGGCGTGTCTTTCTACAACAATAATGAAGAAAGGAAACAAATTTTCTTTATTGGAAATATCGTTGGTTTTTGGTTGGAAGTTTGTTTCTTATCAATATACGTCGGTATTGTATTAGCTGATCAAGTTACACTTCGTCGTAACTATCAATTATTGAACAGTAAGGCAAGATCAAGATTGAATAACACTTTAGGTTTCTTATTTATTGGATGGTGTGCTCATTATTTCCCATTTTATTTAATGAACCGTCAAAAATTTTTACATCATTACTTGCCTGCTCATTTAATTGCTGCATTATTTTCTGGTGGGTTGGTTGAATTCATTTGTTCGAATAATTCAAGGTCAGCTAGGCAATCAGCCAGAGTCAAGAAGATGAAGATGACAGCATTGGTAGGTGTTGCATCTCTTGCTATAATTTGGTTTTTCTTTTACTTCGGACCAATTACTTATGGAGATGTTTCTTTAACTCCTGAAGAAGTTCGAGCTAGGCAATGGCTAGATATTACATTACATTACGCTAAATGAAGATTGTCATACTTTTTAAAACGTTAATTACATTCAATCAGTTGTGACTTTGATGTATTTTTCTGTATATAGAATATAGTTTCATTATTTATACATTCAAAATCTTAAAACCGTTGGTTGAGATCAATTGCCAGGATCGATTGGTATGATCCTTCAAAATAAACAGAACACAAGGAAAAAAAACCAACGCTGGACCTTGATCAATAGATAAGAAGCACGCCAACCAACAGATGTCAGTCAGGTCATACTTAGTCAATTTGAAGCAAACGCTTGATTCAAGATCATTGAAAGTTCCATATAATATAGTTTCGGGGAATCAATCCGCCGATATGGATTCTGTGATTTCAGCTATATCATATGCGTATTTCTCCAATCTTTCAAGTCAGCAATATTTCATACCCTTGATTAACATTCCAAAACTGGATTTCAAATTACGTAGAGATATCATCAAGATTTTGTCGCATCATAACATCTCTGAAGACTTGCTTTATTTCGTCGAAGATCTTGAGAACTGGCTCAAGGAAGGTAATGCAAAGGTGAATTTAGTGGATCATAATAATTTACAAGGAAATAAATTGACAAAAGCTTATGAAAGTGGCAATGTTGACATAGTTGGGATAATTGACCATCATACAGATGAAGGGTACTTCAAGGAAGCCAGACCAAGGATTATACGTAGTTGTGGATCTAATTCAAGTATGGTTTTCAATTATTTTTATGACACATTTTTCAAGGATGATGATAAGTTCCTAACAGAAAATATTGATGTCGTTAAATTATTGTTGGGTCTGCTTTTGATCGATACATCTAATATGACTCAGAAGGTAGAAGATCCGGATATTCAAGCATTCGAATCCTACAAGAAAGCGATGAGTACTGGTGCTTCAGTCAATGAAATCAGAAAAGCTGATGAATTCAAACTGCTCTACTCTATGATGAAAACAGCTAAGAAGGATTTGAGCGGATTCTCCTTCAAGGACATTTTACGTAAAGACTACAAACAATTCGCTTTTTCTGAGGGAGATTTTGTTGGTTTTAGTTCCATTGGAAAATCCCTAGAGTGGATAATGGCAACTTTCACAAAGGAAGAAGTCAAGGATTCATTGTCTGAATCTTTAATAATAAATAATATCGATATAGCAATTATCACTTCCTCTTACACACAAAAGGAAAACGGTCAGTACACAAGAGAATTCTGCTACTACTCCGAAAATAAGAAATATGAGAATTTGGATAAACTAGTTCGAAACCAATTGGAATTAGATAATGAAGTCTATGGATCAAAAATGATTGAACCTACTTTAGAATTTATCAATCAGGGTGATTGTACTTTCAAGATATACAACCAAAGAAACATTAAAGCATCAAGAAAGCAAGTCGTTCCAATCGTTAAAGAAGTTTTAGAAACAAATATCTCTAGTGTTATGAATCAGTGTGATATATAACTAACTAGAAATTTTGTAGATCCTATAGACATAGACTTAACTCCACTGGGGAGTTTGTGATTGACGTTGGTCAATTCCCGTAAAAATTCTGTAGTGATGTATTGGTACTTTATATCCAAGCTTTCGTATGAATCTTGGTCTGTAACTTCATCAGTAATCAACACCTTCAAAGCATTGTTTACTATCTTTCCATCTATTGAGACGTTCAAGCCAAAGTTCATTATCCATAAATATTTCCAACCGTCTTTCGCTTTAATTTTGAACTTTCTAGCCGCCAGTGAGTTAATCTTGTCAATAAAAGTGTTACACATAAACAACTTCGAATCATAATTCTCCGTGACTGTCTTCTTTCCTTCTTTATAAACTAAATTGACCCTCAATTTCAATATTTTCAACACATTTTGAAACTTCTCTCCCACCAGAAATCCACACTTACAATAAACCATTCCATCTCTCTCTTCAATATTCGCATTCTTCATCTGTAACATATAGTAACTACCGATTATAATCGTTCTTTCATCCGTAGGTTTCAATCCCCCCTTATAATCTTTGGAGTGATCTTCGTTATTTTCTGGTTTATGACAATGCCAAAAATCCATTATTTCGTACCAAAATTCACTTGGCATATCCTTAAATCCATAATCCGCTGACTTGATCAAGACTGTTTGACAATTCGAGCATACAAAATCAAATAGATGATGATTGTTAATTTGTGGAGTACGTTGGAGATCTTTGCATGACCATCTTTCTATTGTTCTTTGCAAACCCTCCTCTTGTGGTACTGAAGCTCGGATTGAAAACGTGAGGACTTGATTAGCTAATTTTAGAGTGGCAATTTTGAAGGATGTAACTGAGATGGGAAGCTTTAAATTGTGATGGTGATTGCTTGCTGTTTGAATCGATAGGGTTGTGTCTTGAATCGTTATGCTTCTTATTCCTTCTATTGTGAAGTCTCTTGGAACATCTAATATCACTGAAATTGAGTTTAATCTTGGAAGACACTCTAGATAATACATGGTATAGTTATTAGAATATAATACAGCTAAGTGTTTATTAAAGAGCTCTAGATTTGGGAAGAAATAGATTTTCTAGATTGATGCTACCAAATCAACTCATCACAACATCTACTTAAGTTTTCATGTGTAATGCACACCAATGGGTGATACCTATACTGAACTCGTCTTGAGTTGGAAGGGTCGGTACTGCTCTAGACTGTAAGATACATCTTTTGAGAAGTGAACGGCTATGTTAACATTGACTTCAACTACGAATGTAGCACTCGTGTGATCTCTACCAAGTGTCAATATCAAACATCAACAAAACGCGTAAAATTCAAACATTTAGCTGAAAATCATCCATTTAGCTAATCTTTTAACTATCGTATACCACCATGCCACAAGCCGATAATAGTAACGACATTGTGCCAAATAATGAGAATCCAATGGATATGGATGAGGCAAACTTGCTAGGTCTTGACCAGCCAATTAAGTTGAAGACCAGAACAAAAATAGCCAAAATAGATAATGAGAGGATCTTCGGCGCCAGAGGTCTTCCTTATTTGAGAGAAAACTATACCAAGTTAGTCCGTACTATAGGAAAGAATGATAAAAAATTTTCAAGAACTTCCAAACAATCCAAGTTTGACCATGAATATGATAATCTAGAGTCTGTACTACAATTTTACCAATTGTGGTGTCATGGATTATTCCCCAAGGCTACATTCAAAGATTGTATTCATTTGATAAGAAGTTTGGGGCATAAATCTTCCCAATTGAGATTATACCGACGTCAAACGATCGAGCACGAGTTAACAAAACTAAGGGTTGCAAAGGGCATAATTGATGAAAACGATGTGATGGATGCCGAAGGACTTGTTCCAGAAGATACTGAGATTCAAGATGCCATCCAAGATGAATCTAACGAGTTTAATGAAATGCATAGAGGAGCAACTACTATCAATTGCGTTGAAAGTGAACCGGTCTATACTGGTAATTCTTTATTTGTGGGTGATGATGACGGAGATTGGGAGTTCATGAATGTTAGAGCAGGTATTGCAATTAACAATACCAGTGCGGAAAATAGTATCGATGGTAATCGTGCAAAAGCTGAGTGTCCTGGTAAGGAAACCAGTAATCACGATGAGGTTACCAATTTAGAGAAAGATAGCCCATTTAGTGAGAAAAATGTTAGTTCAAATAAAGAAATGACGCAAACTGTTGACGACTCTGGCGATGTATTTAGTGATGCTGATGTTGATATACCAGAAACCAATACCACCACACAAGAGGTTTCACGATTTCTACCGGAGGAGTCAAAAATTCACAAAGAGGGAGGGATAGATGAAGATTTGGATTTGGAGCTCATGAGACAACACGACTAATACATATTTTCCTATGTACTTATGTATATTTTTCTATATGTACTTGCATGATTGAATATAGTAGAAATTAACTCACTGTCGATTTCTTTCTTATTCTCGGTAAACAATGCAATTATATATCCACCACTTCTTAAATATACATCGACTGAATTCTTACTATTTGGAGTACGCTGAGTTTTCCTTACAATTCTTGAATTATGTCTAAAGAAAGGTAATAATATTCCTTGATGGTATTTCGAGTTCATATTGGGGTTTTCATATTCCACGCCAAATTCAGATATGAATGCTTTATAGTGTATGGAATTTTCAAAAAATTGCACAGTAGGAGCAGGGCTACCATTGCTACTACAATGTAATCCTATAACTCTAGTCATAAACTCATCTTGTATACTTTTTATCTTGATCATCTTATTAAAGTATTTAAAATCTTCGGCGTCCATTATGTCATCATTTGGGTAGTATTCTCTTGGTATTTGATATGGTTCAGCTATTCTAATTTCCAAAATATACACAAACTCGAAATGATAGCTTGTAGCAAGGACTTTCGAAAGTACAGTGGCAGCTTTCTTCAATGAACCAACAGAGAATAAAAACTGCCACACTTCCTTATCACTGATAACCAGATTGGCGTCACCCGGATGTCGATCTAGCTTTGTACCTTTATCATATTTTATGAATCTGAAGTTTTGATTTTGAGTGTATGGACCACCCGAGCCATCTTTTTCAAATACAAGCGATGACTTCCCACTTGTTGGCCTTCCTATTTGTTTTCTCAAATCAATCAAGCTCTTTTTGTTGGTACATGTAGTTGGTGTATTCATATTATTTGTCTTGGATGATTTGTTGATTTTATTCATGATTTCTTCAAATGGAGAATTTAATGTACACATTACATCTTTTGCAACCATTTGTAAAAGTTTGCAACTATCCTCACTGAACCCGTCCTTTGGAAAAGTATCAAATATTGAAAGTATACCAATCACATCATTTGTAGATGTGACAAGAGGAACCCCACAATAGAACTTGATATATGGTGATCCAGTAACGATCGGATTGGCAAATGTTCTCCAATCTTTGGAAGCATCTGTTAGTAAGAAGTATCCCGATGACAAAATGGCATGAGAGTCAATTGCAATACATCTAGGTACATTATTTATGTCCAACATAGTTTCAACTTTGAAGTAACATTTGTAATTATCAATAATCGAAATTGCAACTCCGGAAACTCGAAAACTTTTCTTCAATTTTGATATTATCTTTTTAAACATTATTATCTCTTTCCAATGTGGCAAATTTATATATTTGGATACAGCATCCAACCTGGATGGTTCATTGTAACTTTCTGGTGGTTTCATGTATCCTACATTTTCCATAAATGGTGGACATGGTACTTTTGATAGATTCCACTTTCCCTAAGAAAGAGTTAGTAAATACCTTGCAATGAATAAAAACGGTGCAAACATACCTTCGAATAAGCATCTATGAAGTGGGATTTAGTCAGTTGAATAGGGGTAAGAATTATTTCATTTGCTGTTGTAATTAAATTTGTTGGTTTGGCGGATGGTACAAGTTGTTTTAATATTGGACGAGTTGGAAGATTATTTATTATTGTGGATCTCTTACTAGCTTTATTGTTTGTAATACTGTTTGACCTTAAGCTTCTATTCATCATTATATGAGCTTTGAACTGGTGTTGACTATTAGCCGCTAGAATATTTTGGTATCAAATTTATCAATTTTTCGCAACTTAACTAATTGGTTGCAATATATTTGTTACGTTATATTTATTATAGTTTGAGATATGCCTTAATACTCTATACATATTATCCTCTATTTAGCATCTTCCATATTGACATCTTTATTGTCTCCTTTATCATCCTCTTTACTTTCTTCAATCTTCTCCAATTCACCACCTTCCTTCTTAGTCTTTTCAGCTGCTTCTCTTTCCTGTCTTGCTTTTTCTTCCTCTAATGAAAGTCTTAAAGCTAATGCCAAATCTGGATCCATATTAGGATCAATAATATCTCCAGCACCAGCTAAACCACCACCTGCACCACCAAAGAAATCCATATCATTGCCAGCACCAATTGATCCCTCCTCCATCAAGATTGGAGATGAAGCAATAACTTCATATAACAATTTTGGACCTGGTGGAATTGTGACAAGATGAGAGTTATCGTGGTTGTTTATGATCGACTGAAATTTCTCCAATTTCGAAGTATTTATTGATTCCTCACCAAAGTTTATTATGTCAATAGCAACATTATTTTTCTTCATCTTCTTTGCCAACTTCTCTAATTCCTTTTCCAGCTCTTTTATTGGACTGCCAACAAATATGATAATTCTTTGTTGTTGCACTTTATTCTGACGATGTTTTAAAGCCAATGCAGCGACCTGGATTCCCGATGAAAAATTGTTTTCCCCACTGATCTTAGTTTCATGGACCCCGGATAATATCTTACCAAAGTCAGTAGTCAATGTACTCAAAACCTGTGGTCCGGACCCTCCGTATGCCAATAAACCTACTGTATTTTCAGGATTTGAATTGATCTTATTCTGGAAGATGAATTCTGTTGTTGTTAATTGAGCATCATACCTCGATGTCAAATAATCACCATTTCTCATATATTCTGAATTATCAATGGCTATCATAGTAGCTTCAAGAACCATGATTGCAATGCGTTTATGTAGTTAAGTAGACGGGAAGGGTTTACTGAGTTGTGGTTGATATCAATACTGTGTTGCCACTTTCTCTGATTTTTACAACAAACAAAGAAAATTGGCGGTGGTTTATATGCAGTGACCAACAGGCTCTGTTCAGTATCAACATCAAACAACAGGATAATAAACCACAACCCACAATAAACCTACTAGCTACTACTCTGTGCTTGCAGGTTATCATTACTCCGAGACATACATGCATTTGTTGACACTCGTATAACAGGAAATGGGCTATACAAAGAAAGAAAAACAAGCTATACTAAAGCATCTAAGATCGGAGCAAAATAAGCTCAGAGTTCAAAATGAAGAACTTATGAAAAAGAAAGCACAACAAACATATCAAAAAGTACTCAGAAGGTTGAATAGTGTCAGTGTAACATTGTGGGACATAAAGTTGAATGACATTTTTCAAGTTGAAAGAAAACAAAAGTTGATTGCTAAAAATTTAATTAAAGATATTCAGAATATGAAGAGAAAGATCTTGTTCGAAAAACAATTACCGAAATAGTTGAGATTATGCATTTTATAAATAAGTAATGTACAAGTGTAATTAATTTAGGAAGTAGGAGAGTAACATAAGTCTAAGCTTCTTCCGGAATATCTTCGTGGAAGTATTTACCTTCGGTGGTCTCAGCAATGATTCCAGCTCTAATACACCAATCGCCAAATGGCTCACCATCGTCTCTTTCCACGCTCCATCTTTTGAATAGATGTTTTAGTATTTCCAAGATTTCATCTTCTTTGATGGAATACCTATAAATTTTGTTCAAACGTTGTCCATGATGACCACCACCCAACATCAAATTGTATGCACCGAGTGCTTTACCAACAAGTGCAACTTCTGCAACCCAAGGTCTCGAGCAACCGTTTGGGCAACCAGTCATTCTCATGACAATAGAATCATGTCTCAAACCAAATTCTTCTAAAGCTTCCTCCAATTTTGAGATTAGCACGGGTAAATATCTTTCCGATTCAGCCATTGCCAAACCGCAAGTCGGGAATGCAACACAAGCAGCAGATGATAATCTCAAGGCAGAGAAATCAGCGTTATCTAATTTGTACTGAGCCAATAATTGTTTGACATTGTCCAAATCTTCATCTTTGATATTGGATACAAGAATGTGTTGGTTTCCAGTAAGTCTGAATTCTCCTGATTTGTTATTATTCTGTAAATATTCGGCGATTTTACGTAAACCAGTCTTCTGTGGTAATTCAACAGTGTCTTCAATTCTTCCGTTCTCGATGAAAGCGGTGAAATGATTGAATCTTAATTCATCTTTACACCATCCAAAATGGTCGACGTTGTTTTCAATTTTGAAAGCTCTTGGTTCTTCAAACTTGTATCCCAACAAATCTTCAACTTTAGATTTGAAAACTTCAACCCCCAAATCATCAATAGTATACTTTAATCTAGCGTGTTTTCTGTTGGTTCTATCCCCAAAGTCTCTTTGAACTAACATGATCTTTTCACAGGCTATGTGAACTTGCTCTTTTGACACGTATCCAAACATAGAACCAGTTCTTGGATATGTCCTTTTATTGTTATGAGTTGAACCCATACCACCACCAACTAATAAATTGAAACCTACAACTTCGTTATTTTCTACAATGGCAATTAAACCAATATCATGAGCATAAACATCAACATCATTATATGGAGGTACAGTTATAACAATTTTGAACTTTCTTGGTAAATAGGTTACACCATATTGTGGTTCAATGTCAGCTAATACATTACCAGCAACCAAAGTTTTCTTTTTAGTAGGACCTCCTTTACGATTTTCCCAGGCTTCCTTATCACCAGGTTTATCACTTGGCATGTCACCTTCTAACCAGATTTCATGATACGCGGTTGTTCTAGGTAATAAGTGTTCTGAAATTAATGTACCAACCTCAGAAACTTGACCATGAATCTTGGCATTATTGGGTAAGGCAGAAACCATAACATTTCTATTGACATCACCACAAGCAGCCAAAGTATCCATCAAGGTAGAATTCATACCTCTGATGGCAGGTTTCAAATTATGTTTAACAACACCATGTAACTGGAATGTTGCTCTTGTAGTTAACTTCAAGGTACCATTACCTCTTTCATCAGCTAGTTCATCCATTTTCATATATTGCCTTGGAGTAGCGATACCCCCTGGTAATCTTACACGAACCATAAATGCGTAGGCTGGCTCCAAACCTTGAGCTTTACGTTCATCTCTAAGGTCACGATCATCTTGCATGTAAATACCATGAAATTTAGTTAATTGTTGATCGACAGCCGAAATGGAACCAGTGGATTGGTTTTGTAATTCTTCAGCGATAGTACCTCTAAGGTAATCAGAGCCAATCTTCATATCTTCATTTGTAATTGGTTTTGGTTCTTCAACACCTTCAACGTTATTAACACGCAATGCAGTCCAAATCTTAGGAATCCATTCATCATATCCAGTTGAAAATCCATCAGCATCTTGATCATCACCTAGACCAATTTCAGCTAATTCAACACCACCATAAAGTTGAAGTTTTGCAAATAGATCCTTAGCTGGTTTATTGTAGTAACGTTTATCTTCCTTTCTTGGCCAATATTGAGAATCACCTAGTCCAAACACTGAGAATTTTATAGTTGATAAATCTAAATCAGTTGAACTTTTCAAACCATCCCAAAATTGTTTACCATTTGTTGGGAATTCACCTTGACCTGAAGTTGAAGTAACAAACACGATATTAGTCTCGGTTGATAAATCTTCAATTGCAATGTCATCCATCTGCAAAACTACTGATTTCAAACCTCTTCCTAAAGCTTGTCTGTTTATCTTTTTAGCCAAAGCTTCAGCATTACCACCGTCAGACGCAAAGGCAATGGTCATTGGTGGTCCAGATAACCCTTGTAACAATTGAGCAAATGATTCATCGGCAATCTTAGCTTGCTTTGCTTTGGCTTCTGTATTAGCAGTTGCGGTTAAGTTTCTTGATAATAATGGATTTTTAGCCGCAAGTAAAGTCAATCTGTTCTCTCTTTCCAAAAAGTCTTGTAATTGCTTTCTCAAGTTAGATGAATCCAATTTAAATACTTCAGTCTCTTTTTCAATAGTTGGATCATATCTATACAATGGCCAGTACCCACCATCTACAGCCTTCTTGGTCTCCTGTAAAATAGTCAAAGTAATGTCTGATTCACTTTTATATGGTAGGTAAGCCAAAACAATTGATGGACCATTGAATTTTTCAGCTTCAATAAATGCTTGTAATACTTGAGTGTAGGAGGAATAAATGGCAACTGAGGCAACATAGCAACCACCGTAGTTCATTGCATATAATCCAACATCCTTTTTGCGAAACCCGTTGACTGTTTTATCATTTCTTTTATCAGCAAATGGTTCAGAGTCAATGATTAACATATTGATATTCTTACCTGAAGTTACAACACTATGAACGCCGGATGAACCTAAATCGTAAGACCAAGCATCAGAGCCGATCAACCAATTATTTTTAGTTTCAAAACTGTCACGCAAAGCTAACAATTCACGAGCAGCACTTGTAGATTCATCAGTTTTCAATAAGTTTATTATTTTAGTGGGTAATCTATGTTCAACCACACCTAACTCTCGAATTTGAACTAACCATTGTGAAAGATAGCCAATTAATTTTCCGTTATCGATAGTGTGGAATTTGTTGTCTTGAACAGCTATTTGTACCAAGCTGATTAACTTCTCTTGTTGTTCTTGATCATATAGAAATGATCCAAATCCAAATTCTGGGTTTGTATGTAACCCAATGTTGTCAGTCTGAAACTCATTCAAAATGTTTAAATTGGTCAGGTTAATTTGTTGTAACACCTTCAAATAAGCTTGCTCCAAATTATACGCTTCTGATACAGCTTGCAAGTACTTTTCCTTTGTTTGTTGAGAAGACTTGGTTGAAATTTCGGTATTTACCTTACCGAATGACAAGTTTTGTACTGGTTTTTCAGATTGGACATTTTTTATCAAATTAGAAATAGCTTGTGGGAAATCTTCGACATTACCAAATGTGGCTGATACAATTTTGGTGAAATTTTTCAAAGTCTGGTATTTCGAATACTCTGCAAAAAAATCAAGTAATAGTGGAGCAAATGTAACAAATGGTGTAGTGGATTGTTGCACGATAGTAAGGGTTTCCACATGTGAGGGAATCAAACTTAGTAAATGTTGTACTTGAAATGGTTGATAAATTTTGATACTAATTAATAAAGCACCTTCTTTCTTGGCTGCATTAAATAACGCATCGCTCAATTGACCCATATATAAGATTGCATCCTTTTGCTTGTTGAACTTGTTGACAATTGCAAATGGTTTAATTTCGAAACTGTTGATCACTCCATTCAATGATAATTCTGTTAACGATTTCAATAAAACACCGTCCGAAAATTTGACTGAATCATTGTACTCTGAGTTTGGAGCAAAAAAATGGAAAACTGAAGAGCTCAACTTTTCAGCCAAGTTATAAGCCAAATTTGCAAAACTATAAGCTTCTTGAGAAGTTTGAGATATCAATATTGGCAATTGAAGATCTCTTAAACTTGTAACAAGCGCATAATCAAAATTGGTGAGCTCGACATGGGATACAACTTTGTTTGACTTAAATACGGATGATGATAAGAATGGTAAATTCTTCAAAAGTGTTAGTCCGTCGGTGAAAACCGTAAAGAATTCCGACTCTTGGGCATCCTCTTTATCTGCAGTTGAGCTTTCAATAACATGGTTTTCTATTACAGCATATGGATCATTTGAATTTATCAAGATATTTGCTTTGGGGAATATACTCGTAAATGAAGATTCGACTGATTTAGCGGGTTGGGTAACAAAAACAGTGCCACCAATATTGAAAACCGTCTTAGCAATAGCTTCTTGTTGACTTACACCCATGATAAACTAGTACGATGGTAGGACTACTCTTCAAAAGAACTATGGATGAAAGAGAAATTGAACTTTGGTAACACACTTGCTGAAGGAATTGACTATGTATATATGAGTAGTAATTAATAGAAAGTGAATCTGAAGAGATGTGGTTATATGCATGAATATAGTGGATTACTTCACGGCACGTGCAATGGCTCCAAGTGTTCCATGAATGTCACTTGTATCGATTGGCATGGTATAAATTTTCATCTTATTTCACATATATTACGTTCTTTAAGATAGTTCATAGCCCATGCTTATGGGGTTTGAAACTGTTCTCTGTTCCTTTGCTGACTGTGTGTTCTCCCTCTATCTTTGCTGGTTTTGCACCTATTCGCCAACCATAAAAAATATTTGCTACCGCTGTACTTAGTACTACAAAAGATTTCAGCCTTGTACATGGCGCCGTTTGCTGATGTACAGCTCTATCAAGTAAACGTATAAGCTGAATGTGTTTTATGCTATGACAATTTGTATGCTTTTCAAAATATTACTAAAATTTCACTTTAATTCACAGAAAATAGTAAAAGCGACGTCTCAAAATATATTAATTAATATAATAAAAAAAATTGTATGTACATTATCCCATTACTAAACACCTTGCTTCACCACTAATTGTCACTATCGACGTCTATTTGGCGATCTCTTCCAAGCTGCATGATCCTTTGGTCGATAATTCAAAGTTCCAATACACGAGGTATACGGTACCAAATGATTGTAAGCTTCTTTTCCATTTGTTGGAGACTTGATATTTGTATATGCTTTATATACAGATAATGGAGTCCACTCAACATCACGGTCTGTTTTCTTTCTTATTGATTTTGGTATTTCTTGGGGTGAAGGTGATTCACCATTTAGGAACAAATCTTGTATCAAAAACTCCTCTCGAATAGTCTTCCTCACTGCGTCACTTATTGATTTAGGTTCGAGATTTGCCAACCGCACTTTAATATTATTTAATAGATTCACTGGACCACTTGTTTCGTCATTTGGCCATTCATAGATGGGAGATGTTACAAAGTCGTCAAAATCAAAGAGTAACTGAGATGGCGATTGAAATAATTGCATCAGTATCAGCAGTGTATTGGTTGTGGTTGTGATTGTATTTTGGTGGGGATGATCCTGTATTATGTGGTAATTGTTGGTAGCATCTTCATTGTCATGGCTATTCAATTCGTCTAGTGAGTGTGAGTGAAACTGATCCAAGTGCATCTCATGATCATGAATCTCTTGTTGCAACATTTTGTCATCATGCTCCGACATAAATATAGGAGTTGAAGTATTTGCAACAGAGATACCAGTACCCGTACCAGCAGCATCGTCAATTTGCATTACATTTTCTTTATCGATCACATAATCTAAAAAATAATTAGAGTCCATATGATTTGAAAACGAGTACTCCTCTACTGACTTGCCATGATGATTGCAATGATTGCTACTTGTGATATTGCTATTATCCCTGTGACAGTGACTCGAAATATTGTGAGTACTGTGATTATGGTTGTCTACAAATCCAAGAAAATCAGTTGTTTCAGTGTCATACTCTGAAGAAAACGAAGGTCTCAACAGCTGTAAAGTATGATTGGATATCGAGGGAGATATCTCAAGTTCATTATCCAAACTGTGTTGTTGAATTGTATGATGGGTAATATGTAAAGACTCCCAATCCGCACCAGTAATATCAATATTAGAACTTGTGGAATTATAAATACTATTGTTATTATTAACATTGTGATTATTGTCTACTCTATTATTATTACTATTATTTAAGTTATTACTAATATTATTATTAGTTGAACAATTATCCGGAAAGTGAAAATCATCATTGTAATTCAAGACCATTTCTAGGTGGAAAAGTAGGGAGGGGAGAGGGGCAGTAGTATATAATAATATTTTTATTCCTTTTTGACGTATGTTCGTAAAAGTATAATTGAATAATGACACTTTAGCCCACTTCTGAAAATCTTTGAATAGGCTTCTGGTTGGTTTGAAACTCTCTCCACGCACAACAACACTTTTAACTAAATTTTCAAACGTAAATAAAAGGTGATAATATTAGAAAAGGTGGAAATTTGGAAGTATATTCTATTTCTTCAAGATAACAAAAAAATGAAAGAAAAATTTGCAATCAATAGGTAAAGCAAGAATGCAAGTTATAAAAACAACGAAAATGTGGGAAGAAAAGATTTATATGATATGATATGATATGATAATTATATGCTTTTTTCTTTAGCAAGGATAAGGGGGATATATTTAATAATGTGTCAAAAATGTGGAAAATTCTTTAGATTGAATATGTAACAACTACTAAATATACATTTGCACAAGAGAAACTTAGGGTTTTAGATGCAAAACTGGAGCTATTTTTTAAAACCACAAAAGAGGGTTAACGAGAAAGGACAAGTACAAAAGAGAATTATTCTATCTGTGGTTAATAGTTGATTTGTGTAGGTAGATTTTCGCAGTCTATTTTGTTTGTTATTCGATTCTCTTTTTCGCAACCAAAATAAACCAAACTCTATGGACAATTTGAAAATTGGTATGGGGTGTGTTGATAAGATATCGATATCGACTGAATTATAGATTTTGATATCAACAAATGGTACATTATCAGAACTATACACCGTACACCCACTTCTACTGGAAGATAGAAAACAGGGAAAGGGCAAGGCAGTTGTGAGGCATTTTACTTGTAATTGCAGTAATTCACAGTGCATTCCGTAAAAAGAGCGTGTATATCACCACAAAAAATGAGATGAAAAATTTACACTCCTAATGTGTCAACCCGATTCAGGAGCTTGGTGCTTGCAAATAGTTGTTCTTATTCTTTCACTATTTCTTGACTGAAATTAAAATTGAGGAAATTTTAGAATGCTCAAGTTTAGATTCAATAGTGCCGGACATTTGCTATTAAGAAGTAGAGTCCAACGTAAGCAATCTCAAGAAATATTCACAAGACTCAATAGTAGAATCACACCAAGACAAAGATGGCCCGAGCTACTAGATTCAGATTTCAACAAGGATCCTCAGGGGGGCAAAGAGGAACAACCAGACTATGTTAAATTGATATTAACGTCGAGAGTTTATGACGTTGTGCAAGATGCCGGTACCCCATTGTCCCATGCCATAAATTTGTCCCATAGATGTGGATCAAACATATATCTTAAAAGAGAAGATTTGTTACCTGTTTTTTCATTCAAGTTGAGAGGTGCTTATAATATGATTGCACATTTACATTCTAGCTCCCCAAAGCAACCAATATCAGGGGTCATAGCATGTTCAGCTGGTAATCACGCGCAAGGTGTTGCTTTTTCTGCAAGTAAATTGAATATTCCTGCAACAATAGTCATGCCCACTCCTACCCCGTCTATTAAGTATACCAATGTTTCGAGATTGGGCTCTCAAGTTGTATTGTATGGTGATGATTTTGATTCTGCAAAACTGGAATGTGCAAGATTGAGTGAAGAAAATAATTTAATCAATATTCCCCCTTTCAATCATCCGTATGTCATTGCTGGTCAAGGTACTATCGCTTTGGAAATTACCAGACAATTGAGACTAGACAAATTAAGTGCCATATTTGTTCCTGTTGGTGGTGGAGGTTTGATTGCTGGTGTTGCTGTTTACTTAAAACATATTGCTCCTCATGTTAGAATTATTGGTGTTGAAACTTACGACGCTGATGCATTATATCAATCATTGAAAAATAACGAACAGACCGTATTAGATAAAGTCGGACAATTTGCTGATGGTACCGCTGTTAAAGTCTTAGGGGATGAAACTTGGAGACTTTGTCAAGGTTTAGTTGATGAAGTTGTACGCGTAAACACCGACGAATTATGTGCAGCTATCAAAGACATTTTTGAAGATACTAGACTGATAACCGAACCTTCAGGTGCATTATCAGTCGCTGGTTTGAAGAGATATATCGAGGATCATCCAGAAATTGATCACAGGGACAAAACTTATGTTCCAATCTTATCAGGTGCAAACATGAACTTCGACCGTTTGAGATTTGTAAGTGAAAGAGCGGTTTTGGGCGAAGGTAAAGAGGTCTCATTGGCTGTTACTATATCCGAAAAACCAGGAGAATTTGCCAGATTACAAAAAATTATCAACCCAAGAGCAATTACTGAATTTTCTTACAGATGCCATGGCGAAAATGCCGCCAATATTTTTGTGTCTTTCAATGTCGTTGACAAAAATAGAGAAAAGGTAGCAATTTTAAATGCAATGATTGAAGCCGGGTACGAAGTTGTCGATATTTCTGAAAATGAGTTGGCCAAATCTCATGGTCGTTACTTAGTTGGCGGTAAATCAAATATTACAAAGACTAACACAGAAAGATTGTATCAATTTGAATTCCCTGAAAAACCAAATGCATTATTCAACTTCTTACAAGCTTTAAGAACCGATTGGGACATCAGTTTATTCAATTATAGAAATCATGGACACGATGTTGGCAAGGTCTTGTGTGGTTTCATACTTCCAGAGGGCTCAGAAGATGATTTCCAAGAGTTCTTGAAGAATGTCGGCTACACATTTGTTGATGAGTCCGACAATGTGTTTTACAAAAAATTTTTAAGAAATTAAAAACGTGTATTTTAGTTTCTATATACATGTGCATATTATTAATTAATCATCACGACGTAAAAATGCTTGATAAGCTTCATTTCCAATTGATATTCTACCTGTCGCTTTCATTTGTTTCTTTCCCTCTTTTTGTCTTTCCAACAACTTCTTATATCGAGATATATCAGCAGCGTGCAACTTTTGGGTAACATCTTTTCTTTTAGCCTTGATAGTTTCTCGTGCAACCACTTTACCGCCAACTTTAGCCTGAATTGCAACTTCAAATAATTGAAAACGTAGATATTTTTTGAATCTTGTTACATAATCTTTTCCTCTGGATTGGGCTTGTGACTTATGGATAATTGTAGTTAATGCATCTTGTGGCTCTCCATTAACACAAAGTTCCATTTTCACGATATCGGACTTTCTATAACCAGCCTCTTCATAATCCAACGAAGCATATCCTTTAGTACAACCCTTTAATTTACCAAAAAAGTCCTCAACCAATTGGGCCGTCGGAATTTCATATTTCAATAAGACTTGGCCAGTGTTCAAATATTCAAGCTCCTTCTGTTCACCTCTATTGGCCAAACATAAGGTCATCACAGTACCAACGTATTCATTAGGTACAGTCATGATGGCTTCAACATAAGGTTCCATAAATGCTACAACATCTTGATTTTTATAATTTTTGGGGAAATCATCAGGATTGGTAATGATTTTCTCCGTGCCGCTTTTGTATATGAGTTTATATGGAACTGTGGGTGCAGTTAAAATGATTTTGGCACCATATTCATTTTCCAATCTTTCCTTGAAGACTGATGCATGTAATGATCCTAAAAATCCCAATCTCCACCCTAAGCCCAATGCATTGGACGTTTCTTTTTCCAAAGTGACCGATCTATCATTTAGTACTAAATTCTGCATTTGATCATCCATAGCATTAAATTCCTTACCATCAGCTGGAAAGGCTCCAACAAAAACCATAGGTTTAGGTTCTTCAAATCCTGGTAAGGGTTCCAACCCTGCACTTTTACCCAATTGGAAAAAAGTATCTCCTACTAAAGCTTCACGAGGATTCTTCATACCTGGAATTACGTAAGCTACTTGGCCTGCACTGATACTGTCCATTGGTGTTCTATCTGGGTACATAATCCCCACTTCTTTAACTTCGTAGGATATATTTGAATGAGCTGATAAAATCTTCATTCCTTTTTTCATTTTTCCATCGACTATATGAACCAACATTACAACTCCTACGTAGGGATCATGCCACGAATCAACTAGTAATGCTTTCAACGGTTTGTTTTCATCCCCTGAAGGTGCAGGGATGCTTTTAATTATTGACGGTATTATATTTTCTACATTTAACCCAGTTTTGGCACTTACCGGAATACAATCATTTGGATCCAATTCAAATGTGGATTCAACTTGTTCAACAGATCGTGTGATATTAGCCAGATCAAGATCAATTTTATTTATGATTGGAATCAACTTCAATCCCATACTATAAGCCAAATAGAAATTTGCAACTGTTTGAGCTTGAACACCCTGAGATGCATCAACTAGTAACAATGCTCCACCACAAGATGCATAAGATCTTGAAACTTCCGCTCTAAAATCAACATGCCCCGGGGTATCAACTAAATGCAATAAATAATGTTGTTTGTTTTCAGGATCGGTATAAATCATGGAAACTGTTTGAGCTTTTACTGTGATACCTCTTTCTCTCTCAACATCTAATTTATCTAAAACTTGAGACATAGACCCTGGTTGTATAACACCAGTCAATTCCAACAATCTATCTGAGAGCGTTGATTTTCCATGATCCACATGAGCAACGATACTAAAATTTCTGTAATTCTGAATGGGAATTTGTGATACTCTTTCCTGAAGCTCTTTTCTATACTGCTCTTGATTCAATTTCTGTTTCTTTTCTTCCAATGAGTTTGTTAGTAGTTTTGTTGGTGCCACTGTTGTAGTTGTTGGTGATGATGTTGTTGTTGTTGGCGATGATGTTGTTGTTGTATATGTACTGGATAATAAACGACTGGTTCGTAGTAGCAGTAGTAGCTTATATCTTCTTGCTAGTAGTGGTAGCATTGGTTTGTTGATGATATTTACAGATCTTAAATTGAGCTTGAAATTTTTTTTCATATTGATCCAATCCTGCGATTTATTCAACAGCTCTATTTGCTATACAAACTACGATTGAATTATGTTATACATCTAAGCATTTGCTTTTGCAAATTCGTTAATAAAGTCAACTAACAATTCGACACTCTTCAAAGAAACAGCATTATATATAGAAGCTCTCATACCACCAACTGATCTATGACCTTTCAAACCATCCATATTCTTCTCTGCAGCTTCCTTTACGAACTTAGCCTCTAATTCTTCAGTAGGAAGTCTAAACACAACGTTCATATTGGATCTTACCTTTGGATTCGTCACGGGTAATTTGTATAACTCTGGGTAAGATTCCAATGCATCATATAAAATCTTAGCTTTCTTTTTGTTCGTTTTTTCAATCTCTTCAACACCACCATCCCTGATTAATTTCTCAGTAACTAATTTCAACACATGACATGTGAATATTGGAATAGTATTATAAGCGGAGTTGTTCTTGACGACAGTTGGATAATCAAATGCGATTGGTACTAATGGAATGTTCAACTGTTTCAATTCTTCATCTGAAGGATGTTCTAACAATTCTTTCTTAATAATATAAATGGTCAACCCAGCCAAACCAATGTTCTTCTGCGCACCTGCCATGATCAAACCATATTTGCTAATATCAATCTTTTTGGATAAAATGTTTGACGACATATCAGCTACCAATTCAACACCTTCTGGTAAATACTCTAAGTTTGGGGTATCAAAAAATTCATTTCCGTTGACAGTCTCATTGTCACATACAAATATATAAGCTGTGTTCTCAGCAATTCTTTTCCATGCTGCATATGGTGGAATATCTGCAAAGTTTTGACTTTTGGCATTCAAAACAATATCAACATCAAATCCCAATCTTTTGGCTTCTTCTGCAGATTTCTTTGACCATGAACCAGTAACCGCGTATGCAGCTCTGCCTTTCTTACCAGTCTTTTTGGCATAATTGGCAATTAAATTATAAGCAATCGATGAAAAACCGGTAGTACCACCACCTTGCATAAAGAATACCTCATGAGTACCTGGAATATTCAATAGTTTGATCAAGGCAGCTTTAGTATCATCAATTATCTTTATAGCAGGTTTGGAACGATGAGAGATTTCACCGACACCAATTTTGTCTCCTTGATATGTGATTAAATCGTATGAAGCTTGTTGTAAAACTTCAGTTGGTACTAAAGCTGGACCCGCACCAAAATAGTTTGGTTCTGCACGGTTCAATGTTTTGTGATCTGACATTAAATGCTTTGAGAGTTCTTGATGAGATATGATATATTTGGATTAGGTCAGGTTTTTCACTACATATTTTTTTCTTTTATCGCAGTGTTGAACATCAAGATTGCAAAACTGCAAATGACTAATTTAATATTTCTGACTCTTTCATAGAACTCTTAGACCAGTAATAAAGTATATGATCTCAACATCATCAGTTTCATCTAGTAAACAGTGAAAGCTACATTCCCTCTCCCCAATGTATAAGATCACGGTGCGACATCTTCCTACTATTTTTGAAACCAGTTGCCAGTCTCTCAACTTGACAGTTAATTGTATTTCCTCAAGTTCAGCATTATCCTTCATTAACTCAGTAGGAGCATTTCGAAGAGTTTCTCTTAGGGACTCGGCATCCACGTTTGTTGGTTTATGTACTTCTAATTTGTTGTTCCAACTTAATGTAACTCTAAATTTACCTTCTTCTTCCAATATGAAGCCTAAAAATCCACCATTTTTCCTACTAGCTTGGATTGTAACTGCATCGCTAAATGGTTTCTTTCTAAATTTTTCCAATCTTTTGAACATCGTAACCAACTCGTTCGGTAATCTCATAATCAACCCGATCTCTGAATGCGATGGTTCATGTAGTATATTTTGGGCTTCTCTCAATATCTTCACGGGTATTCTGAAAGTATGATTCACAACGTTGGCATTGATATTCAAATTAGAATAAAATAAAGCCAAAGAAGCAGTCCTCCCGCTTTTGGTGTTCGTACCTTGCCCTCCTGAAGTATCAGTACGTTGTAGTCTTATATTCAATCCTTCACTATTGGCTTTATCAAAATTTTTTAAAGTTTGCAAAAGTAGATCAATGTTTATCTCCATAAGTATAGAGTTATCTCTCATACTTTGTATCTCTATGCTTTCAAATAATGTGGAAGTTGGTAGTTTGAACCAAACCTGTGGCTCCAGATTTGTAGACTGACCATTGATCAGTATCACACATAACTCTTTGGGAGAGAATTTCAAAATCACAAACTTCCGTATATGGGTGATTAATGAGAGTGCTTCCTTGAGCTTTTCTGTGTTTCTGGTCATTAATTTGAGCTTCATCTTGGAATTTTTGAAATATAGTTAACCCACAACCTGTACAATTGAAAAGAAATACGTAACCTTACGTTATTTCTTGTTTGATAGTCTTCTTAAATATGCAAACTAGATCAGTTGTATTTGGTTTGTTGCTTATGTTGCCAAACTCTAGCGAGAGGAAAACAGACCGAATTAAAAAAAAATTTCATAAAATCATAATAGAGGTAGACAGCACCACATCTATCATCATTATTTTCATCAATCAACTCTCGACTACTCATCAATAATGACAGTTGATAGCGAGTTCTCGGAAGAAGAGAGCTTCAAGTTTTTTGGTCTTGGAGGTTGTAATGAGGTAGGAAGATCATGTCACATAATCGAATATAAAAATAAGGTGATAATGTTGGATTCTGGGATGCATCCAGCCTTGAGTGGGCATGCATCATTCCCCTATTTTGATGAGTATGATTTATCCAAAGTTGATATTTTATTGATAAGTCACTTCCATGTTGACCATTCTGCTTCATTACCATATGTGATGCAGCAATCTAATTTCAAAGGAAAAGTATTCATGACTCATGCTACAAAAGCTATTTATAGGTGGTTGATGCAAGATTTTGTTAGAGTTACATCCATAGGAAACTCAAGAAATGAAGGGGGTAGTGAAGGAAATAAAGAGGCAGGTAACTTATACACCAATGACGATATTATGAAATCATTCGATAGAATAGAAACTATAGATTATCATTCTACCCTGGAAATTGACGGGATAAGGTTTACTGCTTATCATGCGGGGCATGTTTTAGGTGCATGTATGTATTTTATTGAAATTGGTGGATTGAAAATCTTATTCACTGGTGATTATTCAAGGGAAGAAAATAGACATTTACATGCTGCTGAAATTCCTCCTGTCAAACCAGATATTTTGATCACAGAATCTACATTTGGTACTGGTACACTTGAACCCAAAGCAAAATTGGAAAATAAATTGACAAGTCATATTCATGCAACTCTAACAAAAGGTGGTAGGGTGTTATTACCAGTGTTTGCTCTTGGTAATGCTCAAGAGTTACTATTGATTCTTGATGAGTATTGGAATAACAACGAAGATCTTCAAAATGTAAGCGTTTTTTACGCCTCTAATTTGGCCAAAAAATGTATGGCTGTATATGAAACATATACTGGTATTATGAATGATAAAATTCGTCTTTCGTCTTCATCAAGCGAAAAATCAAATCCTTTTGATTTTAAATATATCAAATCCATAAAAGACTTATCTAGATTTCAAGACTTAGGCCCATCTGTAGTGGTTGCAACGCCGGGGATGTTACAAGCAGGGGTATCAAGGCAGTTGTTGGAAAAATGGGCACCTGATCCAAAGAATCTTGTAATCTTGACAGGTTATTCAGTCGAAGGTACAATGGCTAAAGATTTATTAAAGGAACCCCAAGTAATACAGTCTGCATCTAATCCAGATGTTTCAATACCGAAAAGGATAGGAGTTGAAGAAATTTCGTTTGCAGCTCATGTCGATTTCCAACAAAGTTCTGAGTTTATAGACAAAATTTCACCATCAAAAATTATACTAGTTCATGGAGACTCGGTGCCTATGGGAAGGTTGAAGTCTGCATTGTTAAGTAAGTATGCGTCACGTAAAGGAACTGAACAGGAAGTCAAGGTTTTTAATCCTAGAAACTGTGAAGAATTATTGATTGAATTCAAAGGGTTGAAAGTTGCTAAAGTGCTAGGTTCTTTAGCTGAAGAACAACTACAAATTTTGAAAAAGGAAATACAAGATAAAATCGAACAAGAAAATGGTAAAATTACGGAATTGCAAGACGATGGAAATGCAATGGATGAAGAAAAGAAGGGATACGATAAGATTGATGATAAGACAGATGAAGAAACGAATGGATCTTTAGTTGACGTATTGAAAACAGGTCAAGTTTTGTCCGGTGTGCTAGTATCTAAGGATTTTGACTTAAATCTTGTTCAGTTGCAAGATTTACACGAATTTACACAATTATCAACATCGATAGTCAAATCAAAAATGAATATCAAAATAAATGCTGACATATCCTTAATGATATGGCATTTGAAACAAATGTTTGGTTACATTAATATTATAAATGATGATGATGAAGAATGGGAATGCGTGATAATGAATGTTATTGATATTTTGATTGATAGAACGAAAAGTCCAGGCTTGTTCGTCACCGTGGAATGGATAAATGATAATTTGATGGCTGATTCGTTAGCCGATAGTGTAATTGCTATATTGTACTCCATTGATTCTTCACCGGCGTCTGTCAAACTTTCTTCAAAAAGTCATAATCACAATCATAGTCATGTCAAAGCAGAAAGTGACACGGATATAGGTGAAGTAGCAGAAGCTCATTCAAATACAGATATTGCAAATAGAATCAAAAGAATCTCTCTACTATTACAGGCACAATTTGGTCAATCATTGAAAGATTTAGACAACGATAGAGCAGAAATAACGATTGGTAAGACAATAGCAAGTATAAATTACAGAAACTTGGAAATTAAGTGCTCTTCAAAGGTTTTAAAAGACCGTATTGAAAATATAATCAAACGTGGATGTTCATTAGCTGCTCCATTAAGTCAATCTCAAAAATAATATAAATAGGTGGTAGTGTACAAAAATACAAAAATTTCATACAAAACAAATATCTTAAGACATCAAGCACATCTCTACTCAATCGTCATCATCACAATGAGGTATGATACCCACTCTTCTAGATCCAATGAAACAGTACTAACAATAATGACATACAGCGAACTTATAGATCGACCAAGGTCAGAATTAACGGAACTTGAGTTGAAAAAAATTGAAGAGTTTGAGTTCACTCATGGCCCCATGTCTTTAATCTACAATGCAGTTAAAAACAATACCTCCATAATAATATCATGTCGTAATAATCATAAATTGATTGGAAAAGTACGTGCTTTTGATAGACACTGTAATTTGATTTTAGAGAATGTCAAGGAGTTGTGGACGGAAAATATCAAGAACAATAAAGGGAAGATTGTGAAGTCTGTGTCTAAGGAGAGATTCGTTAGTAAAATGTTTCTCAGAGGTGATTCAGTTATCATCATATTGAAAGCATAAATAGGATAAATCGATGGAAGATGATGGTTTGCGGTTGCATGTTACAGAGTATTATGTATTATAGTATATTACACGATAAAAATAAATGTTACAAAATACGTCATACGCCAACACGTAGGATGTTTTGACCTTGGTGTCTAAATCGGATAACATCATGCCTTTCCAAGATATAAAGGGCCTTTTCCAATGCTGAAGCACTTGCTTTACCTGATTCAACGAATTCTTTCCTCAAAGTTTTGTAAGCGGTAGACCAACCAATTGGTAGTCTTCTTCTCAATTCTTGTTCAACTTTCTTGATTTCTGTATTCAATGTGGCATCATTATGGTTACCAACACCTTGGTCAACGGCATCCATTGTAGAAGCGGTAAATAGTCTTATAGCTTCTTCAACGTGTTCTTCCGTTGCTACTGGTGAAAGCCTCAATTTTGCTAACGATTCGGTTATACGTATAATGGCTTCCAATTGTCTTACTGTAATTGGAATTGAAGATCTTTCATTCATTTCAGCTTCGTTGATTTGTAACCTTCTTCTAATAGAAACAAAATGTGATGATAATCTTTCTGAAGCTTCAGCACTAAGACGAGGTGCACATCTCATTTTAACATACTGTATGTATCTTTTCATGGTCTCTATTGGAATCTCACCTTCTTGTTGTAATTCTTGCGCCTTACCTCCAGCATGAACATTCATGACATGCTGAGCTATCGAAATATCTCTACTTTCATTATGGTCATCTTTGACAATGAAAATCATATCAAATCTTGACAAGATAGTACTTTGAAAATCAATGTTTTCACCTGGGCTTTTGAATTCGTCATATCTACCGAATACGGGATTAGCAGCAGCCAATACTGAGGTTCTAGAATTTAAAATTGTAGTAATACCAGCTTTCGCTATTGATATGGTTTGTTGCTCCATAGCTTCATGAATGGCAACTCTATCTTCATCTCTCATTTTATCGAATTCATCAATACAAACAACACCACCATCAGCTAAAACCATAGCACCACCTTCCAAGTAAAAATCTCTAGTTTGAGGGTCTCTTTGCACGGAAGCAGTCAAACCAGCAGCGGAAGAACCCTTACCGGAAGTATATACAGAAATTGGGGCAATTTTCTCAACGAACTTCAATAATTGGGACTTAGCAGTACCGGGGTCACCTAGTAACAAGACGTTAATATCACCTCTTAATCTCATGCCATCAGGTAATATTTTCTTCGAACCACCCATCAATAAACATGTTATGGCTTTTTTAATATCTTCGTTACCATAAATAGAAGGAGCAATAGAATTTGCAAAAATATCATACAAGTTAGGTATACGAGACATTCTCAAAAACTCTTCTTCTTCTTCTTCGCTAAATGTAATACCTTGACCATTAGCACCATTATCAATATCAGTTTGAAAACCAAGGGTTTTCAAATACGGATTACGAATAGCAACATTACTAGTATTATTATTACCCGTCTTCTGTTTTGACTGAAATATGGCATAAATACCAACTATAGTAACTCTTGTACCAGGGACAACTTGATTTGTTAAGTATCTATCGGCTTGCAATAGAACATGCCTAGGCATTTCACCAACTGGAACCATGTCTGGAGATTCTTGTAATTTTAAAACTTGTTGATCGACAAAAGTCGATTTATCATGCACAATAACATAGGAATCTTTTGGACATTTCTCTTGAGTTGAATTTGAATCATAATTGTGAGGACTCTGACATTTTGGTAACTGAATTTGACCAAAACCTGATTTTACCTTGATTTTCATGGTATGTTTACAGGCACGGCAAATCAATTGCACTTGGGTAGCTCTTGAGGTCAATACTGAGGCAGATATGATTATGCCGCTTATCCTAACGATTTTAGCAATATGCTCAGAGTCCAAATGTCTTATAGAAGTCTTGTTGGCATTTGAATATAAGATCAATTGACAGATTGGAAAATCTTGTGGTACATCTTCATTGGATAGGTAGGCAATTCTTTTAGCGACATCTGTGATTGCATTTTCGAACAATGGAATCATTTCTGCTGGGTCATCAGTTAATTTCTTATTCAACTCTTCATTGAAACCAATTAGATGTTCTGTATCGACTTTTAGGTAGTAGTTATTAATCAACAAGTTTTCTCTCAACTGATCTCTATATATGAATTGTGAGTCCAATCTAAATTCCAACACAAATGAACGAAATGCCTTTGTTACTTCATTGAAGGAGTTATCTTGCGGTTCTTCACCAGGTAGCACTTGAGCAGTGTATACACTTGGTCTTTCGAATGACATTTTTGATGAACGTATCTATGGAGTAACGTGATGTGTTGAAAGGTAGGGATGGCGAATTTAAGTCTAAATCTTGTGTTGTAACAAATATGAGACTGTAGAGAATCTGGTCAAGAGTATATAACTTCGATTTGATGGGACGTGTACAATTAACTATCCCAATTGAGTTAAATTGAACTTTATAGGACAAGCGCGTTCAAATTTATACGACGCGGTAGTGTAATTGACAGTAAATACCGATCACTCTCAACCCCATCACTCGCCACACCTGGTAGATAGTAGAGAGAGCTATGTTTAGACATCTATCAAGATCAATATGTACCTCGAGGATCCTACATTCATTGCCGAACAAGAATAGGTTGCCGCCTAGACCAAAATGGTTGATAAAGGAGGAGGAAATTAATGAAAAATTTCTCAAAGGTGGAAAAGGACCAGGAGGTCAAAAGATCAACAAGACAAACAGTAAAGTGCAATTAACTCACATACCCACAGGCATAGTTGTTACGTGTCAAGCGTCACGATCACAAGAGCTGAATAGGAAGAAAGCACGAGAAATATTAGCACACAAGTTAGATGATTTGAAAAATCCTGGTACTAGTCGGAACAGTGTTATTGCTGAACGAGCCCAGAAGGTGAAACAAAACATGACAAAAAAGACAACAAGAAAGTATAGACATCTTGAAGAAGAAAAGCAAAAGCAAAAGCAAAAGCAAAAAGAGGAAGAAGAAGAACAATTTGAAGTGGAAGATATTGAGGATGAATTTGATAAATTTATAAAAACAGCCAAAGTTGATGTATAAAACGAGGTAGTGTACTGTTGCCACAGATATATACAATCAATAGTTTTGCAACCAACTGTTTACATTTTTCAACTATCAACGAAAATCAAAGGATTTCGACAATATTGGCATTCCCAAACCATAGGTTTCTCCGCTTGTATTGATCAATCAATTGTTCGGTATCTAGATGGGTATTTCGAACGCCGTATTATTGACAATTATTGCAGTCACATTAGCACTAATTTTATGGCTTATATTTCTTATTGGATACTGTCTGGCTCCATACTGGCCGTACTTTTTCAACACCATTAAAAGACGTCAAATAAGAAGCATTTTAAAAGAGTTTGTAGCTACCCAACCAGTGATGCATCCGGTCCCGACAGATTTAGAGCATCAAAATATTTCACTGACTAGCCCTGAACTTGAAGATGCACAGGGAACAATCGAAGATGGTTCAAACATTGCATTAAACAGTTTTCCGATGGGCTCAGGAGACAAAACTATTGACGATACGGCTCGTTTATATCAACCCAGACCTTTATCGAATTTACAATCGGACGAGACTAATGATCTGGATTTCAAAAGTGTTCTTGATAACTTTGATAGAATTAGTTATGGAAGTGGATTGTTGATGAGGAAAGAGATAACCAAAAGCAAGAGAACATCGGAACTTAAAAGCAATACTACAGATGATATCTTCCGTACAATTATTGCACACCCTACAGAATCTCAACAATCTTTGTTGGCTGAACAATTTGATTCATTTTCTCGTACGTTGATGTTACAGAATTATTTACAAACTCACACACACAGAGATGAATTGACAATCAGAAAAGTAAGTGATCCATTTTCGGAAAGTTTCATTAGTATTGGTGGAATTGTTGTTGTCGTAAAGCCATTTCATGGTTGTAAAGATTATGAATTCAGGTCTTTACATACAGGTGATTTGCTTCGTATTATCAAATTCTATGTTCCTGATGAAACTAAACCAGATATTGATGGCTCCATAAAATCCATTCAAATCAAGAGCAAATCTCCAACTACGTCTCCAGGATCTAGTAACGAGAACTCTCCTAATGTAAGTTCAGTCAACGGTAACGAAATAATAATTGATAAATCCGATCCAACTCATGCTAAGATTTGCTGTACAGGAATCTTGCTCAATACTTATTTGGATTTCAGTCCTATTAATAATGCATTAACTTTGAAGATTAAAAATGATGAATTGTTACAGGAAAACGAATTATTGAAAGATTTCCCATTGAGTATAGTTTCCTTAGAAACAACAGTCTTGAAGACTGTACTAAATGACTAAATTATTTCTTTTGTTGTGCTAAATTTTTCCAGTTTTCTGATGTTTTCAACGCATCTTGCCAGTTTGCTTGTATAACTTTTATATCATTTTGTAAATTTTTAATTATTGACTCTGAGTTTTTATCAAAACTTGCAGAGTTTATGTATTCTAATAAATTAGAAATATTGTGATACAATTTATAGAATTCATTTAATATTGGTCTCGCAATCAGTTCTAGGTTATCAATTTCATTGAAATAATCTTGAATTGTCTCAATATCTGCTGTAATATTTTGAAGATCAATTAGATCCAGCGGGTTTGGTAATTTTGCAATCGAAACTTCTTGTCTAATCTTGAAATCTGATAGCATTTGATTCATTTTCCCACAATAGTTCTTCACACTTTCCATAAACTTTGTAGATTTATAATTCTCTTTTGCTATGCTCTCCACAATCCTGACATACTGGTTTGAGACCTCAGTTAATTCGTTATCTATTATAGATTTTGAGTCAATAATTATATCAGAATTCGTAGCCATTATACCAGTTGCATTCTCTATTATCGGTGCATTATTGACAATTCCTTTAAACGACTCCTGGGACATCGGTATTCCAAATTCAATTGAAGAAGATAGATTACTCTTTTCTAACAATTTATTCTTCAAATTCTCAATCTCCAAACTCTTCTTCTTTAACTCAACTCTATATTTTACTTTTAAGTCGATAGACCAATTTTTCATTTTACTTAGATTCTTCCCCTGCAATTTATTTACTTTTTTCAAATGATAGATCTCCTTAACTAACGTACTTTGATCCAATGATTTACCTTTGTTGGCGCTTTTTGCTTGATTCAAACTCTTTTCTAATTCCTCTACTCTTTTATTCAACTCCTCAATCTTTCTCTCCTTTTCCAACATATTCTCACTGAAAACCTTCTGCTGAGCTCGATTCTTATCAACAGCAACAACCAAAGAATGTATTATGTTAATCAAGTTTTTGTCATTATTGTATAGTTTCTCTGTTACTGCTAATTTTTTAAGATTTGGGATCGTTTCATGTTGATCTGATATTAGTTCATTCCAATCTATACAATTAAATAGGAGATTTTCATCTATGTATGCGCGTGACATTAAGGTTGAGTTTAATGTACTAGCTGCAAACTTGATATTGGAGATGTTTATTGGTGGGAGCAGATCTGGCATCGTTGATTGCAAAAGTAAATGTAAACAGGGATGCTTTGTTTTGGTTTCTATTTTTTTGATCTCAATCGCAACTTTCTATTGCAATAAAATGCCAACAAGGGAATGTCGGGGAACTTGATATTATAGTATGAAAATATTTAGAAGATTATAAAATTAATGATTAACAGCTTGCCTATCATCTTGCAAATCAAGAGTCTCAGATAGCATGTTGTACATGTGTCACAAGAAATTGGCTTTTTCAAACATGGTACTTGGTCTGATATCATGAAAGTGATTGTTCATTTCTTCATTTCTACATTAATCATTTTATAAATAATATTCGTTCATCAATTTCGAATAAAGATATAAAATTTATACATTGTTTCAATATGTTGAACTTAAAACCATGCAAGCAACTCGAATTAATGAGCTTCTTCTTCTACTTCATCGATAACAAAGTAATCTTCATCAGATTTAGCTTCTTCAACAGGAGCAACTGATTCAGTTTCAACGTCACTAGCTTCATACTCTTTAACAGCTTCAGTTGAAAGTTCTTGGGATGGTACAGATGGCTTAGCTGGCAACTGGAATGCTTTTACAGCACTGTCAATTTCTTCTTGACTAATTGCTTTTGGTTTGAATTGTTTGATTTGTTGAATATATAAATCACCAATTAAATTTGATCTTCTTGGGGTGACTGAAAATAATCTTCTTGAAGATAAACGCTAAAACAAATAAAGTTAGTATTCTGATATCTTTCATTATTGAATGAATGAGACTGATCAGCCTAGGAGTAAAGGTGACTAGGGGCAAAGGATTATGTGCAACAATTGTCAGCACTGTAAACATAGAAATAATTGAGCCTGAAGGTATTCCATTAATAAGTCTTATAAATTACTGTGAAATGCTGAGTATTTCATCTATTCATGAATACGTATATGTGTATTCCCATGATAAATTTCAATCAATTAGTCGATTCACCTTGTCTCCCTGTATTGCTAACTGTCTATTTTGTAAATTTCGTTTGTCAATTTCTAATATGTCGGATGCATAGTAATCGAGTCAATCTGTCCTTTCTCATTTTCTGTAATTTCTTGTAACATAAAATCGTAGATCACATACAACAATAGGTCTAAACATCTTTAACTATTCTATATTATGCTGTTCAATAGATATCGTTGAATGGATTTCTTCCTCTTTTTTTTCTATATTTTTTTCACCTTAGTTATGGTTTTAACTATGTGCGAATCGCATATACTAAACTTTACCACGTATAAAAGAGGTAGTGTACTGCTCACCGTTTCTACTATGGAACTGAAAAAATAATAGCTTTCAATTGGTCAGTAAACTTTATCACGTGATCGGTTATAATGTTCCGATTATCTCATCTTAAGATCAATCATAATTTAGTACTCGTATCATCAAGTAACATCACCATTTGGTCAAGATATGCCGAAATATTACTGTGATTATTGTAAATCGTATTTGACTCATGACACAATGAGTGTGAGAAAATCTCATTTGATAGGTAAAAATCATATACGATATTACTGCAATTATTATGAAGCAAAAGCCAAAGAAACGGGAATATGGGATCCCCTGGAATTGATTTATGAAATCAATCTATCTAAATTGAATAAAGAAGCTCCCGGGAGTACTGTTAAAGAGAAGAAGGATGAGGATTCAATGGAAATTGATAAAACGGAAGAAGAGGAAGAGGAGGAGATTTGTTTACCACCACCTCCTCATTTGAGTGGATTGCCCTTGCCACCTCCTGCCGTCTATAATAACATTAGAGAATACCAAAATGCTATATTCAAGCACACTTGAAGCTCTGAAACTGTCACATCGCTAGATTGATTCTTTTTAATTATTGATTGTTTTTATTTGGGTATATTAGTTATTTATAGAATGTTAATGAAATATGAAGTGTAACTAATAATAATAAAAACCATACATGAGTAACTATAAAAAACTATACATTCTCTGATGCAGTTATGAGCTCAACACTGTATCTCAAATTTATCAACTGCTCTATGAAAATCACACACTCATTTATAAATATGATAAGTAACAATAATATTTTATTATGAGTTGTGTTATTACTACATAAATGCATCACACATACATAATATTATTAGCAACAAATTGTTTTAATCTCCTTACAAATCAGCGTCATCTTCATCAGGTAATGGTAAAGCAGTAGCTTGTTCCATTTCTTGTTGATACTTTTGCATTAAATCAGCATCAACTTGAACTTCCGGAGGAGCTAAAGCAGGGGAAGCAACGAATTCTAACTGTGGATTACCTACCAATTTTCTAGCCAACCATAAGAAAGGTTTTTCAAAATTGTAATTGGATTTAGCTGAGATATCATAGTATTGTAAGTTTTTCTTTCTATGGAATGTGATGGTTTTAGCTTTGACTTTACGTTCCTTAACATCAACTTTATTACCACATAAGACAATTGGAATGTTTTCACAAACTCTAACTAAATCTCTATGCCAGTTAGGTACGTTTTTATAAGTGATCCTTGAAGTAACATCGAACATAATAATTCCACATTGACCATTAATATAGTAACCATCTCTTAAGCCACCGAATTTTTCTTGTCCAGCAGTATCCCAAACATCGAATTTCAACTCACCGAAATTTGTATGGAAACCTAATGGATGAACTTCAACACCTAATGTAGCAATATATTTTTTCTCAAATTCACCGGTTAAATGTCTTTTGACAAAAGTAGTTTTACCGGTACCACCGTCACCAACTAAAACTAATTTGAATGTAGGAACTTCTTGGGCCATTTTTTTGATGTATTAAAATTGATAGATTGTATTAAGTTGATCTATTGATGAGGGAAGAAAAGGAGTATTAGTGAGACGGAATGAGAGCAAAGTTGTTTACATTTTGAAAAATAAAATTTTTTTTCTCTTATAAATCAGTGAAGCGAGATTGTTAACAGGGACACGCACTTCAACATGATCTGATGGGGGAGTTTAAAAAGAAGCTGCAAAATGTGACGATAATGCTCTAAGATTGAGTGGATGATCATAAATGGAATGATTTGAAAGCTTCTGTTATTGCATCCCGTTGTCAAGCTAGATTTTGTAGAATTATGTGCTGTGAAAACGAAGCAGCACAACATTATCTTCCACTCTTCAAGGTAAATAACAGCGCTTGTAGAGCGAGTTTAAAAGATATCAGTCATTAATTAATAGCAAACTATTGCTTTGATTTGTGTCTTTCTTTCCAGTGAATACAGTAACAATATATCTTAGCAAGTCTTCGGGAGTATTTGACAGTTGTGTTTGCATGTACGTCGTTAAGTTCTTTTCGACTGTCATCTCAACAATGAAGTATCCGTCAAATAGCATGCTTCGTTGGGAATTGATGTTGAGTATATTGTTATGCTTGACTTGTATTCTGTAGTCCCATATATTGGGATACAGTACAACAAGAAAATTCTCTCTCAGTCGATGTGCTGACGAAAAAGTTAACAAAGATAAACTCAATCGGGAGAATCTAAACATTTGAATAATTAAGAGTTGCTAGAACAACCCTAGGCCCTAGAACATTGAAATCGGGTCTATTGTTTTAATGCATGTCAATAATCCTTCAAATTATCCTATGAGCTGAAATAAGTTTCGAAACCTTTGGAACGTACAAAGAAGAAATTTGAAATTTTGCAATTGTATATTCGATTAGTATGCTGGAGTACAATTGAATGAGTTGCACAGTTTATGAAAAACTTTTAATAATATAATTGAAAGGGTTGGACAGATAAAACACATCGGTATTGTATTAATACGGCATTAAATATATGACACGATTTGTATTCTGATCCGTTCTCCTCGCAAGCTAATTCACCTAGCAACTTACTGAGCAATGTATGGAGTTTCGTACTCACGAAGTTACAGCAACAACAATTATAATTGGTTCAAGATCGGCTATTAGTGAGTTATTATGTAGCAGAGCAATTATTTTCAAAAGCGTTCGTTTGTGACATTCGTGATTGTTTTACTGTATGTCAATATTGTTCGGATAAAGGATTCACAAAATTTTTGGGAATGTTTATCGAGAATATGCCAATTGCACTCTTTTATGAAATTGGGACATAATTTCGTATGTGGTAAAACCACTTCACCGTATGTGGGAGGATGGTACGATTGGAGAACAAAGCTAAAAGGCACTCGCGTATTTTGATGCATTCGTAGTTCAGGTGAGGAAAATTGATGATGAAGAGACTGAGAGGATTTGCTGTAATGAATAAACTTGAGATTGTGTGTGAATTAAACCTGAACTTTGATGAACAAACTTTGCTTCTTCTTCGAAGAAGGTAAGAAAGAAGGAAAAAGTCGTACTTTAAAAGTTAATCGGTATGTTACTATAATAATGTGTTTGCTGCTCCTACAAGTCCGTGGAAGACCAGACAAACCAATGGAAGACTTTACACATAACTGAGTTGTTGTGAAGAGGTACAAAGCCAATCGAAGTACAAGATTAGTTCTGGTGCACAGATATTACAAGCAGAATGTAACCATTGAAATAATAATTGAGATCGATACCAAAATGTTGGCGACTCGCTTCAAAACTAATTGATTGGAGTTATCAAAATTTGATTCCTGAAATAGAAAGGTTCGATACTTAAAGTCTTCTTCTCAACTCACATCAATTTGAGTATTGAATAGATTTCATTAAGCAGAGATAGAAACCTTAAACGAAAATATCGAATCGAATGAGGTCACATATGATCGTGTATCGTAATAAGGTCATTGTTTCGTGTGTTTTCTAAACTATACACATGAAAGAAGTATAACTCGGGCAGCAGGGAATTGGAAATTACAATAGATATAATGGGTCTGGTGGAAGAAAAACAAATTTTCATGGGGCATCGGTGGAAAGAGGTCCTCAGCCATAAGGGGGTTTGAACAATGAAGCGATGATGATTTTCTTGAGTTTTCTATTCTGAAGAGATATAATTGCGCGTAGAAGAAGCAAGGTCGTACTTGAAATATCTCATATATAACCGACGTATACTTTCTATGATGTTGTTATTGCTGTTGCTGCGTTTCAATTGTGTTTTTCATTAAGGAAGTAATAAGTTCAAACATGATGAAACGCTGGATTGAAAGGAATTGAAACTGCAACGCCAACGGGTTATAGTAGTAGTGTGGTGAAGACCGCAGCTCTGATGAAGAACAATTACCAATATTTTCTTGCCCGTTTTCCCTCCTGATCCCTTTTAATGTGTACTAGCATTACTATTGTGTTACCCACCCATAAGGTACATTTTTGTATATACTATAATTGGCATACTGAAATCGGCATACTAGAAACGCATACTATATTTTCTATCAAACATACAACACACTACGCTATTACGTAGATCAAAAAGTTCAATATTTTACAACACAACTTTATACAACAGCCACCAACACTTTTTCAATCTTTTCCTACAACTTTCTTTTCTCCCGGGCTACTACTTGTTTGTTGCATCAGATCTTCTCATCCACCAATCGATTAATCAGTTTCTATACTTTGTGTTAGCGACTCCATCAAAACACTCTCAAGAAAGGAGACAAACCCACTTTACAAGCAAACTCATATTCTCACACTTACTACACTTGTATAAAGGCATAAAGCGGGCAAGGTGTGTATCTGTGCCATTAGCCTATAGAATCAATCAAACCAACCAACCAGTCCGGTGCATATCTAGTTGACATTTCCTGATCTCGTAACTTTCGTTGATTGTTGCCAACTTCGGATCTAAGATTTACACGACTCAAAGAAGTCATCAATCCAGAACAATTACATCATCTGAAACCACTACCATTACAGTTAGAGAGGACCTGCGTTTGGCTCATTTTGCACTCGCTCTGTAAACAGTAATAGACTTTCTCATTCATTGGAACTCCCCAAATTCCAATTGGCAGTTCACGAGAACTTCTGTTTTAGTTCGTTTCGCATAGAGTTGGTAAGTAAATTTACATTGCATTAAACCCAAATTCAGAAGTTACAGAAAAAAAAAAACCACAAGCACTTGACTAATTTATAATTCGAAAACGTACATTAATTCAGCACCAATAGCTAATTAATTGTTCGCTCTTTGAATTCACACCGCGAGGATTATTTTGTAAGCAACCTTGCTACTTGAAGCTACATATATAATCGTACTCACACCAGCGATCTGGTCATTACCCTTTTAATTTATTATTTGTTTTTCCACCAGTTGAAATTTAATTTTAGAAACCTAAAACGTTTCATTTCTTTTCCAAAAAACGAAAAACAAACAAAACAAAAAACCGTGTTTACCAGTATTACTTCTCAACAGTATTTTTTGCCTAATATCACCATAGAATATGTATCAAGAAGTGTATTATAATAGTTCCCACAGGTCCATAGACCATCCACCACCGCCCTTGCATTTGCAGCACTTGACTCACGGTGCCAATTCACCTGGCCCACAAACCCCAATAACTCCTTTAGATATGGGATACAGTCAGTCAATGATACCTTCTAATTTATTGATTAATTCTCCGTATTTCACACCACCACCAAGTGCACAATTCTTCGCGCAGCTGAAGCATGGGTCTTGTCAAGGATCTCAAGCTTCTTCTCCAAAATTCACAGGCTCCAAGACGAAATCTCGAAGTCAGAGTAATGGTAATAATGGCACTAACAAAAAATCACTTTACTTAACGTCAGTAAAAAATTCCACCATGAATACTTCGAGCTCAAACTCATTACTAAATCATAACCTTGATCAGTTAAATCTTTCAAGAACTGTGATATTTAAAAATTTATCAGATGAGTTGACATTAAACGAGTTGTTGAACCAAATAGAATTTGGGCCAATTGAATATTGCAAAATGTTCATAAAACCGACTCCAAGAGCTATCTTGGAAAAGAATCCTCTAGTTTCCAAAAATATGAAAATTTGCTATATTTCATTCATAAATTCCAAAATTTCAGTAATGTTTCATTTGAAATACTTGAAAAATGCAAGTAACATGAATGAATTAAAGACATCATTGAAAAACTCTAAGTATTTAAAGATATATTTGAATGATATTAATTCAAACAGAGATAATACATCCAATACCAAGCAAGACTTCATCAAATTGAAAACTTTGAATTATATATTGGAATATAATGCTACTAGATGTTTGCAACTCAAGTTTTCAATCAAAGATACTTTACCAGATGATATTACCTGCGATGTTAGAGTAAATCAAATTAAATTGTTCATTTCAAATCAATGTGAAAAATTTGGTGAAATTGAAGATTTTAAAATAGATGTGGATAGTTCATCTAGAGATAAAGACGAAGAAGACAGAGTAAATGGGAAAGTATTGGTACATTTCACTTCTATTGATTCTGCCATTAAGACATATGAAAGTTATTTAAGACGAATCCAACATGATATAGAAAAGACCATCAATAACAAAGATAATTTGAATAGAAAAAGTGGTGCATCCAGGGATGTTAATGAAGTCAACTTCAAGTATGGAATTAGATTTAATCAAGTGAACTTTAGTAAAGATAGATGCGAAAGAACTCCGTTGGATTCTGAAACGAACAACAAAGCTTTATCGAATTCAAGTTCCAGCTCTTTAAAAAATCAATGTCAATGTATCCCTGAAGAAGGTGCCAATGATGATTCAGTAGATGGCCCTCTAGGAAATAGTTCCGAGTTAGATAGTTTTATCGAATCTTCAGAGGCTGAACATAGAGCAAACGGATTAAGTATATTAGACCCAATTAGTCCAAATTCATCAGATATAGAGGAAGCACCGTTGGATTCACCAATAATCGGTGAATCGTTTTCCAATCACGATCATGACAATGAAATAGAAACATCAACTTTGAGCAATGATGGATATTCGATAGTTTCTTCCAGTTCAAGATTCAATCAAATTCACTCAATGCCTCAACTAATACCAGTTCCGTACATATCAAACAATCCGTTCATGTCTCATTCAAATACGTCACTTGTATCGAATTTCAATCCTGATCCAGTCAATGTTGGTAACAGATCAATATATTTAGGTAATTTACATTCAAATACAACAATAGAAGAAATTGCTAACAATGTTAGAGCAGGTGGGTTGGTTGAATCAATTAATTATTATCCCGAAAAGAAAGTATGTTTCATAACTTTCATTGACCCACATGTTGCATTTAAATTTTATATTAATCATCAAGTTTTGCATCAGTTGGTTATTCATGGGCACGATATAACGGTTAGTTGGGCAAAACAACATAGCGGTCCGTTATCACGTGAAATTGGTCTTGCCGTAACAGCTGGAGCCTCAAGAAATGTCTATATTGGCATTAAATTAAATAGAGACGAAAATGAACCTAAACTAAAATTACCCAATGAAGTCGAACTACGTGACGAATTTCAAAAATTTGGAGATTTAGAACAAATAAATTTTTATCATAATAAAGATTGTGGGTTTTTAAATTTTTTGAATATAGTTGATGCTGTCAGGTTGGTGGAGATATTTGAGAGTGAGGCTTCAGATGCTATTAAAAAATTGAAAACTGTGATTAAGGTGGAACAGGAAGAAGCTGAACGCTTTTACAATAAATTCAGACCTTTCAAGATCAGTTTTGCTAAAGATAGATGTGGCAACCCTCCTAAATTTTCGTTTAAAAAGAAAACCAACGGTTCTCAAGGATCAACTTATCAGCTATATCAAAACCAATTACACTCCTGTGTTAAAAAATACAACATGAATAGAAGCAGAGAGGAATATAATGAAGAAACAAGACAAAGCGAGACTGAAGCGTTTATGGAAGAGACAATAAACGAAGAGGCAGCTATGGTTTTTGGAATTATAAGTAATTCTGAAAAGGAGAAAAAAGAACTTGTTGAAGAGCCTTCCCAGAAAGAAGGGAATATGTCTACTTATGATCAAGAAGAAGAAGAAGAAGACGATGATGATGACGATGATGATGACGATGATGAAGACGATGACGATGTATCCATTATCATTGGATCTAATGAAACAACTTCTACTACCCCTTTCAATATCAAGCAAGACTCAAAAAAATATGATCACAAAGGATCAAAATCAAAATATTCAGGGTATCAAAAAGTTTATCATAATAGTTCTTCAGAACCCTCCTTTACAAAAAAATCATCAAGAAATTCATCCAACACATCATTGAATAGCTGTTCGAAGTATAATCAACTGATGAATTATAAACCTCCTTCACCTTTCCAACAACCTCAAGCAATGTATTATTTACCACAAGTAAGTCGTACAAATTTACCAAATAATTTCAGGTCGAATTCAATGTATTTTCTCCAGTCTCAATCTGCTCTACCACAATATTATCCACAACTTTCACAACCTTCACAAACTCAATTTTATGGTAGTCATCCTCATTATCAACAGATTCGTTATGTTCCAGTTATGACAGCACCAATGCATGGTGGACCACCACCACAACTGATGAATAATCCATATTCGTCTTCAGGATCTCAGGTTATGGCTCAATATTTGGCCAAATCCCAACATGATAATATGTTGTACGCTGCTTCTATTTTATCTAATGGTGATTACAATGATCAGCCACCCTATTATGAATACCATTATAATTCGAAGCGTAAGGGATCTCGCCCAGGATCAAGAAAATAAAAAAGAGTAAAATCTTGTTATTTTGTGCTTTTGTGCTTTTGTGATTTACGTTCATTAAATGCTTTAGAAAGGTTATTGTACCTTTATGTATATGGTTTTATAAATAAATCAGAGCCGGGCTTTGTATAGTGAAATTTAAAATAAAAGTTCTTATTTGTTATAATTGAATTATATCTATTTACTCGGGCACTGTCATTGCAATCGAGGAATAAGTACCTAGAACAGCAGCTGTAAGTGAAACACATACCCCGCCTTTAATGAGAATTGCCTCAATTGACCCAATCTGATGTCTGTTCAACTTCAAATAAAACAACAAAGGCAATGTTAAACAAACAGTGTAGCAAATAGCACTACCAAGGAATGAAATCAATTTTCCAAACGAGGTTAATAATAAAGCAGTAGCCAATAGTATACTACAAAAACATAATCTCGCAAATATACGTACGGGACCATACGTATCGATCACTTGATCTTTATCCAATGCAGTAAATCTTGATGATATACCTAAGATATTTTCATATGATGTGATTATTGGTTTTGCAATCAAGGGTAATTTGGATATTGGTAGTATTCCCATCAAAATGCATAAAATCTTATTGACGCTTTTTGGATAATTAGAATTGTTCATTATACTTTTAACGATTGAGTCATTTACAAACAAACCAAACATGATATACCCTGTAGCACCGATACAATAATCAAGTATGAATGTTATGGAATATGATATATTACTTGTATGACTGAATTTTTTAGGATGTCTCATATCACGATATAATTCAGGAAATACAGGGTGTCCACCCCAAGGAGCCATGAAAATACCTAGACTGAACATCAAATTTTTTGTATTGGATGGAAATAGTTCAGTTATTGCTGGAAATAATAGCGATCCTGGTGGTTTATCAATTATGAATCCACAAGTAAAAACAATAAAAATAATCCCAACAGTTCCCAATATTCCCATTAAACTAAATAAGGACAAAATATTCAACGGAAGAAAAGATAGTATAAATATTAATACAACAATCGTAGCTTTTAATGCAGTTACATGAGGCCAAATAATAGAAAATGAATCAGAAAACAATAAAATCAAAGTCAAGGAAGCACCAAATAAATCAATAACGAAAAAGAAAGTAACCAAATATGAAAAATATCTCCCACCATATGCATACGCTATATCTCCGTATGTCATTAATGTAGGATGATGTCGTAAAATACTGCCTAAAAATTTAGCAGTTATATTTGTAGATATTGAAGATCCGATTAACAAAATCGAGCCACACACCCATCCTGATAATTTGAATCCAAATGGAATAGATAGCATCCCAATACCAACCAACGTATTGATAGAATTGAAAACTGTTTGTGGAGCTGTGGAATTCCCGGATATTATTGAAAATGATTGTCTCTTGGATTGTCGAGATATCGTTGGCATCAATGGAGTTTCCTCATCATCCTCGATCTCATTTATATGTGGAAATGTAAAGTCATATATTCGATTATGCCCCTGAGGTTGTGGATCAAAATTATCTACGACAGCTTCTTCATCTCTTGTCATAGTTGGTGATATTGATTCTTCAATATAATTCCCACCATGTTCCATCAACACAGATCCATTATACTGTTGAGCCCTGGAATACGATGATGCGAAATTACTGATTGAATTTGGTCCGCCATAGTCCATAAATGACCGACGTCGTTCTTTTGGTATGGGAACCGCTGTATCTGCAGTTGTGGGTAGTGACATTTCTTATGGTGAATGGAAAACGGAGAATGTTATGTTATGTGGTTGAATTGTAACAAAATATTCCTACACCTCAGTTATGATATGTTAGAGATGGATAAAGCTTAAGCCTGAAGTTCGATAGACGACGTTCCAACACTATCGTACAAAGCTGCAGAAAAATTTGTTCTGAAACGACGAACAATCAAAATATAAAGTCTGTTGTGAGCCAGGGATTAGTAACCGTTGTCATGGATCACCTAACAGCCACATTTCGAGCAATAAGGTGAGAATAATTTACAAATATTGATTTCACACATGGAAAGATAGTGCGTTCCCCGACAACCAACCAAATCAAAATATCTCTAGGTGTCACCAGTCTGAATGTTTAATTAATTCAGGGTAACAGGTTGCAGTATCGTACAATCTTATTATTTATTGTCGGTTGGCCTATGTATGGTTTGTTTACAGCTTTGGACGTGCAAATCAATGGAATGCAAGATCCCTCAAAAGAGGAAAACCGATTAGAGAGAAATCTAATTAGGCGGTTGAATGTAAGATGGACCCGATTTACATGAATGTAGGTATAGAAGACTTGGAACTAGTTCGACTGTCGGAGAATCTGGAGATGTACCCGACATATAGCTCATGGCAACAAGCGATATGCCAAACAATGGGTACAGGAAAGGAGTCACAAAAGACACAAGGGATTCTATCCTAATGAAGTTTTTGTACTCAAGAAACTTTACTAGGCTACTTGCCAAGTGCTCATGGCTGTAATATAAAGAAGAAGTTGATGGAAAATAATTGGTCTTGAGGGGCTTATTCGTTCGATTGATTTACAACGGATTTAGGAACGATGTGATCATCATTCGTCTGCTTGTTGAACAATCTCAACTGGCTTCAGATCCTGTAATTCCCTGTATGAGCTAATATTATGTGGTTTAATGTTATATCTGTTGAACATGAGAGATAGCAATGTTTCCTAACCACTGTTGCTACCAAAAGAAAACTCCTCAATGGACTTAATGTCAGCGAACCCGGGCGTATCAAAAGGACCGATAATTATAATTGTGAATAAGGGAAACGCAAAGTTTACAAGTCTCGTCATTGTAGGAACCTAGCGACACCATAGAGGTTGACGTGAGTTGATGTGAGTCCATGCACAGCTGAGTGGAAATAGAAAGCAAAAGAGAGCAAATTTATAACAGATGCATATAAAATTTCTAATCATCATAACCCCTTTATCTTGATATTGCTTTTAGCTGTGTTTTCTAATATAATAATTGTGTTAAAGTGTAAATAATTTGTTGATAATTTGATTGTGAAGCTCAAACACTGATTATTAATAGGCACTTCATCGAACATTTGCCAACAAAATAATGCAATGAACAAAGACAAAAAATGTATGAAAGACCCATCTACCCCCAAGTTCGTATAGATGAACTTTGAATGTCGCTAATTTTTGGTGTTTAATGAGCCCATTTTTATGTTTAAAAAATATATTATTCGTCACAGTCAAATAGTCAATCAATCAACCACGTTATCACTTAAAGGTCAACATCTTGATCTAAGCAACTCTACATGCACATGCGCCACAAAAACTTTATTTCCTGAACAATTGATCTAATATTTGTAGGTGTTTACAAACATCCACATTATACTCCATCTGGAGAATATTTTTATTCAAGAACCTTACACAAAGCATGATCTTGCACTTTTGTTGATTAACGATGGTTTATTTCTTGGTTCTCAGTGTTGTGTGTATCTCACATGTAGAAAATATTGGGTTGATTGCAAAAAGAATAGCGATCTCTAACTCGACGGCAGAAAGTCAGACAATATCCACCAACTGCAAAATCAAATGCTTCTAGACTTGCCAAATGCTGCTTCTTCTTCAATCTGACGTTTTCACTTTCCTTAAGAGAAGTTCAGGGGTGCCGGGCACCCCATGAATGATTATTACATGAATTTTAAAATAAAAGCAAAGAATGCTTAGTAATTTCCGTGGTAACAAAGACGGAAATATAAATAAATTCAGTTTAGATTTTACATTTGCCAAAGTTTTCCGGCTGTAGTTAGAGTTGTTCGAGAGAAATTTTCTTGTTCACGATATATCAGGTTTGGAATATTCATCTCATTCTCTTGGACCTTTCTCTTGGACCTTCAAGATGGCTGATGAGATGAGGCTGAACATGAGGCTCATGCACCGCTCCAAAAAAACCTGCTAGTTTCACTTGCTCCAACAAGTAGGGGGTTGAGTTGTTTGCAGAAGCTACAATTTAGGAGACGAATAAAGTCATTGAATCTTTTGCAAAATCAGCGTTTGCCCTTGACCCTACGTGAAATTTTTTCCAAATATTATACTTCGAAGCCCAGTATTATTTTTGATTCATGATTATTATTTCCTAATTATTTTTATTCAAACTTAAAATCGATTCACTTGGAAGGTTCTATATTGAAAAAAGGTGCGGTCGCCTCTCGTTAGAGAACTTTCTTTTTCATTATTTATTCCATTTTTAGCCTCCACTTGTGAAAGATTTAATGGTTGGATCAAATTATTTTTATTTTTACATTCTATGTTGTTTTAGTAAGATAGTTTGTTCCTTATCGAGGTTCCGTGTAATCACCAGCCATATATAAGTTCTAGTCTTGCCCCATAAATTATTAAATTATTAATCATTCAATTAATTCTGGTGTTTTCACTAATTTTTAACCTCTGTTTTTACTTTATATAACGTTGATCACTAACGACTGCTTTACAATCATAAAACAGTATCGATATCTTGTTTTATTTATTGTTACTTCAGTTGTGTTTCTCAAGATTCCTTAGTGGTTTTAATAAAATATTTCCCCTAAAAACTACCAACTTGGTACTTAATTTCCTTAAAAATAATTGAATTTTCCTTGATTTTAGTATCAACAAAATTATCACAATCCTTGTGAATTCCTTGCCTATAGTTCATCAATAAACTAGCTTATCGGCAACATACTGCTTTTTTGTTTTTTTTGAATTTCATTATTTATTAGCTTATTGCATGTACATTATCATAGATGAATGGAATAATGACAACACCGAGCAATACAAACTTTTATACTCAAGAGTTAGTAGGAGCTAACTCGAGTTCAGAGAATATTACTGTTCCTCCTCAACAGCAACTGCAACAACCGCAGCTGCAACAACACAATCAACATCATCAGAATCAAGCACCGGCAACACAGTCCCAACAACACGGACGCCAGCAGCTTCAATCTCAAGCCACAACTACTGAGTATCCACCTTCATTTCATCTGTATCCTGGTTCTTTTCCACAAGCCACAACAAGAGGACCAAAAAATTATATGTTAGAGAATACAAGCTACTACGCATTGCAGCCAGGATTTCCAATTGTTCAAAACACAGATTATTATGGAGCCCCAACAACAGCCACAGCCACTAGCTCAAGTGCGGATTATCAACGAAACTTAAACCCTGTTATAAGTCCTTCGTTCCAAGTTAGTTCGATGACTACTCCTGATGCACAAGATGTAAACATTCGAACGAAGCAACAATTACATCAACAGCAGCACCCATATCAGCAGTTGCAACAACCTCAAGAACTTTTTACAGCTCAACCTGGTGGATATATAGGAAAACAACAACAACAACAATTTGCGTCAAAGCTTGGTAGTCAGTCGATGGCACCGCAACAATCAGATAAATCACATTCAATATCAGCTAGTGAAGCTTCAATTCAAGAGCATCAGCAGCAAATACCGCAAACATATAACAGTCCAGCTACAATGTTGTATTCTCAAGCTTCAGTACCACCTCCTCCACAATATCAACTTTCCTACTCTTCTCCTGCAATTCCTACGAACCCCAACATGGCAAACCAAATGTATTCGTTACAAAGACAACAACAACCTCGACAACCTATATCAATGACAATACCCGCAAGAAGAGTTCTGAGTTCTTCCACTTCTGCCAAATCAAGAGCTCTATCAACATCATCAAGAGGAGGTCGCCAGTCAAGAGCCGCTTCAATAAGCAGTAACATTCCCCAATTTGAATTCCCTGAAAGCGTAGTTCGGCCAAAAGTTGCCACTACTCGATGGGATAATGAAAATACAAATTGCTATCAAGTTCGGGCAAGGAACATTTTGGTCTCACGTAGAGAAGATACTAATTACATTAATGGAACCAAGTTATTAAATGTTGTGGGTATGACACGAGGAAAGCGAGATGGAATACTAAAAACCGAAAAGGTCAAAAATGTTGTTAAAGTAGGATCAATGAATTTGAAAGGAGTTTGGATACCTTTTGATCGTGCCTATGAAGTCGCTCGTAATGAAGGTGTTGATGGAATCTTGTATCCATTGTTTGTGAAAAATATAAAAGAATATTTTATAACTAAGGGTCATAAATTGAAAAGCGAAGATGATGTGGAAGAAAATGAATCAATCACCAGGTCCCATGGAAATGAAGGCAATTTCAAAATTATGGATACGAATGACGGAAATCACAACATGGAAACAACTGGAGACGGAAGTGGTTGTGGATCATCATCTGTTGTTCTGGATACAAAATTCCGTCATGAATATTTCGACAGATCTTTGCAATCACCCGGTATTAAAGAAGAAGAGCTTTATTGTGGATCTTCCCAGGGTACTCCTCTAAGCGTACCAAAGACATTATAATATTTATAAAAGACATTTTCTTTATCTTATGTACTATTCATGTATATAAACTATATACATCATGATGTAAATTAAAATGTTTATATACGTATATAAAAATAAATATGCATTGAATTGAACAAAAGAACTCACTGGTTTTGAGAGTTTTTTAACTCCTTCTGCATATGCAACCGTTTTTGACACATCTCAAACTTTGTTTTCCTATACCTATTCCGATTCCACAAATGTTCCTCTTAATTTTTGCTGTTCCTCTATGGTCTCAAATAACCCTTTGAACGTACCTTTACCAAATCCTTTATGGTGATGTCTTTGTATAATCTCTATGAACAAAGTTGGCCTATCATGTAAGGGCTTTGTGAAAATTTGTAGTATGTAATGACATTTCCTTGTTTTCTTATTCTTAGTATTTGGATCATAGTCAACCAATATATTCAAAGCTTTGATTTTTTCAAAATCTTCATACAATTCAATACCATCTTTACGCAACCTGTTCTCTAAGTTGGTATAGTAGTGTTTTGAGGTATGATTGAATTCAATTCCACGTGTGATTAAGGCGGTGACGGTATTAATTATGTTATTTGTTCTTAACGCAATATGTTGAATACCTGGACCACCATTAAAATCGTTAAACTCTTCAATCTGCCCCTTCATTTTTGATTTAACTGGTTCATTTATAGGCATTTTAATTTGTCCATTACTGGAAGACATAACGATAGATCTAAGTGCAGTGAAACCAGTTGAGACATCCAATTCATCAACTGACCAGTATTTGTGAAAGCCAAACATATCTGCATAAAGTTTAGCTTGTTTCATCATTTGATTCCAGGAATAATTCTCCACACAATGATCCAAGGATGTCAAATATACGGGAGGTAATAAATCTAACTGATGTTGATAACTTAGTGATAACCCATTGATTGGTTCGGAATATCCTGGTAAAAATGGACCTGTGTAATTGATGTTCTCAATTAATGTATGCTGAATATCAGTGTTCGGAATTGTTACTGTAGCTAATTTAACTGCACCATTTTCATCGCATATTACTTTAGGTAATCGAATTATACCGGCCCCTGCTTTTATTGCCTTATTGAAAATTACATCGACATTCTTCACATTAAATGCAATGTCCATGACTCCTTCAGAATGTGTTTTCAAGAATCTCTGAATTAGACTGCATTCCATAATATCATTATATATTGTTTCTGAATTGTTTATGGTGTTCAAAATAACTTCATTGAATTGATTTAAAGATTCTTTGTATTGTTTTGAGGTGACAATCTTCTCATATATTTTATGTCCAATTTTCAATGAAGAGCTGGGATTTATGGAAAGACTTTCAATTCTATTATTAACAAAATCAAAAATCAAATCCTCGGTAGTTATTTTGAAGTCTTGGAAGTATATGTTATATTTTTCGAAATCTCTGAACTTGATTTGATCATCTTTAAAGTATGGAAACTTCAACACATTATATTCGTCATCGACAGTTTCCAACGTATTGACGATCTCAAAGATTATGGATCCATTGGAGACAATATGCGAAGCTACTAATCTTGAATCATTTTCTAGTCCTTTATAGGCAATCTCCTTAAATCCCATGGATAATTGTAGGTATTTGGACATTTGCTTAGCATTTGAACTGCATATCTTCAATGAATGAAAACTTATAAATCCGTCGAATGGGTATTTGGATACAGGAAATTTGTCGGAAAGTAATTCTTTATTTGTAAATTGCAATATTGGATCTTGATTATCTACTGGAAAATATGGAAGTTCCGTCGTGAATATTGGATCGAGGTCAGTATTATTTAGTGTTGAAGTTGAGGATGCTGGATTAAACGTCACTGTTTGTTGGGAATCGTTTGAATTTTCATATGAAAAGGAAAGGATATCAATTGGAGATTTCATATAGCAAATAACGTATAGTCTAGTAAGGATAGTGGTATATAATAGCAAAGGAACCCAATAGTGGTTGCTAAATCACAAAAAAAAGGAGAAGTTTAACTTTTTGACGGTTCGCAACAATAACAATAAAAACAAAAAGTAATTCTGTAGATATATTGACTATAGCAAAATAATAAAGAGTACCTGAAAATATTAACCCCATTTTACAGAATAGTGAACGATCGTACTACTGCTCCAGAATACTTTACTTGCGCTGTTCCAACTCCTCTATGCAAAGAATAATCTTAATAGGAGGAATTATATGGGGTTGCTGATTTGATATGTTTGATTAAAACGTCAATATCATCCTTAAAATTATTATGTAAAATATAATCCCGCAACAGATCAAAATGCACAGGGGGTGAAAATCAAAAATTATTCTTGTTCTTGGGACATGGCTTCATCTCGTAAATATGTAACTATAACTAGACAATAGGGCTTTGCTTCATAGCTGATTTTCCAACCTTGCAACCACAAAACGCGAAGCTCAATTAGGTTGCTAAATTTAAACCGTCAAGAGCTACCAATCTAAAAAATTAAGAATTACCTGTTAGTATAAACCACAGAGAAGTATCATTCCTCTATTGATATGATTCTAGTCCCCATGTAAGAATATATTTAATTCTTATTCTTGATGATCATCATAGCTAGAGCAAACTCTTTTTATCAGATACCCAATAATGATGAAAAATAATGAATTTCAAACCAGCAACGGTAACCATAGTAGCATTCGACAATGTAAGATAATGCTCATTTATAAACAAATATCAACTCCAACCTCGAATCAACTCAATATTTCGGTAGATGCGATCAGTATGTGTATAAATGACCTACAATCATAGCCGATGGCATCCAACTAAACAAGGAATTTTGACGAACGGACTGAAATCTGTCGTCATAAAACTCTTCAGCTGGTTTGATCCATACACTCGTAAAGTTTTGACATTGAGTTACATTCTCATATAACTCAAAAATGTCGTGACGAAATTCCAACGATCGTACTATGGTATTTACGAACTTATCACCACTCCTTTCGGCTAGTCGACCACTACACTGCCTTGAATAAAAGCTATACCACAAATTCAAAAGATATTTGTGTAAGAAACTAAGGATATTGACTTACACGAATGATTATATTTTGACCAAACAAAACATTTACTCCGGTCGTAATAAAAGAAGGAGTAATAGTCAATGAAAAACTTCGTATATTGTTTAATTTTTATTTGTCATATCATTCGTTGCTAACATTCTACTTTCGAGTCCACAAACCCAGACTGTATTCACAAAAGAAACTAAAATTAAACCACCAATACTTGATATAGTACATATTATAATACTTTTTGCAAAAATCGCAATGTATACAGAGAAGTATATGGCATTCAAAGTTCTGCCAAATATATTACCTACTGCATTTGACTATTTTTGTTGCAATAACTGAAGAGCAACAATTGCGCAAATTATTTGATTTATAGGAACCATTTTAAAATGTGAGTCTTACTTAACCATAAAATAAAACTAAAACGGGATTACGGAATTTCTCATCTGTATATATCAGTATGATCATAAGAAACCTATAATTGACACTGCTTGTTTAGATGAAGAAGAGGCTAAGGATGAATGGTGGTGTTTGAATTTGTGTTCATGAGCTACAAAAATTGATCGACTTGTGGTTTAAGAGCTTTTGGTGGCGTATCAATGGCAATGGTTCTAGAGATTTTGCAGTAGGAAACGCAACGACAAACGACAGAGAGATGTTCTACAATTTATCTGATCACATATTTGAATCTACGACATGGAAGACAATACTATAGAATACCTCAAATTATAGCAAGAATACACCTCATCAAGAATACAAAACTCAGCTTCGAATAAAGGTATTCTAGCATCTTGTCTCAACGTGGCACTGCAAATAAGTATAGGCATTGCCGGGATAACCACTCAATATGGCAACCTGATAGAAAATTAACAACTTCAGCTTAGCTGTTAGAAATTCCGAATAAATAATTCTATGTATTGAATATGTAATCTATCGATCAACTCTCAAAGTATCATGATTTATCTGTGATTGAGATTGGCTCAATATCTTTGATATATGACTCTAACCCAGAATTAGTTACTGTAGTATCTTTGTCTACTTCTATCTTTGGTGCTTCATCCTCATTCTTTTTTATAGTTGCCAATTTAACAATATTGTTTTTGCCAAAAACCCAAACTGGATGGAAAGGAATGAAAATCAAACCGGCAATTGCAATCATAAAAGCGTCCAACACCATCAAATATACTTCATGGTTCATTAAATATCCGTCAAATCCCTCAGCCAATTCAACAACTCTGTAAATACATCTGATGTAAATTACTACTACTGCAATCGTTATTGCCAATGGCATCCAATCAAATAATCGACGTTGACGTATTGAAGAAAACTTTTCATTATAATACTTTTCTAAAGTATTATGTCTATGTTCTCGAACTGACTTTACATTGAACAATAGCTTGAAGTAGTTATACACAGTCCTCTTGGCATATGGACTATCTATCTTCTCAGTGTTAGAGTTTCTGAAATAAATTCTATTCAAAAATTCAAACCAGAATACGATGAATATAGTCATTGCAAATACTTGTAATACAATTCCTGCAATCATTGTATTTGTTCCTGGCCTGGTATCAGTACGATTACTTGAAGCAACGGAAGCCGCACCACCACCACCTGCTTGAATCAATAATGAAAGAACATCAGTTGCAATAAAAAAATATGAATACCACATTGGCCTCAAAACCGAATACTGTCTACCATGTATGACCACCAACTGCCCAAATATGAAATAAATACCAGCCATGATAAATGCAGGTGCGATTGTCAAACAAACCGTTTGCATCAAGTAATAGCTCATCTTAGTATTGTCACCAAATGATAAAACCCTACCTAAAAAACCAATAAATTCTAGTCCATATCCACAAAAGAACGTAACATTATACCACCAATATCTAGATTTAATAATCATTGCCCCAGTATATGCAAAAATTAAAAGATATATCACTAAGTAGATGATATTTGCTACACGGTTTAGTCTATAACCATACAAATTCTCATCCCAAGCCAATGCTTTTAAGTTTAAAGTGGCATAGAAGATATCTTCAGTCGCCTCAGCTTGTACACTTGTAGCAGTCGCAGTAGCTAACACTTGCTCTGCTGATATGATAGTTAATGAGGCTTGAGCACCTCTATAAACTCGGGATAAGGATTTTAAGTTAATCCAGTTCGTCTCTGTTGCGACCCGAGATATCACTGAGGAAATTGTATGTTGTAATTGCGGGACATGTGATGCAGCTATCGTGGACAAGGTGGTTTCGGAAGGCATGGACGTAGGAGTCCATGATGAAACTGGTATGTTATACATCTCTAGCAGAAAGTAACGAAGCAGATGGCACAGTTGAGTGGGACTTTTGGTGTTGCTAACTTTTGGTTATGTGATCAGTAGTTTTTCGCTCCCCGGGACACTCAGTTCTGAAGATCTTTTGTACCCGAAGACATAAAAAAGACTTGATAGGCGCTCAATTCGACCAATAGAATATTCTCATGCTTTGAAACGTACTCGCTCAAGAGAGGCTCAGCCTTCTTCTAAAGAAGAGCTGAACTCCACCCATCCTATTCTTTTTATCACGAAGGTTGGCCTGTACTTCAGGTAGCTGCCACTGCCCCAAAGACAAAAGGGTTCTTGGCGTAGACGCACAGATGCCCCACCCCCATTTATTGGCGCAGAAGTATATTTTTAACTTTATTATCTTCGTATATATTTCCTCCTAACTCCGTACTTACAAATATCAACAAATTCAACCTGCTCTCCTGGTAATATTGTCCTGGTTGCTAGTAGGGGGTTTTCTGCAGCTCTGTTATAAGTTTGTTGAAATCTATTTATAGTTCTTTAAGTGGAAAGCCACGTATGTAGTATATACAACGATCTCGTGGTTCACTTTATTCATTTATGTGGTTCACCTAGTCATTTGGAGGTATCTCGTATTCATTCAATTGAAGATGATTTATTTTTTTGAGCAATTTTTGGATCTTTTTGAGTCAAAGTAGAACGATCGTCTTCATCAACAGATGATTTTTCTTGTTGAGGTTGTTCTTCTTGTTCCTCTACTTGAATCTCTTGATCTTGGTTCTTAGAAATATCTTTCAACCTGATTACATTGCTTGACCCTAATACGATATGAGGATGAAATGGAATAAAGATTAAACATGATATAGCTACCATCGCAGCGTCTAAAGTCATGATATATACTTCATGCGTAATCAAATATCCTGTGAACCCTTGAGACAATTCAACAACTCTGTAAATACAACGTATGTAGATTGTAATAACAGCACACGTTATTGCCAATGCGAAGTAGTTGTATAATGGTCTTCTTCTTTTACTTTCATATTTAATATTGAAATTTGACTCTAGCACTGTTCTTTTGTATTCATCAGCTCGTTTTACATTAAGGATTAAAAAGATGAAGTTGAATACTGTAGGACGTAATCGCTGGTCTGAATTACTTAATTCTTGTTTCCCATTTTGTGAGCCTACATGGTTGGTGTTTTTTTCATAAATGGTGTCTTTGAAGTATGTTTTCCACAAGAATGAAAACCAAAGTAGCAAAAATATGGACATGGAAAAGACTTGGAATGCAATGCCTGTAATCATTATATATGTACCAGGATCTGCATCTTTGTACTCTTGAGCAGCAACACTCGCAATACCACCACCAACAGCTTGGATGACCAAAGATAACAAATCACAAGCAATAAAAATATATGAATAGTGCAAAGGTTTTAACAAAGAATATTGTCTCCCATGAATAACAACAACTTGTGCAAAAAGAAAATACACACCACCCATTAAGAACGCAGGTGCTAAAGTCAATGCAATTAATTGTAATAGATAATATTCAAATTTGGTCATATCTGAAAATGATAATACTCTACCAAGGTATCCAAGGAATTCTAATAAAGTACCGCAGACAAAGGCAATATTATACCACCAATATCTTGATTTGGTTAGCATTAATACATGGTGTATGAATGTGATTGCAAATATCACCAAGAAAAAGATATTAGCCAGACGGCTCAAGCGATGTATATCATAAACGTTTTCCTCCCAAAATAAAGCATTTAAATTGTTAGTGGATTGCCATATCAATTGGGTAGCCTGAGCTTTGGTGGACTCAGCTGTAGCTGTTGCCAAGACTTGCTCAGCACTTATGATGGAAAGCGATGCCTGTGCACCTCTTATAACTCTTGATAGTGTGACATATTGATCATTATATATACTTGAACCCAATGAAGTAAATGATTGTATAGCCTGCGAAAGACTTGATGCAAGAGCCGGTACATTGGATGGGTCAATACTTGATAGTGTAGTTGATATTGCTACTGTCGTTGGAGTCCAAGCTGTCAATGACTCCATATTAGCAGTGGTTGAGTAAAAGTATATTTTACAAGTGGGAAATAAATAAAGACCGTTTAGAGAAAACACAAGATGTCTTCTACCCTTCACTATATATTGCGATGTCTCATCATACGTTCACAATTTTGGACCATAGACACTCCCCGAGTTTTGTTTGCAATCTGAAAGGTAGGTCACAAAATACGGCAGAATAGAATTTCATAGATAATTTAAAGTTTCAACGTTTAGTTCTATATCTTCGCTTTTACCCCCTTTACCCCCTTTACCCCCTTTACCCCCGAAACCACCTTAATTGATATCAAATACTATATAGACGGTTTCTACATGAGAGGAATCAACTTCTAAGAGACCTATATTAAGTATTGCCCAATATCTCTATGTCTTCGGATCCTCAGGGACTTCGCTCGACACAAAAGCAAAAAAGAATTTTATTTTCCGTGGTATCGATTAGCTTTTATTGCTCTTATGACTATGTACCCAGTGCACGATGTTCAAATGAGGTGCAAGAGTTAAAAGGGTTAACCTTTTTCTGTGGGATGACCGAACGTAACAAGGATAGTGTTTCAGAGACATATAAATAGAGTTATCATCAAACTGAACTCTCTTTCGAGTCGTATGTGTATGCTTTCAAAACATCCGGATTAGGGATTATGGTTGAAGTTCAAGTAGATGCCTTTGCCAAGCGCAAATAGCCTAACCTACCGCTCTGAAATTGTTTTGAAGGCAGGAATAGCAAGTAGCATCAACTCATGTCACCTGACTTTTTTGTTCTGGAACAATTAATGGAAAAAGAGTTTATCTCCGAAGATTAAAAGTTTCCGGAATCAAGCTTACATTGTTTACTTGCAGTTTTGGGGTTTGACCACTCAGTTGAGCGCATTGGAAGTGAGAAACAAAAAATATACTACAGAATTAAATCTCTTGAAGGTATTTGCTATCCGCCTAACATGCTTAAATTAAAAGTTTAGATCATCTTGTCCTCACCGTAAAGTCAATCCACAAAACTTTCGAATTTTATGAACGGTTCCTTGACTTCGTATCAGTCAGTTTTCTACCGGTAAAAGTCTCCTAAGCCGCACCTAGACATGCATTTTTATTTTGAGCGATGAAGATCAACTTGCATCCTGTTGATTCTCTTTATAAACAATATGTACAGACCACGTTACCTGAAACAGGTGACCTTGTTTTCTATTAGATGATCAAGAGGGTTCAGTTAAAGACATTCCTCAGGTTATCGGATATTTGAGAAAGTTGCAAATACCGATTGAGTCAAAGCCCCGAAAAGACTACTGCGGATCAGGGTCAGATGTTGGTGTGTATATTAGAGATCCAGATTTGATTGAGATCGCAAAGTATAAATAAAATTTGTCTATACAGCTATATTAGTTAGAATTGGTTCTTCTTCTTGTTCGTATTCGATTTCAACTCTTGGTCTTCTCTTCTTTTTCTTTGCTTTCTCATGAGACTCGGATTTTCTCTTCCTTGATTCAACATCAGACTCTTCATCACTTTCATCGTCGCTTTCTTCTTCGATAGATGAATCGCTCAACCATCTTTCTAAGTCTTCCATATCTACTAATTCATCTTCCCCTGAATCTTCGATATATTCAACTTCGCCAATATCACTTTCTTCTTCGTCACCACTTTCCAATTCAAAATCATCTTCTTCATCAAACTCCTCTTCTTGATCTTGTTCATCAACTTTTCCAAGAACCTTTTTCCAAATGTTTTCGTCCACATTCAAAGGTTTATCACCATATGCACCACTTCTCAACCTTTCCAATAACTCTTTTTCAATTGCTTTTTCAATTTTGGCAGCAGCTAATGCTTTTCTTTCTCTATTTTCTTCTCTTCTTTTAACCTTATGTTTAACACCAACATAGTGCCTCTCATCATCTTGTAAAGCTAATCTTCTTTCAGTTATAGCAATTTGAGTTAATCTAGTTAGCCTTTGTTTACATTTATGTTTCAAGAATTTTTGCCAATACTGCAAATGCTGGTCAATTTGCGATAATGCTTTATTATAGTTTTTCAGCAATTTGATTCTTTCCCACCATCTGTTTGGGGTGTGAGCTCGTTCTGCTGTTTTCATATAAAGATATAATCGGCCACCAACGTTCTTCACTGTAGCATATCTTGCATTTGCCAATGGACATGATTGCCTTGAACATAAACCACTTACATTATACTCATTTCGACAGAAGTTTTGTCCTTTATCTGTTTTTAATTTGAATGCACAGAATTGGTGATTTATGACTTGCCAAATAACTTCGTCAGACATGTTTGATTACAAGTTTGGTATTTTCTATTGTAGGTTTGAATGTAATGAATATGCAAATGAAGGAAAAAAAAAGGAAATAGAAGGTAACTTGATATGTAAATCTAGCTATATTTATGTTTGGGCACTGTTATTCTCCTTCACTGATAAAACTTAACCCTTTTTAGCTCAATAATAGTTCTCTTGTTCGGTTCAAGAGTTGTTGGTTATCAGATGGGTACTGATTCTCTAAAAATTTTTTTACGTGAAGAGATGAGGGAAGACAAAAGAGAATCTGTACTGTATATTATACGCCCCATTATCAACGCATTCTAATTTATTGGATACAACTATTTACCGCCGTCGCTCTCTATTCAAGCTCTCAATTTATGTGGTTTGATGGGAACGCCGGGCTTAACCTTTACTTTCTTGGGACCAATGACTTTCTTAAAAAGAATACTATCCATTTCATGAACGATCCTCAGAAATGACATCAAAGTAACACAAACCTGATAGGGATCCTTTCCTTCAAACAAGTCAACAGTTTGGAAAATTTCATCATTGGGTAATTTAATCAATTCACATAGCTTCAAAAACCAGCTTATATTCTCCATTTGAATGAACGCTATTTGTGAGTTTTTGAATTTGAAAGTCGGGTTGGCAACTGGTACTAATTGACCTAATTTACACAATACTTCCCCGTCTTTTAAAATTTCTATAAGGGAAATATCCTGATGTGTTTGGGATGGAGTAGAGAATTTGTCTTGAAGTAATGTTGGATAATGGGGGGTCAATGTGTCGTATAAGTATGCTTTTATCTCAGGTTGAATCCTATTGTATCTTGACATTCTTGATTCTGCTAGATCCTTATCTAGATTCTTATTTGAGCTGAGTTGGTAGTTGTTGGTCATTATGATAATTGTGTTTGATATAAGAGGAAAAGTAGTAGGCATATCAGTATTATGTGATTATGTTTAGGTGCGACCAAAACTCACCTTCTTGGTAGCAAGACTTCCATTCTTCTACGTCACATGCTGATTCAACCACTTCTCTTATCCCAATAATCTTCTTTAAGTACAATTATATTACATAAAAATAAACAAGTTAAATACCTCTATAAACTTAATAATTAGCTTAGTTATGTAATCTTTTTTCATATGAATGTAAACCGTGAACTCCACCTTCAAATTGAGCAGAAGCTGTTCTAAATTCAAATCTTACTTCTCCACCATCGACCTTTTCTCTTAATTCTGTAATTGATTGGATACCAATATCTTGTAAAGAATGTTGCAAACCATTATATAAATATGGAATAAATTTAGCAATTGAACCCTTATCAACAACTGAACCTGAGACACCTTGAGCAACCAAGACTTGATCAGCTTCAGAGAAATATCTTGAAGTTGAAGCATTGGCATTAGTATTGGTTTGTTGCATAGCATCAATTGAACCCATACCTCTATAAGTTTTCAATCTCTTACCATCTCTATAGAAATAGTCACCTGGAGTTTCTGTTGTACCAGCTAACAAACCACCCATCATAACACACGATGCACCTAAAGCTAAAGCTTTGGAAATATGACCGATATTACCAATACCACCGTCAGCAATACATGGAACACCAAATTTGTTGGCAAACTCAGTAACACCATAAACAGCGGTACCCTGAGGTCTACCACAAGCCATAACTTCTTGAGTAATACAAATTGAACCTGAACCCATACCAATTCTTAAAGCGTCGGCACCAGCTTCAATTAATAACGCAGCTTGTTCCCTTGTAACAACATTACCAGCAATTACTTGCAATTCTGGGAATTTTTCCTTGATCCATTTAATCATGTTTAATTGGAAAATTGATGAACCGTTTGACGAATCTAAGACGACTACATCTAAACCTGCGTCAACTAATTTTTCTAATCTTGATTTATCAACTTCAATGGTACCAATGGCAGCACCACATAATAATTGTTTAGAATCAGGTGACTTTGACGCATTTGGATAGTTTTGGTTCTTTTGTAAATCGGTTCTTGAAATTAATGAAATCAAGTAACCATTTGAGTCAACAATTGGTAATTTACCTTTCTTAGAAGATCTCAATATTTCATTACCTTCAGCCAAGGTGAGGCCTTGCTTACCAGTAACCAAATCCTTTGTCATAACTTGTGAAACTTTATCGCTCTTTTCTTCATGGAATTGAACATCACGAGAAGTGACAATACCTAACAATTTACCTCCAATTTTACCATTTTCTATAATAACTAGTTAGTAAGACGATCTTGATTAATTTCGTTGTCAGAACTCTAAAATCAGTTAAAAAGGTGTCCCCAACATCGTTTGATGTTATTCGGTAGAACGAAAGTTATTAGAAATTAAGATTGATCATCAGAGTAAAAAATTCAAGACAACGACCAATGCAATTTTAAAACATACCAGTGACAGGAAATGAAGTAAAACCTAAAACAGCTTTCATTTTTTTGACTTCACCAACAGTAACATCTGGAGAAATTACTACTGGATCATTAATAAAACCATTTTCGTACTTTTTGACTTTTCTGACCATTTCAGCTTGTTCTTCAGCAGTACAGTTGTGATGGATAATACCAATACCACCCAATAAAGCCATATGAATAGCCATGTTTTCTTCAGTGACCGTATCCATAGGTGATGAGACAAATGGAGAATTCAACGTGATCTTTTTTGTTAATTTACTTTCCAATTTGACATTTGAAGATGGGAAGTTGATCAACCCTGGTAAAATCAAAAAATCATTGTAGGTTAACCCACCAAAATTGGTTGAATCAATCAATTCTTTGATTGACAAACCATCCTTTTTTTGATAATCTCCTAAATAAGATGTGGCTTTGGATGCTTCTAAGACCATTGTAGGCGATGAATATGTGTGATTTGAATATACTTAATACTATATGAAAGGGGCAAACTTTGCCAGAAAAAGAAGAAGAAAAAGGTCAACAAAAATTTTACACTCTTTATTGTAGTATTTATACAACCGTCAGATGAGACAAACATGGAAAAAATAATAAAAAAAAATTTGTACTGTAAAATAAGAGATGAGATTTGTAAGCAGCTAGTAATGTAGAGGTAAACTCTGACAGTGGTTACATGTTATCGATACAACCCACATTTAGCCTCATATCGATAACATCCTAGATTAGTATAGTAGTATAGTACGACATTCATTCCTACATAGCTGCAATATGAAAACAATTTCAAACTCGTATTTTATCAGATATATATCCTTTCTCTACGAATATTCCATCGGAGTTAGATACAATATCATTCCTGTGGGCTATCTATTTCAAACCCATTTATACTGATCGACAAGAACACTGGTAATTTGGACGATACATCTCTGGTTTTTAGATTCATCATGTTCTTGACAATTATTGTCTATATCTTGAACGTTTCTGTGAACTATAACTTGCATAAAGAGTTAATAGTAATTCACACAATCTATGCTTTTCACAAACACGTTTATAAAGAATACATAGATCCCATTTTCCTCTTCTATAACTTTGGTTAGTAAACAAATCGAAATCTCACTTTGGTGGTTATTTGAGGGTTTTTAAGGGTCTGTTGTCCCAAATAAATTCAGTGTAGCGGTTCTTTCTTAAATTTTCATCAAACTATATAACTATAGCTTCAATAATGCAAATCGAGGAAATATTTATCATCATTAAGTTCAAACACTCCCATTTGATATAACAAATAGAACATACTCTTTGATGTTTAATACGTTGCAAAACCTTTAATGTACTGAAAAAAATTTCATTTTCAACTGTAAAACGGTGAGGATCTCTTTTACACGGGAGATGACTTGATTGAGAGTCGCACACACATCAATCTTCATCATTACAGTTGATGTTTTGATTATCATCGAGACCTGATGTACATGCGATGAAAGAATGACCATGAAATATTTCCATCGATCTTTCAACTTATGAATGTAGTAAATCGTACACTTCAACATTTCAATCACATGACCCAGGTAGAATAATTTCACTTTATGCTATGCTAAATGGCCAACCAAAAGGCTATCGTATCTGATGATTTTACATTTAATGTAATCTCATTATTAGCACTTCATTTATTGTATCAAGTTAAGCCAAGTTTAAGAGAAGAGTGCTTCTCAAAATCCTGCTAGTATCACATATGTTGCAAGTTTCCTGCATTCTCTACCTATTACAGCTCTTCAAGCAAACATACGCCACTTCATCATTCTAAAAGTCATGAGTGCATTTGTTGGTATTCAAATACGATCATCTCATAGAGTTTGTATTTGATCACACACATATACCAATACTTCAAGTGGAATTCTCCTTCATGGTTACTTCAAAGAATCGCACATCTTGAATACACATCTTTCAGACATCAAATTCGCCGACAGTCTCCTGGCCAGCATTTGATATAGAATTAAACATACTAAACATATATAGCATATCAGGATTCTTTGGAAATCACTGATTTTGGTTGTCTTCAATTATTTCTGGTGCCTGTCTATCAACTAGTACATGGGTTCGAAGTATTTGCAGCCATTGGGTTCAATTGGTTAGGAAAAGCCTTGTCAAAACAAATATTAGAAAAATTGATAGAACTTATTGAGTTATTTTTAAATGATTTTCCTATATAAAGCTATCACTTGGTTGCTTGTATAAAAATGATAGTAGTCGTATATAATAAAACATTGTAAATTTTTCAGAAGTATAGACTACATTCACGAAATTATGATGATGAAAAACTGTACTCCTTTTAACTCCATTCGACATGCCAACATTCGCAAGTGCTTTATAGATACACCTACTTCTCAAATCTGTACTTTTTGTCATTTTGCATATTTATCTGGAAGAGCTCTTATTCCCGAACATAGTTAAACTCTCAATGGTGAAAAATACGGTGAACAGTATGAAAGCGGAAGAAAAAAAATTTTTTTCAATCGATATCTCAATCAACGCTACTTAACATTTACCTAAACCATGAGAGCTTCTCAAGTTTTTAGTTTTCAAGAAACTGCATCAACAGCATTAAGAAGACCATGGAAAACATTTAGAGATGGTACCTTATATTATGGTCAATTAAAATCAGGATCCAAGAGACACCCATTAACTACAAAACAAGGAAATAAACATTACTACAAAGGTACTCGTTCTTCAGGTATTGGTTCCTGGGATACCCGTGGTAGATATCATATTGCGTGGGATAAGGTTAGAACATATGTAGTTCCAACTGGATTAAATACAACAGACTTGAAAGCGTTAGTATCACCAAACTCTCCACAATTTATTCAAAAAGTTGTTGGATACAAAGATGACTTCAAGAGTCCTGAGTTGGCTTTACATAATGCTATAAATTTTGTTGAACATGGTACTAATTATAATGATGTTGATTTGGAGAAAGAAGGTTATATAGAAAGGTTTGTTCACCCTGATATCTTGGATGCTGAGCAAAGAGAAAATATGGAAGTTGATGCTACGAAGTAAAAACCAAATCATAAAAGTATAATCATTTCACTAGCAGGTATATCGTCATGTAAATAGTTGTAATAGACATTTAAATAAGTAGTAATGAATGCTTCGCCGTTTGTACAATATTCCGGTCAGAAATGCACGTGACTCACCATCTCGAGGGTATGCGTATACCATTCAAATATTATAATATAATTTTCAACCTAAAACATCCAGTATACTGTTCGATACTGATTTAAAGATGTCAGAAGAACAAAGCCATCAGCAAGGACAAAGCTCACAAAACACAGAATCAACAACAATAACTCCTCAAACAACACCACCAGCAGTATCTGTATCCAAATCTGGAACACCCCAACTCCAAGATGATATAGATATGGAAGAAGTAGAACCACAACAATCAGAAGACCAAGATCAATTGCTAACATTGCCCATTTCAAAAATTAAAAAGATATTTAAAATGGACCCAGAATATTCTGGTGCTTCACAAAGTGCTGTATATACAGCTGGATTAGCCACTGAGCTTTTCACTCAGTACTTCACCGAACAAGCTAGCTTGCTAGCCAAGATGGAAAAGCGAAAGAAAATTCAATATAAAGACTTTGCAAATGCAGTGAGTGGGCATGATTCTTTGAACTTTCTTGGTGATACTATACCTAAAACTCAACAGATTGGGGAATTGATAAAGAATAAAAAAGTCAATATAAAAGAGTCTTTAGGTAACGCAAAGAAACCTGATGCTGTTGTCACTAATGTGGCGCCTTCTGTTGTTCCAACTAAGGAGGATAAATTGGCTCCTGGTCAACAAACATTGAAGTTTGCATTAGCTTCTGCTGCTCCAATAGAGGAAAAACCAATTAAAAAGGCGGATATTACAGACTTGGTGACTATGGATGATGATGAAAGAAATAGTAAGAATGATGAGGATGATGTAATAATGATTGATTAAAATTAAGTATTTATGTATTATTTATAGAGTTTTATCATTTTTCAAAATTTCCAAGACACATAAAGTGTCCCTAGATAATATCAACTCTTCAGGGATACGTAAATCAAAAGCCATTTTGATGATATCGTATCTTGTCAAATCCGGTATCATTCTTTCATAATTTTGAACTCCGGTAATTAAAAATTCTATCAAAGAATTTTTCAATTTTGGATACAACCTGAAAGTTTGTAGAGCCTTTCTATTCACAAGCTGGTTGTTATCAGGTGAAACTCTACTATTGGATTTCATGGATGCTAGCTCAGAATGCCTAGATATAAACTCCCAAGTTTCTTGAAACTTCCTATTGAAAAAAAACTCCTCTCTATCTCTATCATCTTGTAAAATTTCGGTGACAAACTGTAATGATTGAGTAATCAAGTTGATCTTCTCGGCTGCAAACTTATTATCTGTGGAAGATGAAATTGATAATGATTTAGATCCAGTGATTAAAGTTATAAGTGTTGGCCAATTACTTGTGATCAAAGGTAAAACCTGTTTATAATTAGTACAAAGTAACGGAAACATTAATCTTAATGTCCTGACTATTTGGGCTTTCAATGAGTATGAAGGTTGGGATACTAGTACAAATCCATAACTGAAAATTCTTTGTAGGATGAGGTATACTTCTTTAGGAATAGGAGACAACCAGGGCTCTTTTTTCTCTGATTCTCCTTCTTCTCCTTCTTCTATGTTCTCTTCACTTTCGTTGTCATCAGAATCTCCTGCCATCTCCGAAAATGGTAAATCTCCTTTTCTTTGAAAATACTCCTTGTTACTATTATACTCAATAAATGGATCTATGTTTTTGACATCTTTAAGTAAGTCCAATAATTGTCCTTTGGTAGTCATTCCCCAAGGTTTATACGATGAATCATTTTTCTTTAAATCACTATTTTTAATTTGATAATCTTTGCTGTTGAAATAATGATTAGCAACTTGTTCAATCAAAGCTTCAAACACGATAAAAAAACTTTCCACAATACGATTGTATCCATGATAAGAATCCAATATAACAAGCATTTCCTTTAGAACATCACCTAATTGATTGGACTCTAACAATTGAATACCAGCTACTTTGATAATAATCAACAATATTCCAGGTAACATAGGTGTCAAATTACTTGCCACTGTCATTTGTAAACTGATGCCATCAATCAAATAGTCCAGATTATCCATTATCAAACTTGTGAATGAACTATTATAATATGTATCTAGTATAATTTTCAATGTATTTTGAGCTTGCGCTTGTATTGCTGGATGATTATTATATGTTAAAGCTTTAAACATTGGGAGTAGATAATCCATGAGAAAGTCTGATCTGAATTGATCGATTGAAAGGCTGCCTGCAACAACTCCAATTGCTTCTAAGGCTGAGGTATACGCCAACTCATAGGTTTGAAGATTATCATTTGCTTCCGCATCGGAGAGTAATTCTTCGGCTTTGATTAATAATAAGTAAGATGCTTCATTTTCTTCTACATCCCTTAGATTGTCTACTTCCATCTCATCACTACCCAAATCCAAAAATTTGTTAAGATCAAAGTTACCGGTCTTGTTAGATTGGCTCCTGGCATAGTTAGTTGCAACCCATAATGATATTCCTCTACTTAATATGTCATTACCAGGACATCCCTCAAAAATATATTCTAAATCAGTTAAGTTTGTCATCTCGTCATTCTTGTATTTCAAGCTTGATACAAATTCTACAAATTCCTTCAAGTTTATTTCAAGGAATTTGGAACTTACCCCAATCAATGATTTAGAAGTACTCTTAAGAATTCTTTCATTCCATTGACGTGAGAGCATTTGTAGATTATGAATGTATGATGATTTTTCTTGAGATTTAAAACTATCTTGAGTTGTGATGTTTTTTGCATTTATGTAACCAGGCAATTCAATAGAATCTAGTTGATTCAGTTTTATTGAGTCCAAAACGTTCGAATTTGTGCTTTTTGGTTTCTTAGCGTGTTCAAACTTAAAACTGTCAACCATGTATTCTTGCAATAAATTCAAACAGTTTTGCTTCAATACATCTAACTCATCAAATCCAGGATTTACTTTTCTTGATAAATCTAAAAGAAGAGCAAAATTAAACTTGATGGCATTGATATTCATGGAAATTTTGTCTTCATCGGTTGAAAAAATTATGAAAGAAAGCTTATTATCTATTTGATCATATAATTTTGATTTGACTACTTCAAATAAAGCTTTCTCCTTCCTTTCGTCATTTTCAACTGTTGAGCAGAATGAGTTACTCAAATAAAAAATTTTATCATTTGTATTTTCTTTATCATACGAGGATACAAATATCAAAACACCAAGAATGTCAATTGCAAGCGAAGTAAATTCAGTAAATAATGTAATAAAGCAATTTTTCAATACTGCAACTACAAAATTCTCTACTTGTTCATATAATTCCAGTTTTGTTTGCAATCTTTGTCTATTTTTTGCACTTAGTAATAACGACTTGAATAATACTATCAAGGTTATTTTTAATTGCTTTGAAGTTGCTTTCAACCATGACATTGATCGGTGATCTGATTCTGAAATCGTTATATCTGACATTGGTAAATCATCTAGTGTTTTCTCGTCATCATTCCAAACAACATGAATATTGGATAGATTTTCAACTTGATCCAAATTAAGCTCTGCGTGCAAGTCTTTATCATTAAAAGATGAACAAATAAGATTTGATAGTAGACGTAGTAATCTCACTATAAGTTGGTAATTTATATTTGACTCGGTTGAAACAAAATTCGTGATTGATGATACAATACCTGGTAATATAATCGATTGCTGGCTAGCAGTTAGGTTCTTCATTAGTATTGACACCAAGTCAAATGAGCCCAGTATGATCTGAATTGTCTCTTGGGTGTCTGCCTTGATAGACGTAACGATATTTAACGCAATTGAAATTGAATTACTCAAGAACAACAACCTTTTATCAGATTTATCAAAGTATGCTTGATTGAGTGCATTAGCCATACTTGTTAATGAGTATATCGATGATGATTTGAATGCTAAAGAGGTTGGTGTTATGGGTGATTGCTTGTTCTTCAAGTCGTCACCAGCAAGGTATATCACCACTGGAAACAATTGATCAATTAAAATGTAATTCACATTGTACCTCCAACAATAATTTATGAGGAACCCAATTATTGATAGGATATGTTGCACTATGTTTTCAGCTAATGATAAGTGTTTTAGCAAGTTGGAAATAGGAAAAAAAATATAGTCTGCCATAGAAGGTGAATATTTATACAAGAAATCATTTTGATTGTCTTTGAGTTGCTGATATTGAGTAAAAAGTGTGTTTTCAATAGACGTTAATAAGAAAGTGACCTTAGCAATATTCAAATCTGCTTGCTCTGCTTCCTTGGACAATTGAATACATAGTGGCTTCAATTTTTCAAACAACTGTTGTGATATTAATCTCTCATTGTTATCGGCAGATGTTGTATCTAATGACATTACTTCATGATATAAGTTAATGAACACATGTCTTGCGGAAATGGTGATGGTGGTTTGCAAACACAAGTTAGACCAAGCAGCAATATCTTTTTTTGCAGTTTGCATATAAGCTTTTCATACTAAATAGAGAATTCTAGTGAAAAATTTTTTCATCTTTTGTCTCTCGTATGAACACACCCTTCTTCTAACACGAATCAATAATACCTATATAAAGAGTATGTTACAACATGATAATATCAAGAATGCCCTGTGGAGTCAAGTTATTGGACGCATAACTCCACTTTGAGTCGTTATTCATTCAACGTTTTTGGAATCAATACATTCCTTGATTTGTAGTACAAGGTTTCATGTGGAAATACACATTTCGCTTAATTTTTGTAAGACTGAATCAGGCCCAACGTTTAGCTGGGTTATGGATTATGCTTTATTTCAACACTATAAAGTCTATCCAAAGGATTATTGATACCCCATTAATAATTACAAACTCGCTCATGACTCCGATTTTTAATTGGACACTCATGCGGCTTCTAGAAGAAAAGACTCCCATATACTGACTTTTGTTTAGAAAATGACTAGAACTTCCGTCTTAGCTGATGCTTTAAATGCTATTAACAATGCTGAAAAAACTGGTAAACGTCAAGTTTTAATCAGACCATCATCAAAAGTTATCATTAAGTTTTTAACTGTTATGCAAAAGCATGGTATGTATTGAATTTCAAGCAATTATGTGGTTCACATTACCCTATCCACACCGAATTGATAACTGGATGGATTGATCGGTGTTCAGTCCCTTTCTGTCTTTTAAGTATTCGGAAGAAAAATTTAGGAAATGCTTCTTACACGATGGATCATATTATTAATGTTATATCTATCGTTTACTTTTCCCGAACATCTTTCAAAGTGAATCTACTATTTATTTGGGGGAAACAATACTAACTTAACTAAATTATACAGGTTACATTGGTGAATTTGAATACATTGACGATCACAGATCAGGTAAAGTTGTTGTTCAATTAAACGGTAGATTAAACAAATGTGGTGTTATATCACCAAGATTCAACGTCAAAATTGGCGATATTGAAAGATGGACTGATAATTTATTACCAGCCAGACAATTTGGTTATGTTATCTTAACCACTTCTGCCGGTATTATGGACCATGAAGAAGCCAGAAGAAAACATGTATCTGGTAAAATCTTAGGTTTTGTTTATTAGAGAGATAAACACTTATATAGTCATTTCTTCTTATCATGTATCATTACGTAAAGATTTTCAATATACTTCAATTGTTTCTGAGATAAAAATCATAGTAGACTAGTTTAAGATCTTTAGGAATATCCAGTTCGCGAGCAAAAAAAAAGGCAGTCAAATCACCAAACCCAGCAAGTAAATCAACAATGACTTTTCCGGAGTCTCTCAGATTCATAGGGTCAACACTATCGTGGACACTACGAGCAGGATGTGTGGCTCATCTTATACATGAAAATGTTTATGAATTTACAGAAACAAGAGGAGAATCGATGTTACCCACATTACAAAATCAATATGATTACGTTCATGCTTTAAAAAAGTATAAGTTTGGTCGAAATTTGGAAATTGGAGACTGCATAGTTGCAATCAAACCAAGCGATCCAAATCATAGAATATGTAAGCGTATAAGTGGCATGCCGGGGGACATAGTGTTGGTTGATCCTTCATCCTCGAGCGAATTAACAAATTCACCCAATGAGATAATACAGCATGATGGATTTAATAAATTTATTCGAATAGCCGAAGGTCATGTTTGGTGTACTGGTGACAACTTATGTCATTCTTTGGATTCTAGATCTTATGGTGTACTACCTATGGGATTAATAACGGGAAAAATCGTTGCTGCTAATTCGATGAATGAAGGTTTGAAAGGAATATTTAATTTTAGATGGATCACGAATACATTTTATGATGAATGATGTGCATGTAAATACAAAAGTTATATAAATCTATAGAAGAGGAGAAAATAGAAACTTACTGCTTTCCTAAAGCACGATTACGAGCTAAACTTCTTAATACACTAACACCAAAATAAATAGATGGAATGGATAAAATGAATCCATAGAATAATGTAGTGAATATAGATTGACCCAAGTAATATTTGGCAAAGTTCAATTCAAATCCAATTATGGAGATTAAGAAACTCACATTGTGTAATAATTGGGTTGTGGAAATAGTTTTGAAGGTTTTGAATAAGTTATTAATTCCAATGAATCCAATCCACAGTCCCAATAGTGCTAAGAATAACACCATCGCAACACCAATAAAAACGATTGGAACAATTGGGTTTATGGTTTTTTCATCTTCTCTGAAAATATGATAGATTTCAGGCTGAATTCCAATTCGTACTTTATCTTCATATTTGGCAGTTGCACGGAACTCTGAACATGGAACAATCTCAACTAGTCTCTTGAATAAATTGTTTCCACTTTTAGAATCAGCAATAATTATGCTCAAAACTAGTCTCTCTTTGATTTTCAATATTTCTGGAAGTGAAACAGCTTTTATGCTTAATTTAATATCACTTCCTTTGATAGTTGGAACAAAATGAGTGACTAAATTAGATTCCTTAGCATCAGCCAAACTGATCATAAACTGTTCTGGTTTCCCATTGAGATCTTTACTGTTCAAATTGATTTCTAGAATATCTTTTGGATTATCAATGGTTAATGTTTTTATTTCTTGTGTATCAATTTCTCCGAATGAAATGGTTTTACCATTGAGATTGATTGAACCTGTTAAGTCTGTGTATGCAATTACAATTGCAAATACACTAAGCAATGTAATATAAAAAGAATACTTCATATGGGACCCTTTCGTTTGTGTATATTGTGTGTGATGTAGTGAACAATTTTTCATATCTTGACGTGGTCGAAAAATACACACTGGAAAAACAACAATTGAACCAAGGTACACACACTCCCTCTGATCCTGTTGCAAAAGCTGATCAACATTGCTTACGGTGATACACCTTGTTTCTTAGGTAAATATTAGTCCCTCTAGGCTGTTTCCTTCAGCAAGGTCACTGGATAGTAAGTATGATACAATAAACATTGTGCCGCTGACAATTTCCAACACAAAAAATGCTGGTATTAAAACAATGCCTGCAACCATGTTAATTCAAAGTCTCTTTTGAAATATTGATACTTTTATACTTACATATTAGGACAAATATGGTTAAGAACGCACATCCAATTAGTGCCAACGTGATAGCGGATATAGCGAACATGCTGGGGTGTATTTATTGGTTTATGTTTCGACTTTAGTTCTTTCAATGTATTATCTGGTACCAATAATTTGATTTTTTGGAGTAAATAAAGCTGTTTATTGCTAGAACCTATCTTAAGTGCTTGAGTATTACCAATAGATTGATACTGTCAGGAATTCGGATTGCTGTTGGTTATGTCGTTGATGTTTTTGTTGATAGTACAGTAGGAGATCGAGTTTTTTTGCAACACAATCTTGTGTCTCACTTTAAACTAAACTCAGAAATACATGACCAGCTTCTCTTATGCTTTAAATTCTCGATTTGTACGTCAGGATTGTAAAAGTATTTGTTTCAACGATCATATATAACCTTTAACTTGAAGGCAGTAGTTGATTACCATTCGGCCAAGAAACAAAGAGTTGGGTGAACAAAAGCAGACACTAAGCACCAAATTTATCCAGAGTAATGACAAATATTCGAAATAATCCTTTCTATTTTTTTATTTTAGAAATTAGATTCCATTACCGATAGAGTCTATCGAAAACTCACACATGAGCGGTTGTTGACTGGAGAATCAAAAGATAACTGCTTAGAAGTAAGAGTATACCTCGTTGATGATTTCAATATGACATGGGTTGCGCGTGTTGAAAGCAACCCTTTAGAGAAACAAAAAAATTCGTTCCATTATATCCCACTTTCATCAACTCAAATCCAACAATGCAGTTCCTATCAGCGAAAACATTACTATACATAAGAGTAATATTTCTTTTGGTTATATCATTCTTTTTGTACAAAGATCCAGAATCTTTATCAACAGTTGGACTTGTGATGCTCATGGGTCAAGCAATGCAAGTTCCATTGTTGCGTCTTCCATCCTCGGCTCCAATATTGGGATTGTGTTCATTGCTATTTGGTTCATTGGCCCTTACTGATATTGTTCCATTGATGGCTGAAAACTGGGATTTTTTTGAAACATTAGTTCCGGTAAGATTAGCATGTTATTTCATATTATGTGCATACATTTACTTCGTTCCTGAAAGTTTAGTTAGTAATTCGTTGGTTATCACTTATGCATTTTTTGAAATATGGTGCAACTTCTTGATTTACAATAATTTAAAAGACGAGAAGTACTATAGAATGAAGAAATTTATTGCAGAGAACAGTGAAGAGATTAGAAGGTTCCAGGATGAGCAGATTAGAGTTGTTGAAGAGGAGTAGTTGTATATTGTGAATTTAGATTACTGAACAAAGTTTTGAATTGTCCAATCCAAACATTCCTCGATTTCGTTGAAATCATTGAATCCAATTTGTAAAACATTTACCCCATTTACATTGCTTTTGAAATCCTCAGTACTTTTAAATCGGATTATACTAAGATTTATTATGAGATTGACCAACATTTCATTTGTAGTCAAATTTAATTTTATGTCAAGGACATTTGAGTTCTTGTTATACAAAGTTAAATGGAAACTTGAAATTGGTTTTTCTATTGATTTTTGAAATGGGTTTTTAGTTCTAGTTTTAAGATTAGTGAATTTCTCAAGGTTCAAATCTGATTTAAGATTATGTTTTTTCAATAATCTTTCAAATATGTCCTTTATATTAATGAGATATAACTCATGTCTCATATTACCTAATAATGGACGTAGTATTAAGGGATGTGAGTTATTTTGTTTCCATTTGGTTAACGAAGTTGGAACCTTTTGCTTCAATTTAAGATTATACTTGTAGTAACAACATAGCATGAGTTTTAAGTAGTTCAAAATCAATCGACATTTCTTATTATTTAAAGAAGAGTAAGCATTAATATTTTGATAGTAGTTACTCAACTCCTCTTCGTTTAATTCATCATACACAACACTTTCAATTTCAATAATTTCATTATTCATCTCAATTATGATCTTATTCGATATAATAGAAACATTGTAATTAATTAAAATCTTAGCTTCTCTTGTAAGTTGATAATACAAATCTTCCTCAAACAAGAAGAACCTGGCTTTTTCAATTTCATTGATGATACTCTGTTTTGACTTTTTGAAGTCAAACTCAAATATTGATTGCCCAGTAAGCATATAATCCTCATCTATTTGACTCAATATCTTGATCCTAATATATTTGTATATCTTATCAATGACTCTGTTGCCCTGCGTCGAAATTGGATGGAATGAAATTTCACCAGTTTGATTATCCTTACGTAACAAAGCTAGACCTTTATCATGGTAATTTGATCCAGAATCACCATATCCATATTTCACACCAATGGCTCTTGCATTATTTTCCGGATCTCTCATTCTAAATAGTGCTTCATTGTTAGATAGTACTAAATTAATCATATTCCAATATCTTCGTTCTTTCAAGACTTGATCATTCAAATTGACACTTGCTTCTCTAAAATACTCCGTTATTTTATTCAAAGATTCTAATTTCCAACCTTGTCCTATTTTTGTCGAGTTTGTATCCTTATTTTCTTCTTCAGGAACCAATCTATCGGAATTTAGTGAGGACGTTTTGACAAATTTTTGCAAATGTGGAGACATAGTATGTTTTGCTAGATTTGGTTTAACTGATGATATCAATAATGATACAAAATCAAGGGATAATGACGTTTCATTAAGGGCATTATTTATATTTTTTGATAATTCTAATTTTTGTTTGTTGAACAAATCTTGTGGGCCATCATCTTGATCTTCTGTTGATGATGATTCCGATATTTCCTCAGATATGCTTATTGACGGATTTTCAATTTCATCTTTGAGGGATTCTTCTGTAACATTTAAAAAAGATTTACGTGCAATAAGTATTCGTGGTATTAGTTCTTCCAATTTTAAAGAATCTCTAAATATCTGGTTAGTACGACGTGTTCATCAACATCGGAAAATACTCAATCAGACATACTCATTCTGTAGAAATGGATCTACATGACCCTCTTCATTAAGGCTAAGATCTATATGAAATCCTTCCTTGGTCATTGTTGATAGACAGCTATAAAAACAGCAGTTGAAAAATTTAAAGATATTGATTTTTCAGTGCGATTAATATATTAGAATACATCTACTACTTCATACATAGTTACTATCCTACCTAATCCATGAAATCATCCAAATCACCTTCTTCAATCGCTTTCAATAACTCAATCTCATCACTTGGCTCAACTTCTTTTGTTGTGTTTTCTTTGTCGTTATCATTAGGGTACCTCATTGCTTTTACACTTTCATTATGTAAAGATAAGCAGAATTTTATTCTTTGATCAAATTCAGTTTGTGGTAATTTAGTTGAATATACATCCAATAATTCATTGGATTGCATGTAACCTTGTTGATGATTAATACCTGCTTCTATAACACCGTCTCTTATAGCCTTTGAAACTATGTATTCAGTTGATTCTTCGGAGTCCAAGTGTAACTTAATGCAAATATCTTTTAATGAGATCTTGGAATAGGACAACGAAATAATTCTAATACCTGTCTTGATAACATTTTGACGTAATCTCAAAACCAATGTAAAGTTGTCATCTTTCTTAAAATTTGATTCGTACTTCTTCAAAACTTCCCCGAAAAACTTTATATCACCTAATCTAACAGCTTTCGTAACATTAAAATAAGGCTCAAAATTACCCGATTGGTTTTTGAAAGATTTTAATTCAGGAATGTCTCCCATTAATAACTCAATTACAATATTAAGTTTAGTAGCACTTTGAATAAAACCATTAGCCAAATGCGTTTGAGGAGCCTTTCTAATTGCTGCAATTACACATTCATGAGCAGTTGAATAGTCTAATTGAATTGCATTAATTCTAGCCAAATAATAATAATATCTTGCAACTAATGCATTTGCGGCATTTTCAGGGAATTCCACTTTCTCGACTAAATTAGAAGCTTGTTGAATATCATGAGACAATAAATAGTTTCTTAACAAGAGGGTTATAATTGATGCAGTTGTTTCGATATCGTGTCTCAACGTAGCAGTTCTTAAACCGTATAATAACTCTGAACGGATCGAATATAAATCACCAATGACTTCTTTGGCTCTACTAACATAGAACCACACCTTTGCCTGAATAAAGTCCAACGAACGTCTATTAAACGATTTCATCAATGCAACTACATGACCACTCAATTCATTCAATTCATTCAATTTCTCGGTATCCAACAAGTATACTTGTACCAAGAGATGGATATATAACTCAACTTCTGGAATTAATACAGAATGACTGGAAGTGTCTATGTCCATTTGATCGTTTATAGATGAACCCAAGAGGGTCAACAAGTATGGTTTCGAATGATGGTTTGATGGATATGTGCTATTTATAACGGTTGGCAAGACTTGAGCATTCTTGACCAATTTCCTTCTTAACGGACCTAAATCACGGAACACTTTGGAGATATATCTGTTGTCAAACGTTGTTGCTGCTTTATCCAAAATATTGAACGACTGCTCTATTTCCTTGATCAATATTTCTGATTCTTTGTGTGCAGAGTCATTTTCTTCAACATCATTCATTTGGATGTCTTTTGATTCAGGCATAGTCTATTGGTATGTCGGGTTTGAATGATTTGGTTACCAGGTTTTACTTTGGATATAGATTTTTTTCCAATGTTATTCAAACATAAGTGAAGAAACTTGGTGGCAACAGATCGAAAATACAGCAGTTCTTCGCCAAGTTGCACGTACTGCGGTTTCAAACTGAGTATCACCGATAGAGGTTCACGAGGTAAACAAGTTGTCAAGAGTTCTGTCTTCTACATACTAATGTCTGCTATGTCAACTATGAACGATATGGGTAGTTTATAGTGGACCAGGTCGATTTTTCATTGCCCATCCTCAGGTTCTTCTGAGACCTGTTGAAGTGGCGGTAAATTCTATTATTCGAACAATGATGAACACCCATTGCTTTAGGTGATTGATACACAACTAAGAAATCAGCCTAAGTAGAGTGTATGAAAAGCACTCTACTTACTTCAGTCAATTTTTCTTGATAAAATAAGCATACTAATTCAACTACCTTAGGAGCTCTGTAATCATTTGAACAGAATTCAACATATCAGAACTTTTTGATACAAGTACATTGTACAAACTTCTATAAACTTTTCAGAGGAATATAACGCCGTAATTCGGAAGAACCATAGACACAGAATCAAGTAGAACTCAACACCTTAAAAATGAAGTGATCCAAATGCAATTTGCACCCAACACAGTGCTTCCAAAGATTGTCCAGAAACGAAGTATAACGATTCCGATCAAAGCCTTTTGATGCAGATTTCAAATGAAGTGTCCGGTGCTGTGAGTTTATTGCAGTGGTTAACAAGATGGTAAGATAATCTTGGTGGACTCGACTTAGGGTGCAAGGAATTTTTGACTTTGACCAAGTACTTATTGTTAAACAAGGATATATTTGCAATCACTCAGATTAGTCAATTTCACCAAGTATAGTGGTATATTTGAAAAACAATATTGTTTTTATGGTTATAGTACAAGTCGTCTTCAATCAAGTTGGTTATTCTCATAATTTTGCCGAACATTTTCCACCAAAATTTGACTCTACTCTCTTACATAACATTTCAAATGTAAATCCAAATTGTTTTTCTATTTATTCAAATAATATGTATGCTGTCTAATTGAGAAACGTCTTGCATTATTGTTCTTTTAAATCAGTTTAATCCATTTTTCCTTGCAATTCAAACTGTTCAATTAATGGAGCAAGTGGTTCTAATTCTTTTTGATCAATCAAGTTAAATTCCCTAGTAAATGCAATAAAGTGAGCAAAGAATGAATTCCAATGTGCCTCCAATGATAAATGAAGAATCTTGTCAAAATGATTATAATAAATATGAGCAAAAATTCTAAACATTTGTCTGCAAATATTTTTGCAATCTTTTAAAAAGTTTGGTGGGAATGCGCCACCATTTTTTGTTGGAAATACGCTTTGATCATTCATTTTATTTGAAATCCAAGTTATTACGTATTCAATGTACTGACCTGCTGGTAAATTAACTGCTTGACCTGATGCATCAACCCATAGGTAATTCGTGTTGGGACCTGCATTCATAGTAGGATATGCTTCAGGAGTTAAAAAGTCAGAAATCACGGCATGAAATCTTAGTAATGTGTTGAAGAATTCGAATATATTCAAAGCAAGCCACTCGCAGCCATCAACATATTTAGGAAGTTGAACTATTGTTTTAAATTGACCTTTAACTAATGCAGTTTTAACGTACGGGTCACACATGAATAATGGTGGTTCAAGCACCGCTTTATTACTCGTACTTATAGTCTGAACAGTGCTGTGATACAGTGTTCTTTTCAGTGGCAGACGTTGCTGGCTGGGATATAAAATTCTGTTACGTTTTGTGGGTGATGATTGTGTGGGATATACTGATTGACTTCTGACTGTGCCAATGATTGTGCTTGCTGATGAAATTGTTGATAATTTTGAAGGTGAAATTTTAGTTGGTGATTGAGTTCTTCTCAAACTACTACCCGAAAGTTCAGGATGAGAATATAAAGGTGAGCTGTTTGGTTCTAGGTCCTTTTTATTTTTTTTAGAGCTTCGACCTAGACCTCTTATAGTACTTAGAAATGACATTATTGATGAAGAGGATATGGATAACTTTGCAGAAACAGGCTTTAAAAGTATGGTTCAGATTTGGGTGTTTTGGTTACCACGAAGAAAAAAAAATACACACACCTTTTTGATCTGATTTACACGATTCAACAATTCAAAACATCCATAAACGAAAATCGATTCTTATCTATTATAATTGTATCTAATCTAAATTAGCTTCTTTTGACTTATACAAATCCACCTAAGGATTGGCCTACTTTAACCTTTTGGCCAATTTTCAAATCAAATTTGAAATTATCTGGAGCTTCAAATACTAAAACCACGGTGGAACCCAACTTAAATCCACCAATATCTTGACCTTTAGATAACGGATAACCTCCTAAAATTCTACTAGCATTGGTATACGTAGCTTCATAGACAGTATTTTTTCTTAATCTCTTCTTGCGTTTCTTTTCTTCTTCTTCTTCGAAATTGGTTATAGTTAGGATATCAGAAGCAGAGTATTCCTTTTGCAATAATGGAGTATTTTCAGATGCAACAGATGACTCAGATGATGGCACTTGATATACTTCATGTTCATAAATATCATTAGTTTTCAAATCCTTGTCAAAATTCACCACAATACTTCCAACATTGGTAGCACCAACAGGTATCATTGAGAAAAAACCATACTTCCAATAACCTAATAAAGCAACTCTTTCGTTCAAGACAAACAAACCTTGTAAGGTCTTTTGGAAAAATGGAGCCACCGAGAACAATTCACCAATAAAATGTCGTCTTAAAGTGGTAACCCAACTTGTTGGAGAATGGAAATGATGATAATCACCAGGTGCTAAATATATAACAGCAAAATATGTTTGCTTCTTACGGAAACCTTCCAATGGACTTGGAGTCAACTCTTCAGCAACAGCCAATTCTTTGGAGAATGACGCTCTTTTACCAATTGCGGTACCATCGTGTTCATCTTTATAGGTTAATTCATTCATGTGATAAGTTGATTCATTTTCACCACCAACTAAATCATCAACAGAATATGAAATCCCATTGATTTTAGCAAATTCTTCATGTCTTTGGACACTATGTTCATCATCATCATCATCAAATGATAAAGAATGGGTTGGTGCAGCCAATTTTCTTGTAGAGGATAATCCTAATAATGCATCAATTGAATATGTCATACCTTTCACTTGTTCAATCTCACCATTATCAATGATTCCAAATTTCAAAACCTTTCCATCAGCAGGAGATACCAAATCACTTTCAGCTATTGGACGAACACCTGGCTTCAAAGTCCTATAGAAAAATTCTGATAAATTTTTATAACTTCGTAAATCGGGATTTTCCATTTCATCCAAATTAACACCAAATACAGCAGAATACACTCTATATGAAGGACTTCTAATCCAAACTGGTAAGTTTATGGAATTGACTTGACCCCATAATCTTGAGATTGTTTTCAATGGCAATGTAGAATACGCGTACAAATGCCAAGATTGTGGTCTAATTTTATAAGGGTTATCTTCGTGTGCTTCTCTTCTATCGTATCTAATTTTTGCGGCCACACCTCCCAATACTATTGTCAAAGAAGTAATAGTCCACCATTTGATAAATTTACGACGTTGTTGCCTTTTGGTACGTGCTTCAACGGAAAAGAATCTAGTGTGTAATTTCTTTGTCTTCATTTTCAATTTCTGATTAGCATTTGAAAGCAGTCTTTTCGATATCTTTAGTTTAGGGAAATGGAGTCTATTATACTTTGAGTTAGTGTTTGGTGTGGTATTTCTTGCCCATGTCGAATAATACAATACATTTCTTTTAGGTCTTGGGATTTTAGGAAACTGATAATAATAAGAACTGAAATAACGTTTCTGCTGTTTCGCCTGTTCTTCTTGTTGATTTATTTCAGCCATTTGCGAAGCTCTTGATAATGGATGGGATATATTAGTGCCTTGGGGGCCATATGCAAAAGGACTTTGATTAGTACATTGCCATTTCAGCCCGACTGATCTTGACCAGCTAAATGAAGGTGGTCTGAAAGCCATTGATTAAAAATACCTCAAAAATATGTTTGTAAAAGAATAGGGAGAATGTGGAGAAACGAGAATTCAAAGAAATTTGTAGCTGTGGTCTGGATGCGGTATATAAGACGTATCCAATGTGAATAGTAGTTATAGTATGGAGGGAGTGGATGTATGTTATGTGTAACTAATGAGTTGTCCAAAATGATGTGTTAACCTGAATTCAATTGCTGGAGTAATGTATGTGGTTGTTTTGATAAAATTTTTTCTCCTGTTTACAGTTGAAATATCGTGTGCTCTTTTATACGAACGTAGACACTGGTTCATGTTGCGTTATGTATTATATATCTTACAAGCTATACACTCTAAAGGCTCTAGGCATTGAGTTTACTCCACAAATTCTGTTTCAACTGCTCTATATACTCGACGGGGATGTAATGCAAGTCATCTTTCAACAAATTATTGCCGTATTCAAACAATAATTTCAAGTTCCAAAGGTCTTCTATAGATTGTGGCTTATTGACTAGTTTGTGTAACTCCAATTTATTATCTATGATGTTGAAAACGGAAAGTCCAGTTGAGTACACCGATGAATCAACGGTATCTTGGATTTCATACTGCCAAATCTCCTTACTATTCTCATCGAGATTGTCGAAAATTTCACTATTCAATAGTAGATCACAGGTTTTGGTTGCGTCTGGTTTCTTACTTCTGTTTTGCAAGATTGACCTAATATTTGGGTTCAACAACTGATAATTTTTTCTTTTGTAAACATACAATGTCAATGATTTCTTGAATTTTTTTAGTATTTCCGAGTTCAATTGAAAATCTATTACAATCTTGAAATAATCAACCGACTTTGCTTCAATAGTAGAGATATCATCAATATTCGGTAGTAAGCATGGTGATAAACACTCTTTGACACTTTGATCCTTCATTGTAATTACCACAGGAATTTTGCAAGGCTTATTGGTTTTCACATCTCTGATAACTAAGCATCTTGGAACAACAGCTAGTGCCCAAAAGTGCCTCAAAGCTTGTAAATGCACTTCGTATTCTCTATTTTCGGTGGGAAAGATTGGATATAAGGATGCGACCAAGCATGCTATAGCAAAGAGGGAGTTATCAAACGCCATTTGTCCACCGCCCAAGAATAAAAACCCCAACGCAGTATTTACAGCCATATATCCTCCAAATCCCATATCTTTACTTGTGTCATTGTGTAGGACTCTGAGCCTTCTAAATGTCTCTAAATCTCCACTTGCCGCCATAACTACTGAAACACACAACGCCAAAATGTTTTGAATATTTATAGCACTATTGTAGGCTATTTTCTGATCATAATTAATCGCTGGTTTGGATGATAGTTCAATCATTTCATCAAGATAGTACAATATCGTATCTCGCGCCACCATATTATGAGATGAAGCATATTTAACAGCAATTGACATACAGGCACCCCCCAAAATGTTCAAATAAGTTAACTGGTCGCTTTCCAATTGAGCAAATTCTTTTTCATTACCATACTTCTCAGCAACAGAAATTGGCATTTGTGACTCAACCCACTGCTGGGTACAGTCAATTTCGTTCCACATAATCAAATTTCTAGCTAAGCATCTGAGGAAAAGTAAATCTGGACGTATGTAATCTAATAATTGGTCGGTATCAGGGATTTTCAATTTATTGGCAACACTAGAATTTTCGGTTTTTATATATATGAACCCTAGTGCCATTATAGCCCCACAACACGATTTACCTAATTCTTGTACTGGCTGAAAATCTTTCATCGAAACAGCTAATGTCATCAACTTATCAACAACATGGGTATCATTCAACCCTCTCAAGTCATCACCTTTGCCTAAATTTACAAATCCCAAAGCAATTCCAGCAGCTAATCTGTATCCTTCATGAACTTGTTCCATATCATTTTGATAAACCGAAGCAGTAATTTGAGATAACAAACTTTCACTCATTCTACGATGTTGAGTTTCCAAATACAATAATCCGATACCTATAAGACCCGCTGTTTGAACCATTGTGGGAACATTCAAATCACTTGCTCCTTGAGGTAATAATGCCACAGCATGTACTGACAATACCTTCGTTAATTTATTATCCATAGTACCTCTCAAGCTTGCCGACATACCAATTAATAACCCAACACTAGTCAATGGATGTTTTGGACCTAAATAGTTGTAAATATGCCATTCTTCAAGTTTCTTCAAATGTCCATTCAATCCCAAACCTAACAAAAACCCGGCATGTTGAGGATTTAATTCTGGTGGTTTGTTGAATATTATCCAACTTCCTGATATTCCTTTGGCCTCTCTTCCAATACTTAAACCTGATGAAACACCGTTATGGAAATATCCCCATTCAGAAAATGTTTGGGCAATTCTCTCCTCCGAATATACTATATTTGTCATTGTAGGTGATATAAACGTATTCAAATTAAATTTAGGTATTGGAAACTTTTCGGTAAGTAATGGTTTACGACCAGCATAAAACAAAGCTGCTCGTCCTAATGGAATGGTCAAAGTTCTTAATGCAACCACTATTGCCAATTCTCTCTGTAACAACACTAGATCATATTCAGCAATATTTTCAACAACTTTTAATGAAGCTGTTTGCACTTTAGTCTGATGTAGTAGTGTGGTGATTTCGAAATATCTTCTATCAAAATCAAAGATCAATTTTGTTATACCAATTCTATCTGCTTCAGATTGACCATCCCACGGGGAAAAGGATTCATTGTTATCTAAGACACCATTAAGTAACGAGCTCAATTCAACAACATTATCATTATTTTCAATATGTGAATCAGTAGGAACATTCAGATTTAATAAAAATTTGTTCAAATCTTCTCGGCCTACTAGTTCGAGCGCCAGTGACGTCCACTCGAATGCTGGAGATTCTTGAGAGACCAGTAATGCTTCTTTCAAAGGTATTGATACTCCTAAAGGGTATGTTTCTAATATGCTTTTAGTAATTCCAAACTCTCTCATTAAATCAACTATTGCAGTTGGGCCATACTGAGAAGATACAAGAACCTCAAATAATTTCAACACACAATGAGTTCTGGGTGTAACTAATGCATCCACTGAATCACTTTCTTCAACTAATTGTGAAAATGATAAATAACGAACTATCTTATTGGTAAATAAACTAGACAATGACTCCAACAAATGGGGTGGTGATTTTAGTACTAATACCAGTAGAAATTTCGTGGACTTGTCTATAGAATCAAGATTGACTGAATAATATTTGGTCCAAGTGTCTGGCCATCCCATCCAAGAAGTTAATTGACATAATAAATAGTTTAATTTTTCCAAACTTGCTAACTTCGTTGAATCCAATCTTGTCTCCTCTCTTAGTAGATGTAAAGACAAAACAATATATGGCACTAAGTCATGCAAATTGTAATTTAATTTGGAGTTTTCATAAAGAGTCTTGGCTTGCGGTAATAAATCTGTAATTTCATTTTGCACATTGCATTGTATGTCTTCCGTAAATGGGTACAATAGTGATATTAAAGCTACAACAAATGCCTTCCATTCATCTTTACAACCATCATATGCAGATCTCCAAAGCATCCAAATGGTTTGGTTGATAGTTGATCCAGATAAATATTGAAAACAGCGTAAACAGAGCAGAACTAAATCTGTACTAGGACTCAAAACCAATTTGACTATTGTGTATTCTCCATTTGCTAATTTCACCACTAGTTTATTATCACATGAACTGACCAATGATGTTGCATCACCAACATTACCAGACGTGGCCATTTCTAGAAATGGATTAATAATAGTGATTTTCTGATTTGGCATTAGTAATATCAAATTGCCTTCAAATTTCGATGAATTTAGGGGTATGCAATCAAGACATGAACTTTTATACACCGACAGATGTCTAGCAGTTGAAGAATATTTATAAATTACATAAAATTCTTTTTTCAATTTATTCACAAGAACAATTCCTTCTTGATCTTCGAACCAAATATTAAAAACCCGTACCTGTTCTCTAACAAGACGACTGCCGAATGACTCAACTTTAGATAGTATCATATCCTTTTTGAAACTTGTGAAGTCTGTTGAAGTGTTAAATTTCAAATTATCGGGAGGAAAATCGCTTGCCATTCTACCAACAGATGATACATCAGATAACAAAGTACTTGTTCTTTTCGTTTCCATATTGAAAGATAGTGAATGCAGCGGTCCAACATCCAACGACACATTTTCCTCCAAAATTCTCGATGGATTTGGTGTTGAGATCGAGCCATATCTTCTTTTTTGAAATTTTTGTGAAGAAGAGAGCAACTGCGTATTACCAAACTTAACAACATTCCTTGAAGGTGTCTTGACATGATAAATGGTGATTGAACCATCATGAGAATTGAATGTAGCACAGAGTGAATTATCTTTATTCAAATCTTTTCTTGGAAAGGTGATTAACTCCTCACGTTGAGAAATAATCGAGGTTGAAGTTGTTGCAATAATTCTAAAATCATCTATTGGATCTACCAAAGTTAGTATAGATGCAGAATTTAAATGTATTGTGTTGCTATAAGCTATTTGCGATGATACCGGTGATTGATTGTAATCCTTCTGTAGTACCAAACCCGACTCAAAAGGTAATGCATTTTTCAATACAAATGGTAAACTGACAATGTATGATCTCCCGTCCGGGAAATGTATATGTATTGATCTTTTCAAACAAACGGCCAATATTTTGGTGAATGACTTGTTATTTGTAAATTGAGTGTATGTGGCAGTGACTATATCTTCGTCGTATGTTAATACTTTGCTGATTAATGATCCCTTCACTATAGCTAGTTTCTTGGTTGCAATTAATAATTGAATGTTATTTGGAAACAATTCTAGTCTATACGGCTCATCAAATGGTTTTGAGTATCTGATTTCATCTTGCAAGTTAATTACTGGAAATGATAAATGTTCAAATGGTTTCGTTGGCATGTTATCTATCCATTGTGTGACGTATAGTTGATCCAAAGTGTGTTGATGTTTGTTGATAGATTTTACTGCGAGATAGATTTTGTAACTTCACCGCTCTCAGACATTATCAAGAGAGATCATAAACCTTGTTTTAAATACACTGTATTTTAGGTACATACTGAAATTCGACAATGGAAATGTGTAGAATCTCAGTAGTTGACAAACAAAGGTAATCTTTTAATTACTACAAACTATTCATAGATACAATACAAACAATTCATAATATAATCACTATGTACACGTTTTGGAAATTTATATGGCCATCTATATACGTTGCCTATCCTGTTATTCCAAGATAGAAAATGAGATTCCATTCAATACGTTTATTCAATGATTCTAGTAACCAAACCAGTACCAACAGTTTTACCACCTTCTCTAAGGTTGAAACGTTGGTTAACTTCCAATGGGGCTTTCTTGAATAAAGTACCAATCATTTCAATGTTATCACCTGGCATAACCATTTGGGAATGATCAACACCCTCACCTTCTGGGAATGAGAAAGTGGTGGTAACATCATTGGTTCTGAAAAAACATTGTGGTTTATAACCTTCACCGAATGGAGTGCTACGGCCACCTTCTTCAGCAGTTAAAATATACATGGAGGCTAAGAATCTCTTGTGAGAAGTGGCGGTACCTGGTTTAGCTAAAACCATACCTCTTGAAACTTCGTCTCTCTTGATACCTCTTAATAAAACACCACAGTTGTCACCAGCCATGGCTTGATCTAATTCTTTCTTGAACATTTCAATTCCAGTAACTGTAGCTTTAAATTGTTTTTCAAAATCACCAACAATTTCAATTTCTTCACCCTTTTTCAAAGTACCTCTTTCAACTCTACCAGTAACAACGGTACCCCTACCAGAAATGGAAAACACATCTTCAACTGGCATCAAAAATGGTTGCTCTAAATCTCTTTCTGGAGTTGGGATCCATTCATCAACAGCGTCTAATAATTTCATGATAGCTTCTGAACCAATTTCTGGTTGTCTATTTTCTAAAGCACATAAAGCAGAACCCATAACAACTGGAGTGTTATCACCATCAAAACCATAAGTAGATAACAATTCTCTCATTTCCATTTCAACTAATTCCAACATTTCTGGGTCATCAATGGTATCAACCTTATTAACAAAAACAACTAATTTTTGGACACCAACTTGTCTAGCTAATAACAAATGTTCTCTAGTTTGAGGCTGGATTGTTGTTAGTAATTTGAACTTCAATTTAATGATTGTGAACGAAAATCAGAAATATGGTGAACGACCCTCCGTTCATCCAAAATAGACCTTCGAATCTCAATCATATCAGTTTTTGTCTGAAAGTACATACCATTTGGCCATCAGTTGCTGCAACAACGATAATACTACCATCCATTTGTGCAGCACCCGTAATCATATTCTTAATATAATCAGCATGTCCTTTTGTCTTGGTTAGTAAATTGTCGCTTCGGAGTAAACCTGTTTGATTTGTAAGGTTGTATACGTACCAGGACAATCGACATGAGCATAATGTCTTTTATCAGTTTCATACTCAACGTGGGCAGTGGAGATTGTAATACCTCTAGCTCTTTCCTCTGGAGCACGATCAATGGAACCATACTCTAAGAAGTTAGCTTGTCCCTTTTCCGATAAAACTTTAGTGATAGCAGCAGTCAATGTTGTCTTACCGTGATCAACATGTCCGATGGTACCAATGTTGACATGTGGTTTGGAACGATCAAAAGCGGCATAAGTTCTAACTAAAGCTGGACGAGCTTTCAAAGTTAAACGACCAGCAAAACAACTTGCTGAACGTAATGTAGTCGTTAAATTCTTGTACATTGTTCCTAAATGTGTTGTGATGTTGTCCAATTGATGAAGAGTTCGAAGGAAGCCTGATAGTTGTTGAAAATTTTTTCCATTCCAAATCGAGAGATTGTTTGCACCCGTGCTTCCAGTACTAATCCAATTCTCTGCTTTGAAACTAAGCATACTCATTAAATTAATTGTGTTCCACACTATCCACCTACCTTCCACCACCCACCGCAACACCCTAGTGAGTGACGAGTTACAACTGGAAGGTTGTGTTTGGAGGATCATACTAGCAGAGCCTTTTGAAGACTTTAATCTGATTATAATGTGTTTGCGCCCATTGATTTCACTGCAGAGTAGACTGTGTTTAATTTATGATAAATTTCTTAATTGTAATTTCTAATGTAACAAAAGAAACCTATAAAAGCGGACTATCTTCACTTTCACCAACATCGTTTCGTTCCAAGTCTTGTTGTCTATTTTCATTTGTAATTCTTTCAATCGCTTCTCTTTCCAATTCTTCGCAGGATTCAATACCATCACCAGGATGTTTACCTCGGAAGTATTCGTAATAACAACAAAGTGTCAATAATGTACCTTGCAACAAAGCAGCAACGAAATAAGAGACCCAAGAGCTCCAGTGAGAACCTTTGGTGAAAAACAACGTTGCCGTGAATACAAAACCACCAGGGGTTTGTATACACATCATTCCAATGGACAATGTGCCGGGGTGTTTTAGTAAATATGTCGTATAAATTTGTGGCACATATTTGATAATCGTTAATAACGCTGACAACAAGCCATTGCCATTAGCTATTGTATATAAGACTACTGAATTTGTCGTGAATCCGATCATGAGTTGTAAAATTGATACTATTCCATGAAGCATTACCAATTTCCCCACCTGAGTAATCCTTCTATATTCATGTTTGTCTTGTTTGATAGAATCCTTAGTTAAAACCAATACGAAAACTAAGATCAAAATAGCGCAAGTGCACTGTACACCTATTTGGAATAAATTCAACTGGGAATTAATACAGTTGAAAGTGTCCAAGGCACCTATTGCGCAGCAGTGTCTGGCTCTAGAGCTGACTAATACAATGTTTGTCAATGTGAAAATGGATGAAGAAGATCCCAATAGTAAAAAGCTTGTAGATAATCCCTCTGAGGTTTTTTTTAAGTAGATTCTTCTATATTGTGGTAGATAACTTATAATAATCCCCATCGTTATTAGTATCAGAAATACGAAGTTGACGGTTGAGGCACCGTCATATACCGAACAAAATTCAAAACCATCATCCTCTTGACGCCTGAAGTGAGAATATTTATCCAACATCGATACGTGTATCCAACTGTCGATCTGTCTCTTCTTTTGCCTTTGTCTCTGCGTTTGCCTTTACAATTGGTTGTCTCGATTTTCTGGATTTATTCGTGCGCGAAGTGTATTTACAGTTGATCCCAATTCAATGGTATTTTCTATTACCAACGAGTCATAATATCTAACAACCCATCGCATATACACAGAGTGTAGAGCATATGATGTCCAAATTATGGGCGGTTAATGCAACGAGAAAGAAGAAGCTGGATTATGTCCCAGGCTCATCGAAATGGGTATCAAATGAGTTGAATCATCAATTAAGCATAGCATTGTCCCTGATCGAACAACATTATTTAGAGAATCAGAATCATATTTACTGTTTAGATACTTTCATGAAGAAATTGAGTCGTGGGACTTTAGATATAGACGGGTTAATTTTAAAAGAAGAAAACGATAATTGTCAAGAAAAACGAATATTACCATCTGCTCACGAAGAGAAACTGACAGTCACCACCATATCCACACCAGCATGGAGTCTGTCACATATTTCATTCATACTACCGTCACCAAAGTCTATAGCCGAATCAAATACAGCTATAAAAGGGACAAATGGGAATGGCGCCATAGTAAATGAGTCTCCAGTTAAGTCTATTCCCAACACTTCAAAAGATCTTTTGTTGAAGGCTAACCCAGATCAGCCAGATAATCTAAAAGATAAGGTGATATCTGCCACAAAGGTTCAACACGATGACAGTAATTCAATATTGAGCGACGGACTTGAAGATTCATTTCAAGCAATTAGCAGTGCAATTAGAAAAAGCATTGCTGGCAAAACTGGCGGTGCTAATAATTTAGATTCGAACATCAAAGACGACACAGATAAAATATCAACTCAAAAAATCAAACAACCTGTTATTTCGAATAATACAAAATCAAATGAAAAGTTACATGTTTCCAAAACCCCCAAAAGTCGAAGTTCTCTTTATGTGTCCCTACCCACTAGAGAGCCAATTGTTGTTAAATCTACATCCAAACAGAGACAAAGTACAATCAAGTCTCGATCTCTGAAAGTTATAGATCGACTAGAGATTGAATCACATAGAGATACGTGCTATAGAGAATCTAAAGAAACTGCCACTAAATTTGAAATCAAGGATAAATTCAAGATGTCCCCAGTAAAGATCCCACAGAATAAGTTCAAAGCACTGGATTATAGCAAAATTCCGATATTAAATAAAGAGATGAAGGTTAAAACAAAAAAACCGGTTAATACACCTGCAAGCACTTCAATCAGTATCGTCAAACGGGAAGAGGCAGAAATAGGATCAAAATTACATGACACTCCTGAACAGAAAGCTAAAGACGAAGTTATTGTCAGAGTAAGCGTTACAGAAGATACACCGTCATCAAATATTCCGTCTTCGAAGAATAGAAATGAAGAAAATTCTTTGACAACCACTGTTTGGACCAGATTAGGCGAATATAGATCGCTATCACCAGTGAAAACATCACTTAATAAACGTTCTCAGAGTCAAATACGTAGAGAACGATCTAAATCGCCCGAAAGGGAAGCAGCAACATCTATGCTAAGAAAATCTCGATCACCAGAAAGCAGAAAAACGCCAATTGCGAGAAAATCTGAATTTCTTGAACGTCCTGCAAGTACACCTGGGGAAGCGGCACTTATCGACAGATTAACAGCGCAAACTAGTTCGAGTGCTGCAAAGACAAAACCACAATTAAAGAAAACAGTTGACGGGAGAAGATTGGAGAGAAACAGATTTTTGACAACTAATTTGCAACCAGATAATAAAGGTGCTATCAATAGTCGCCATGTTTCTAAAGTTTTAAACGCATCACCTATCAAACATGAGAACAAATCAGTCGATGATGGGACCAAATTACCTTCAAAGTTTGAGGAATCTAATATCCCCATATTGAAGAAGAAATCAATGATGGAGAAAAGAAGTGAAGCAGCAGCATTGAAAGCCAAACAGAAGATTGTGTTGAATTACAACCACGCTATAAAGAGAAAATCTGAACTGGCGAGTGTAAAATCTCGTCATGAAGCTTTTATGGAGGAACCGCAACAACGTGAGGCAACGTCAATAGAACATACTAATAACAATAATCGTCATCATCACAAAAGTAAGAGAATTAAGACAGTCAATGGTGTAGCGCTACCAGACGCTGCTCGTGGAATCCACCATTTGGAACTGGAGAACTTGATAAGAAGTAAAAACATACTCAGCGCAACCACAGCATCAAACGAAATTGGTCAATCAAAATCTTTTGAAAGAAATCTTTTGCCACCCATTACTCCCATCAAATATACTCCAGATAACTTACCTATAGTTTTGTCAGATGATGAGACCAATTTACCAAATCAAAATGTATTAAAGTTCTGGGCTCGGGATGAAGAGCTTAAGGAAACTGTGAAAGCTATAAGAAAAGTGAACCCAATATCCGTGTTTTCCAAAGACTCGAACCTAGATTTAAGAGATATATTTAAAAATGAAACATCTGCGGAAAGAGGTCAACAATCACCTGCAAACACCCCTGATCACCTGCAAAGAAATAGAGAAGCAAAAAAATACGCTAAGAAAATGGGGTATGAGACATAAGCACTGCTCAGGCAACAAATTTTCGTTTTTATTGCTTCTACTTACGACTAGCCAAAGCGATTTCTTTATCCCATTGGGATGTCCATTTAACGACATCAACCGTAGGAACTACGTAAAATCTCAAAGCATTGTCAAACAACGGAGCTTTAAGTTTGTCATTCATCAAAGCATTATTGACTGCAATCTTTTTACCAACTTTAATTAGTCCACCTGATTCAGTCTCCATGAAACATTCCAACTTCTTCACAGTAAAGTTTTCGTGTTTTGGATCCTCAAACCACTCCTTTGGTCTATTCAATACCATTTCTAGTATTTCTAATGGCGTGTTTAATTCCGATATTTCTGCAATAAAATCAAATTCATCTGTTGTTGGATATAATATCATTGCAGGAAAAATTAATTGAGATTCATGATCCTTTGGGTCTTCCAATCGTATTTTAACATTTTCCAAAACTTCCGGAGGACTAGAGGTTTTTATTATTTGGTAATGTCTTAATTTTATAGAATTATGTAAAACTACCCTCTTCAATTTCTCTTCCTCTTGTTCTTGCTCCTTTTTAGCTTTCAATTTTGCTAACTTCTGTTGCTCTAATTTCACTTGTTCAAGTAATGAACTCAAGTCTTTGGATTCAGAATTGATATTTAGGCCGTATTCCAATATCTTGATGGCTTCATCATATCTCTCCAATGCAAAGAATGCTTTTCCCGACCTGAAGCAAGCTTTGATATTTATTTCATCGACTAGCATGACTTTTTTGCAGTCTTCAATGCAACGACGGTAATTCTTCAATTCCAAATTACAAGCAGCTCTATTAAGATATAACGCGTTATTGATGTCATCTACTCCACAGTCTACCTCAATGCCCTTATTATAGTATTCAATGGCATTTTTGTATTGCTTTGCTTTATAACAATCATTTCCTTGATTCTTGAAATTTGTGGCGATTTCATCTGGTTCTCCCTCGTATGCTAAACTCTTCAATGCCTCTAAGTTTGTGTTTTCTCCTCCATCCCCATCTGTTTCATCCAACTTTGTCATAAAGAAGGGCAATCTATTTAGTTCGTCCATCACTTCCTCCGTGGACTTGTTTGCAAACTGTGAAAGTTGCGGTGGCAACGCAGGTTCTCCAGCATTGGGTATGTATCTCCTTTTATCCCATTCTGATATAAGTTGGTCCGTTTCCTGACCTGGGTTCTCTTGTGGAATTTGCTCTTGCCTTGACATTATGGTTGGCGGTGGAATAGTTCCATAAATTTTTTTTTTTTCAGTTCTGCGATGCGTATACTTTTTGTTCTATTCTATAAATACCATATATACCATACACATATACACATAGGTCTGTCCAAGTCGAATCTATTTTTTTTGCAAAACTATCGGCACTCTTAAAGATACCTTTTCAGTGTTAGATAGCTTCAAGTCAATCTTCAAATAATATAGTCTTGCCAATAGACAAGTTTGAAAATCTGGAACCAAACAGAAATCAGTCAGATTTATTGGTTTTAACATTGCGGTGCCCAAATCAATCGATAAGGTGAAACGTTTGCTGTGCTTTACAGTTTCTTCCTCTTTGTCTTTGTTCATACTCTTTGTTATCTCCTTCTCCCACGGAACGGCCCCTATTGAAGAATATTTTTGATTCGAATCTGTTTTCAAAAAAACATCCCTTATTTTCATGTGAACATATTTTGTGCCTAGATTAGCCAAACATTTAATGTCTTTTACCAAATCACGATCAACGTCCAATGGGCCCGGCCCTACTTCTTTCAATAACCTAGATAATTCGATAGCATATTTCTGAAACCTTTTTATGGTGATATGGTCAAAGTTATCTTGTAAAGAGCTACTTCTAATTTTGTTATCGAATAACATTTCTGGGTGAATTACAACTGGAATTGGATGTTTTTTAGACTTGACAGTTAATGCAACTAAATCAACCGATATTGATTTGAACTCTGGTAATGTTGATGTGCTTGGTCTATCATCGCTGTGTATAAAAATTAGGTCAATTGGGACATTCAAAACTGAAGGTTCAACTTTATTTTGCTTCTGGAATTGGGGCAATGCAACATAATTTGCAAGATAATCTGTTTTGGGGGATGAAAATGCTAGTAATCCAACAACTTTGGATGAACCAAACATCGATTTCTTCTTACAAGGGAAAAACACTTCGTAAATTTCTTCATTTCTTACATTCATACTTCTTTTGTTTACTTTCGAGTAGTATGATTGTTGCATCTTTGCCAATTCTGTGGTACTGCTAGTTGGTTGCAATGGCAAAGTTCCAGTACTGGAGCCAGCACCTAAGTTTGCTAGTACTGAAGTTCCACTTGATACACTTGACACCGGTTGTAGAGAATTTTGGTTAGCTAGTAACTCCTTTCCTAAATTAATTTTCTCTCTGATTTTGTCTACCATATTGGAATATAATAATCTTGCTTCCTGATGAATCATTGATCGATTTAATTCGAATATGGAGTTTGTGATAGGCATTACTCTTACATACCTGTAATCCTCATTAGCTACCACATATTCATCATGTTCAGCAACGACATTTTGATTTTGAACACCACCAATTAAGTCATGATAACCAGAAGCTCTTCCTATAATTCTTGCGCTGATGGAAAAACTTATTGAAGTGTCATTGAATGAAAAGTCATTGGTCAAAGATGCATATTTGTATTTGTTTTTAGTAATGTCTTCAGTAATAACTTGCAGGTTGCTCAAATTATTTTGGTTACAGCTATTATTTTCTTTCCATTTATGTCTCAAAGAACTGATAACTTCGTTTTTACAAATACCCAAAGTCGGTGGTATTTGCAAATGTTTGATTAATGAATGCTCACAAGCACTGTCCAATAACTTTTCAGGCATTTTAAAAGTGAAGAATTTTTTGTACGTTACACCAGGCTCCAATATCTTTTTCGGGTTTAAATGATAATATGTGTTATCCACTGGATCATGAATTGAACTTGGTTCAAGTTGGTAAGGATCGTTATGATCGGTGACCAAACGATCCAAAAATGCGTCATTCCATGAAGCATTGAAATCAAACATTGTAAGAAATCGAGAAATATTGGTTGGTTGTTCGACTAGCGTATTATTCTTCATATTCCCAAACGTTGAACATCCCTCTAATTGTACTGAGAACATATCGAATGGAACATCCTTTTTGGTTCTGTTCGTGATTAGTACAAATCCATATATGAAATCACCCTGTTTCAATTCTAAACTCAACGGATCCACTACTGTATAAAGTTGTCCTACTTTTCCTATTGATTTCGTGAAATATATCTTGATTTCCAACAACTTTGAAATCCCTTTGTTTGAAGATGTCAATCTTTTTAATTTGTGAGCATTTTCTAAAATAGTTTCATTATCTGGCTCTTGATCTTCTTCTAGTTCTTGGTCTATACTCGTTGGCTCGGCAGAAGGAGATGTCGGAACTGATGCAAAATAGTCATGGAGGGACTGAGTAGTAGCAACATCTGGAGTCACCTCATAGCTTGGTGGGTCCAAGCGTAGATCTTCTATGCTAGGAGTCAAGTTCTTCGTAATTGTGGATCTATACATTTGATAGGATGGTAAAATGTTAATCAATTCATTGGCTTCTTCGTCGCTGCCCAGTTCCGAAGTGAACGGCGGTGGTGAACTAGGTCGCTGTTGATTTCTTTGCTGGATCCCATTCAATGATGATAGTTTAAGTTTGAATTTATTTCTATTTTCCATTCCGAATTATGTATTTGTATATGGTTGGTGAGTTGTAGTTGTAGCCAATTTGATATTAGGTTGATTTCTGAACAATCAGGTCGTGGCGAGCAAAACAAAAATACTACCAATTGCCATACTTTATACATAAGTAATATTTCACAACTATCTACAATTCTATACATTTACCTTTGAATGGTTAGTGGAACATTTACCATTAAGTTGTCTCCATGACTCATTTTCACAGTGACTTTGATATAATACAATCTGCTCATCAAACAGCTCTGGAAATCCGGTACCAACACAATTTTATCCAAACCCCTGATTGGATGATCTAAACCTTTTAAACTACAATTGTTTAAATCCATCAGTATAGAAAATTTCTTTGTATATAACATATGTCCCTTATGTTTGCTACCTTCATTTTCCCATAGAATTGACTTAAACACGGTGGAAGATCCAGCACCATTGCCATTATCTGTCAAGAATAACAACTTACTAATTGGTAAATTGATATATTTTGTCTTAAGAGAAGCTAAGCACTTAACATCTCGATACAATGACGTTTCAATTTTTAGCAATTCATTACCTAGTTCCTTGATCAACTTGTGAAATTCGTTTAAATATCTTTGAAATTGCAATATTATAATCAGGTCAAAATTCTCATATTTCAGTCTCATTTGTGGCTGTTTCTTCGACTCTATTTCGTTTTCATGAAATAGCATCTCAGGAGTAAACTCTATAGGTATGGGGTGTTTCTTGGATCGTATTGTTACTGCTACTAACTCTACTTCCACGGATTTTATCTCGGGAATACTTTTCAAAGTTGAATTATTTTCCATGAAGTAATTCAACTCAATTGGTATTGTAATCTCTGTATCATTTGGTGCTTGAAGAATTCCAAATTTTAATGGTGGAGTATATCTGATAGCGTACGTTGTTTTGATGGTTGACAATGAAAATATACCCAAATATTTAGACGACCCAGTTATTGACTTTTTTTTGAAAGGTACAAGGCATTGGTACAAATCATCATCTGAAAACTTTGTATCTTTTCTTAAATTTGTCTTTAATGTCCTGTCAACTACGTCGTATAATTGTCTTAATTTCGTACTATCATGACTTACTACTGGATTTAAAACAGGTCTTGTATCTGGATGCCTGCTTGCTAGTTCATTTCCATGTTCGATCTTAACCATTATTGAGTCAATAAATGCTTTATAATAAATTTGAGCCTCTTGGGTGAATTGTTGTTGATTATATTGAAACTCTAAATTAGGCATCGGTATTACTCTTATCGGACACGTAACCACTTTTGCCACTATGTACTGATCTCTTGAAACTTTGTAATCATAATCTGAAGCTTTTCCAATCACTCTCGCATCTATGTTGTATGAAACATTACTGTCCATGAATGATAAATCTTTTAATTGAGTGCTTTTATTTGCTAGCAAAATGGAAGGAAGGGTGTTATTTCTATCAATGCCCAACGTGGGGGGCAATTCGGTATGCAATGGTAAATTATGTTGCTCGCAGGTATCATCTAATAGTTTATCAGGTAATTTGAATGTGAAAAATCTCTTGTATGTTACATTTGGTTGAAACAATCGTTTAACGTCAATGGCCAATAATGTATTATCATATGGATCAGTTTCTCCATCACACCAATCATGAGGATCACCGTTATCAGTAGTTAGTCTGTCAATGTTGGCATATGACCAAGAAGCAAATAGATCTATCATATTCAAAAATTTGAATCTTGTAACAGGATTTTCCAAGTCCACCACCCCTAAATTTGAATCCAATACGGTTATTACACCTTCAAATACAACATATACCATATCAAAGGATATAGGTTCCTGAGAAGTATTCTCTATTGTAATATATCCATGGATGTAGTCACCTTCTTTAAACTCGCGATTTGATGGATCCATGAATATAGGTTTTATCCCTTTTTGGCACACTTTCTCAGTTACCTTAATGCTTATTTTCAATGAATTACTCTTAATGTTCTTTTGATGAGTTAAATTTGGCAACCTATCAACGTTTGTCAATATAGTATTCTTCCATAAATCATCACTTTCTTGGTCATATACATTGGAGACAGCGTGGGGATCACGATTGAAATACGTATCATCATCAACAAATAAACTATCTATTGGGGACTGCATGCCACTGCTTGTTAGAAGGGACGGAGTTTCCGAGGTAATAGGTGTCATCTCATAGTCATCATAAGTCGGGGGATCTACCAGGAAATTTTCATCTGTTGGAGTCAAATTTTTGGACACCGTCGACTGAAACATATGGTAGGATGGTAAGATGTTATTGATTAGTTCATCTTCACTGGGTGGTCCTGGTTCCTCAAGCATTATGATTAAGAAGAAAGTCTGGGATCGTCTTGTAAAACAAAGTGAAAAGTAGGTGAGAATAAAAGAAAATATGAAAATGAGACGATCATTTTGCAAGATCATCAAATCTACCGGAGATCTTCTCCGTTACAAATCGTCTACACTTTTATAAACCAGCAAACAGTGCAAAATTCAAGCTAGAGAGATATACCGGTACACATCATGGGAATTTTATATCAATTTTATAAAATTGATAAGTCGACGTGAATTACAACTATCAGCATGGACTAATGAACATGTGAATTGCTGACACCAACCGCGCTTGTAAATATCAAAAGTCTGACATTCATTCTAATGCAACTGTTATTTCGGAAAGGGTCAAGTGATAAAGTTTGATATTCCTATGGGCTTCCACATCTATGTATTATGAAACAATAGTGGCTCACTGTCTTACCATTGTTCCAATTGCCTTTGTCCCTTCTCTTCCGGCTCCAGTACGTACCAAATGACCCATATTCCAGAGAGTGGACATTCAGAACTTGATTCGCTCTTGGTAGATTTGATACATTGTTGATTTTGTGGTGACAATAAATTGAAAATGGAACAAAGACGTTTTCTGTCATACCAATGTGAGAACGGAAAGTGAATCTGCGTCAACCTTTGATTCTGATCAGTAAAATGTTTGATAGTGGCCGACCGAATCATATTGCAGGGAACGTGAAATAACCACTCTGGCTGGAAAATTGATACGTGAAATTAAGAGCATATTGCGAGTCACACTTTGTGAGAGGTCAAACATCTAGAAGTACTGCTTGTTGTTGAAACCAAGTACATTGTTATTGTTTAATAGATAGCATAGTAGTCGGCATATAGCAGTAGTATCAGTAACAAGTGGTGAATATTAGCCAAGAAGACATTAGGTTCTGTAAAATACTAAACTCTATATCGGGCGGTTCCATAAAAGGCAACAGTAACAATAGAGAATAAACGCTTCGATGAAGGTATTGCTGATACTTCTATGTATTGTAATTTTGTGCATGAGACGTCAATTAGAGTTGCAAATCACAAAGTACACAATAGTGATCACTAAACAATGCATATGCTCTGGAAAGTCACTCTTCGAACCTCTTATATGTCAAGCTTCCGGACTATATAACTGCAACGCTGAACACACTTTCATGATACTACGGTCTATAGCAGTAATAGTTTGATGAAGTATAAAGAGTACGTTCAACACAGTCGTGCACAACCCTAGTATGCATAACAGGGTACTGCTATGGGTTATTTGTGCTGGCTAACGTGTTTGCCACTGTGCAACATGATATTGAGTGATGCCAGGGGTCATGACAAACACACAGCACATGTGTGGACGATAAGATCTCCACAGTGACGATGCAATACAAAACTCACAAGATATGAAAAGGACGTGAACAACGCGAACCACACCAACCTAGATCTAAAAAATTTCTTGAGGTGGATCGTAGTACCATAACTGAGTAGATAAACCAAAGTTATGGACAGAGGCTATTCAGGATGGCAATACGAGAGAAGAAAATACACCAAAAGAGTAATAAGCTTATGCGAAACATTTTGACTATGCTTCCAATGTCTTTGTTGTTCATATGCACATATTTTACGGTAAGTCCAACGTCCATGTCCCTACTCCACCATATCCCACCAAGTATAGTACGGACAGACCCTTATCGATCTTTATACAATACACTAGATGATCCATTATTGGACAAGATAGGTCAGCCAGACCTTCATCCATCTCGATCTCATCTTCATGTTGGAGAGAGGGCCATGGTTGCATGCGATGTGCCTATTTGTTCAACCATGGGTAAAACGATATTGCAAAAGGGGGGGAATGCAGCAGATGCGGCAATTACTGTTGCTTTTTGTATTGGATCTGTGAACTCTCATAGTTCCGGGATTGGTGGTGGTGGATTCATCGTGAGTAGAAATGCTGGTGATGTTGTGAGTATCGATGCAAGAGAAGTGTCCCCGGGTCTTGCTTACAAAGAAATGTATGGGGGTTCGTACGTGTTGTCGAAAATCGGTGGATTGAGCATTGCAATCCCTGGTGAGTTGAAGGGGCTTTTTGAATTGTATAAGCTACATGGATCCGGGAAGTTGAGTTGGAAAGAGTTGGTTGAGCCCGTGGTTGAGTTGAATGAACGAGGATTTGCGTGTCTGAAGATATTTGAAATAGTTGTTAGAAAAGAGTATGAATTGGTGTTACTGAAAGTTCCAGTTTTGAAAAAAGCCTGGGATTTTATATTTAATAAACGGGGAGAGTTAATAAGGGAAGGTGATTGGATCAAGAGACCAAACTATGCAAATACTTTAAGGATGATTGCTAATAATGGAAGCAGTGATATATTTTATGATCCTGAGGGCCCCATCGTTGGTTCACTATTAAAAACCATAGGAAATTGGGGTGGGATAATAACTGGTGAGGATTTTGCAAATTATGATGTAATCATTGAAAAACCTTTGGTTTCACAATTTGGGAATTATACTGTCTATACAAGCAATGGAATATCCTCTGGATTATCGTTGTTAGCTGGATTGAACTTTTTTACAGAGGTTTATAATGAAAACGACGATGAAGTTTTATTCAATCATAAGCTAATTGAAAGTTTCAAATGGTTGAGTTCAATAAGAACAAGATTAGGGGACATTGATAGAGCTAACATCATAAAAAAATACACAGGCCGTGAATGGATAAAAGACGTTTTGCAAAATGGAAAGTTTTCAGTATCCAAGACATTCTCTTGGAATAACTATGATCCAAAGTATGATCTTGTTGAACCTCAAGGCACTTCACATTTTTCAATAATTGATGAAAATGACAATGCTGTATCGATGACGACCACAGTCAATTTGCTATTTGGATCTTTGATTTACGATCAGGATACAGGTATCATATTAAATGATGAGATGGACGATTTCTCACAGCCTAATGTTAGTAATGCGTTTAATTTAACCCCGTCCGTCTATAATTTCATTCACCCAGGGAAGAGACCTTTATCATCCACGTCACCGACAATAATCACCTATAATAACGTTACGGATCTTGCTATCGGAGCAGCTGGAGGTAGCAGAATCACAAATACGGTGTTACAGGCAATAATTCGTATATACTACAAAAATTTTGATGTGCTATCAGCAATTGCGTATCCGAGATTACATCATCAACTAATACCCGAGAACATATTGTGTGAAAATATTACAGTTTTCGAGCAAGAATTTGGAAGCGTTGACATAGTGGAAGGTTTGAAAAACAAAGAGCATACCTTCTTGGAGACTGGCTCATTAACTGCAATGAATTGCATCAAGCGATTGAGCAATGGAACATTGCACGGGGTTAGTGACTGGTGGAGGAAGAGAGGTGAAGCAGATGGATACTAGAGTCACCATTCCTTCTTTCACGATTTTCACCAAATCCTTTGAGCATCGGTAAAAGAGAAGCATGAACTCCGGAACTAGTATCTTGTGAGGTAGTGAATAAAATATGTGAATTAAATATGAGTTTGAAATCTCTGTAAGGTGTACAGGAAAATACAAAACAGCTACTCCGGCTTATAGACAAATAGGATAAACCGTACACACTGACAATAATCCCAGTTACATCATTACACTTGACATTACATCCAGGATATGGTTTGATTTCTTCGAACTCGAAAAATGAACCATTTTTTTCTTGCGTCTCTTGGCTTTGGAATTTGTGTTTGTATATGTGCTTGTATTTTTGTATTTGCCCCACAAAATTTATTAACATCCACATACATAATGACAATAACTTCACAAAGACAAACACAATTAAGCTCGAACAAACCACAAATGAACCACAAAATAATAAAATGCATTTCATCGTGATTGGACGTCTCCTGCTGATAGTACTTTTTTAGACCAACAACTGCTGGACTAACTGATTTCCCCAGACTTTTACTTTTTCTCTTATCTTGCTCCGGAATCTCACACTCCTCTAATGTTTGAAACGCATGTATCATTTGCTGAAACAATGAACATATCTTACAAAGCTGCAAGCTCACAATACAAGGTATAAAGCTAGTCTGTATACTTGTTCTCTGCAATAGATGTTCATAGAAAAACCTTAGATATCGCTGCTGGGTGACCTGAGCCTGCATGTAATGCCGGAATGCTCCCCAGATTTTTGTCGTTGTTCTCATGGTGGTTCTTTTCTTGGATGCAAACTCCGAAGCTGAGGTGACGATGGGCGTGCGCACGACCAGGAGCTTCACCCGCAGTAGATGTGCCACTAATTAAAGTTTACAACCGTACTACACTATTGCACAATCGTAGTGCTAACTATCGCAATAAAACAACGCAGAATTAGGGTGTCACAATAGCATAGGTTACTTATTAGATCGCAGCCTGAGTACTTTGGATCACAGTATATAATCCACTGAAACTCCTTCCAGTGCTGCCATTTCATTTGTATTTCGTTCTTTTTGGTTCTTTCTTCTTCTTCCTTCTTCTATCCTGACTCCAGAACCAACCGATCAATCAATTAATCTATCCGTCCATCCACCATTCAATCTGTCCATCAATCAGTCATCACTTTCTAATTGTTTATTTGTCTATCATCGATTAGTTGTTAGCTTTACTTTCTTATTTATTAATCTATTTATTTCTTAATTAAACGTCCCTAGTCCTTCAGTTGTCCCCTAGATGACTACTTATCTGTACCAAGAAACTCTTGAAAAGTTACCTATCCCAGACTTGAACCAAACTTGTACCAGCTATCTTAGAGTGTTGAAACCATTGCAGACTGCAAAAGAACATGACAAAACCGTAGCAGCTGTTGATAAATTTTTGGGCAAAAATGGTATTGGTAGATACTTAGATGAGGAATTACGAAACTATGCCAAAACTAGACCCAGTTATATTGAACAATTTTGGTACGATGCTTACTTGAATTACGATTCACCCGTTGTTTTGAATTTGAATCCATTCTTTTTGTTAGAAGATGATCCGTTTACAAACAACGAGGCAAGTTCGATTGATCCTCAAATCAAAAGAGCCACCACTTTGACTTTGAGTTCGTTGAAATTTATTCAAGCTTTGAAAAATGAAACATTAACCGTTGATATGTTGAAAAATGGCAAGGCTTTGTGTATGTATCAATACACTAAATTGTTTGGCGCTTCTAGAATTCCAACGCAGGAGGGATGTATGATGCAAAGTGATTTGAGTTCAAATCATATTGTTGTTATGTCAAAATCTCAATTCTATTGGTTTGATGTGTTGGATTCTAATAATGATTTGATTCTCAATGAATCCGAATTAAACACAAATTTTAATTCTATTATATATGACTCCTCAAAGACCCCGAGTCATGAGATTGCAAAATCTTCGTTTGGTGTATTGACTACAGAGAACAGAAGAGTTTGGGCGCATGTGCGTAATGATTTGATTGGTCTGAACAAAATAAACAATGAAATTTTGTCAATTATTGATTCTGCTTTGTTTATTTTATGTCTTGATGATATTGCATTGAATGATTTGGACGACTTATCTAAAAATATGTTGTGTGGATTATCAATTTTGGATAAAGGTATTCAAATTGGTACTTGTACAAATAGGTGGTATGATAAATTACAAATTATTATTACCAAAAATGGTAAAGCTGGTATTAATTTTGAACATACAGGTGTTGATGGTCACACTGTTTTGAGATTTGTTTCGGACATTTACACCGATTCTATTTTATCATTTGCAAAAACTATAAATGCTAGTGCGCCTTCATTATGGAATAATACAAAAAGAAATGCTGAGGATGATATTGCTGATGAAAATTTGATCACAATCCCTAGAAAATTAGAGTGGGATTTAACTTCAGATTTATCATTAGCTTTGAGATTCGGTGAAACTAGATTATCTGATTTGATTAACCAGAATGAATTCCGTCATTTAGAATTTAAGGAGTATGGCTCGGATCAAATTAAGAAAATGAAATTTTCACCAGATGCCTTCGTCCAAATGGCTTTTCAAGTCAGTTATTATGCATTATATGGTAAAGTTGAGTGTACTTATGAACCAGCAATGACCAAAAACTTTTTCCACGGTAGAACAGAAGCTATTAGAACCGTATCACAAGAATCGAATCTATTTGTAAGAAAATTCTTTGATTCCACAGTATCAAATAAAGATAAATTAGAATTCTTAAATAAAGCATGTAAACAGCATTCAGGTCAGACAAGATTATGTTCCATGGGTCAAGGTGTTGATCGTCATTTATACGCTTTATTTTGTATCTGGAAAAGATACTTACAAGAAGAAGAAGAAGGAGAAGAAGAAACTACACCAACAGCAACTAACTTGGTTAAGGATGATACTCTTGTTGCCAATCTAGACGACGACTCAACCACACTTGCCAGTGAAGGCAAACATGCAATCAATCATGATATTCTCAAGGAATTGCCAGAAATCTTTGCTGATGCTGGTTGGGATAAACTCAATAACACAATTATATCAACTTCAAATTGTGGTAACCCATCATTACGTTTGTTTGGATTTGGCCCTGTATCAGCTAACGGTTTTGGTATAGGATATATTATTAAAGATGATTCAATTTCAATATGTACTTCTTCCAAATATAGACAAACCCAAAGATTTTTAGTCACCTTAAACTCCTATTTGCAAGAAATTAGAAAAATTTGGCAAGAAGTTCAAGAATCGACTCCAGTTGTTCAAGAATCGACTCCAGTTGTTCAAGAATCGACTCCAGTTGGTCAACCAAAACCAACCAACATGTCTAATTTATTAGGTGGTTATGGATACTTTGATATGGGTGATGAAGACATTAAAAGTAGAGGACAATCTCCTGAACCGCCATTTTTACAAAGAGGAAATTCTGGTTTCAGTATTAGAGAAATCGGTAAAAAGTTGAGATTAAGCGAGTACTAATCTGGAAAAATTTATTATCCGTGTTATTTATTTGTTATATTTATTGTATTTATTTATTTATTTGTTTATTTATTTATTTATTTATTTATTTATTTATTTATTTACTATATATCGATTATGAAACCACGATTAATCCCCTTCTACAAAGTCAAATAGTATACCCTCAGATATTTCCTCGATTCTATATACCGTAGTTCCCACTAACGAAATCATTCCTGAGGTTTGCCTTATTAGTGGCCTTGTTTTTATCATGCTTTACACCTGCAGGAACCATGTTCATCACTGCGTTATTGGAAACTGCAGGTCTGTGCATGGATCTTGGAGTCGATTGATAAGGTTGCACTGGGTTGTATCCATAATTCATTTGTTGACCAGTGGGCATCCTTTGTGGAATCATTGGTTGTTGCATATATGGTATTGCTTGTTGCATAATTGGTGGTATTGGTTGTTGTTGTCCACTGACCATGTGTAAATTGGTATTGAGTTGCGGTGACTGAGCTATATGCTGATTCATCATTGGTTGCTGTGATTGAGGAGATACTCTACGCTGTTGATGTGGTGCGTGATAGTAAGGCGATGCTACTCTTGGTTGTTGATACTGTTGAGGTTGAGAGAGCAATCTTTGTTGATTAAGCTGTGCCAGTGGTTGCATGCTAGATGGTTGTTGCAACTGTTGAGGAGGTAATTGAGCAGAATTGGCTCTAGGTGAGAAATTAGGAAGTAATTGCTCGTAATGATGTTGCTGCGGTGGTGGAAGGAAGGGTGAGCTTGTTCTTGGCGGTTGCTGATTGTGAGGTTGAGTACAATTAAGATTCGTGTGTTGAGATGTCTGAATAGCGTTTTCTTTGACTTCATCGTGATGTAAAGTTGGAGATTTTGATTGATGAGAAATAAACATATTATATTGCTCTCTTGGAGGTGCCAAAGTCTCCTGACTTTCAAAATTCTGTTGTACTGGTAGTAGTATAGGTGAATTTACAAATCCAATAGATGGTGACTTTTCTGCATTGGATTTATATGTCGGTGGTGCAAACATGCTAGCTGTTGCATCCCTTGATTTTGATTTGATTGATGATTCTTCAACTGGACTTTCTTCCGGAGATGGATCAGGCAATGGTTTATTTTGATCAACTGGAGATTTTTTGAGATTTTTAGGTGTACTCCTCTTTGGTGATGATGATTCCTTTTCCTTTCTTGGAGAGGACGATTCCTTCCTTGGTGAAACAGGTAAACTATACGGCGGCAACATTGAACCTGTAGGTGGTGCTACATTTGTAGATACCATTGCAAATGGAAATCCGGCAGCTTTTGCAGCAGCTAATTGTGCTGCTTGAGCTTGTTTTTCCAATTTCTTCTTTTCCTTTTTCTTGCGCTTCTTTTCCTCTCTGCGCTGTTGTTTTTCATCTATGATGTTACATGTAGCATCCTCGTGAGATTCTTGAATTTCATCTTCCTGTGATTGAGGTTGTGATTGTTTAGATGGGAAAGATTGCAAAGACTGTGGTGGGTGGTGAGGTTGTGGTGCTTGCAATAGTTGCCCTAGTGGTTTAATTGCCTCATTTCTAGCATGTGTTCTACTTTGTTCCTCCAAGGGTACGAAATAATCATCAAACGGCTCACTAGATTTCTGTTGATCCAGTTTTTCCATTACTGTATGATATGCATCAAAAGGTTCGTAATATCTTTCTGTTTTCAAAGTGTCAACAGTTTTATTAGGTGGCGGACTTTGTCCTTTCATATGCAATTCAAGAGGCTTGTGATTCTGTACGGGTGAATCTAACGGTGGTGGTGCTTTTCTCGTAACTGTCTCCAGCGGGGCAAACATGTTTCCCAATGTGGTCTTTGTAAACCTTGATGTCAAGTAAGGCATTTCCTCGGACGAGTCTAGACACTCTTTACGTTCATGTAATTCATCTGAGTGTACTGAAGTTGGGTATATGTAACTAAACTCGTCACTGAACAGTTTATCGAAATCTTCAACTTCGGCATGTGATCTTAATGGTGGTCGTATTGGTTGTGGTGTAACTGGTGGTAGTAGAGGTAGCGGTGATGTTGCTTTTGTGAATGATTTTTGTGGTGTTGGTGTCGGTGGTAATTCCCTCGACTGAGATGATTCTTTATCGGATTCCAGTTTATTACTCATATGATTACTGCTATATCGACTGCTGGTGCTATCTTCAGATTCAGGCAATGGAGGCAATGGCACATCTTTATATTCTTCAACAGATACTTTTCTTTTGTGTTTCGACTGGAGTTTTCTATCTAGTTTGAAATGCTTCAAATATGATTCGGAATCCATTGTCTTCTCAGTTATGACAATCCATTTTTGGAAACCAAGCACTTCAGCTTCAACGACAATAGATCTACCAAAAACCTGTTTCAGCGCAGTTGGCTGGTCACTACCTAACGACGAAAGCCATGTCCAAATATAATAATCTTGTATTGATACATCTTTTATTTCAATTTGTGAAAACGATGGAATATCTTCATCAATCCCATTTACCGGCACTGACCACCCTGGTACAAGATTGTATTTAGAACCAATGGGATCTGCAGTTATCCTAGTCAATATTCTTCTTGATTCATCGGTTAATACATTCACAATTTCACTTGTTCCCCTTTTTGAAAATAAATTCTTCAAAATGGTGTAGTTTTCAACTGATAAGAATGAATCCTTTTTGTCAAATTTCAAACTCTGCCTCACTTTACTTATCAACTCATATGCATTTTTGGAAGGTTGCGTTGTCGATACGCAAACGCATGGTATTGTAATCATACTTCTCAATGTTTCTTGTTCTTTGATGGGTGGATATTGGGTAGTTACTAATAATGACTGCAAGGTTCTCGGTATTTTCAAAGCTTCTGAGTCTTTTTCCGGTAACATTGACCTAAGAAATGCTAAAACTAAATGAAACAATGCATTGGTTGAATTTTTCCACATTTCAATTCCTTCGATAAAATTATATTCCGTCTCCCTTGTTGCATCATAAAAAGGCGACTTTTGCTGTTTGCAATTGAATGCAAAAAGACCAGCCATTTTGGAAATCTTTCTTCCACTAAGATAATTATATTGAGTATTCGAGGTTATACTTAAAATCAAGTCCAAAAAATCATAAACAATGGAGGCATGAGCCGGTGATGATAAACATTTCGGCATCAAGGATAAAAAAGCGTTTTTTGGATGCCCTTGCTCGGCCTCTTTTCTTTTGAATTCCAAATATACATCCCAACCAATAATTTCGTTATTTGGTAATCTTGACCAAAAGTACTTCAAACTACAAATCAACGTAAACTCATCAGTCGTGGAACAAACTTGTTGTAAAAATGTTTCATCGGTAGCTATTTCCCCCAGCGGTGCGATTGTAGAAAGAAAATGGTCTAGTTTATCATCATCAACTTTGGACCTGAAGGGTAGGAATATATGCGGTGTTTTGGTTCCCTCCTTCTTTAGTTCCTGTGTTATTATATGTAATACCGATTTCAACTTCTTTCTTGTAAACTGGTCTTGTTGTATTATTCCTGCATTGGTGTCGAAAATCGATCTCTTGTCATTAGGCAATTTTGGCAATTCCAAATCAGCAATGCGAGGTTTGTGATGGACCATGATACAAGACTACTATGAACATCCACTAAGAACGGAGATGGTGAAATCGAAAGGAATGATTGTAAAACAAAAACCGAAAAATAAACAAAACAAGGATTTGGTGATATTGTATGGATCGATTTGGGTAACGCTCTCCCCTGTGAAACGTATTCAGGGCCACTGGTGAACAAATGAAAAGGGATAGATTGGGTTGGAAAAGACTGTATTTGTTGATAATAAGCAATATGATATTTTTTCGTATTTCTGTACTCTTTAGCCTGGCTATGACGAAATGTGCAATGCTATTACTGCACTTCTATTGTGTAACTAGAGCGGATTGTTTCCCAGGCTTAAAGTTGAAGCGGATAGTATAGTAAGAACAATGTGTGTTGTGTAAAAATTTTCTTTGGAGTTTGTGTCAAAAGAGAATCATAAATGTTTGTGATATGTTTGATATATATTTGGTTTAGGTCGACGTGTCTTCAGAGAACTAGCTATGCAATTACCGAAGTGGATGTCTGTGCCAACGACTGATTTAAAGAAATTACACGATTGGAATTCCAGCACTTCACATGTGTAATAGCTTAAGAATATTATAGAGTGAAACAGACTTTGGACTGTGCAGTTGGCCTCGGTTCAACTTGAGGTATGGATGCACAGCACCTCGATCCCCATTGGGACCAACTCTAAACAAATAGGTACCAAACCCCTCTCTCCTGTGAGAAACAGCAAACCCTACCACAAATGTTGTTTTCTGATTATGATGTATTGTCGTCTATTTCTTCGGTTCTTATTAGTCACGTGACAAAGTATACACAGCGGTCCAACACGCGTTCAACGACAGAGCTTACTCTGTAGCCGCCACTCGACCTTGTTCGGCAAATAAAACGAAACTCCGCCGTTGATCTGGAACCATCTTTCCTAGATCTCTTCCTGAAACGTAAATTAAAAACAAAAGGAGAACCCTCTCAACCACAATAAGGTTGCTGCTGCCCAAGCATATGTGCTGAGATAACGTGCTACCTCTCACGTAAGTCATCTCATGCCCCAGCCCGTGTTAAATAGTGCACGAACGTTGTATCAGCTTTTAAATACTCTTCTCCTCCTCTCTCCCCTTGGCTTCACAACCTCATTTTTGCGGCCCATTTAATGGTGGGTCGTTATTCGAGATCCTTCGGCAGTTTTCAATTGTATCGAAAGCACGCACTCAAGTGCTGATCCCAAAACCAATCGCATTTAGAAATACGCGAAACTGAAATTGGATGAGCCCTTTGTTCTGCAACTTCTAATGCACTACGGATTAAACGCTCAAGACATCTCTGATAAACTACGATCACAAACCAACTTTGTATCACTTGTGACGCCAATTCATTTCCAATTTGTGTTTGTTGCCCCTGTCTCTCTTTCTCGCCCGCAATTTTAAAGAATAAGCATCACGCGAGAGAGTATGGTTTCAATTCTCGAGGCCACAGAGGACATTTCAATTTTGCGTCGCGTTATAGGAAAAAGCATAATGGAATGATTTAGCTACTATGTAGAGCATCATATATTCCAGTTCGTAACGTAAATAAGATGACATATATGTATATATATTTATATATTTATATATTGTATATCTCTCTACAAGAAGATGAACTCGTGGCTTATCGTGTATACTGCATTGGTAGTTTTCATTTCCAATGGTAACTGAAATCTATAAAGTTTTAGTATTGTCGTTGATTCATAGCTGCCAAATTCGACATACTATTAATCACTCTTAAATCATTTCCTCCGTTCAGACTGACAGCGTTGTTATTAGTCAATAAACCTGATGTATCGGACGCAGCTGCCGGTAAATCACTCAAACTATAATGTGATGAAATGTTAGTAGTTGCATGTGAAGTGTACCCATCAGGAGTTGGATTTCTGGTAGGGTTATGTGGTGATGCCATTGGTAAACTTGGCGGAATTGTTGTAGTTGGAGCATTTGGTGGCTCATCCGCTGCATTCAATGTAGTTGGAATTGTTGACGGTATTGACGTCATACTTGTTTGTGATTGTTCTGCTACATCGGTGGCATAAGTAGCTTGTTCTATTAGATTCTTAAGTACTTCAAACCCACCAACATATTGAGTCAACATTTGGCAATCTTTATGACCAACGAGTATGTTTTTAAGATTCAATAGTTGTGAACGTAATTGAGATACCTGTGCAGATAACTCACGATATCCTGTTGAATAAAACGCCAATTCATCTTCCATTTTCTGTACTAATTGTTTCTTTCTTTGTCGACATTTTGAAGCTGCCACTCTATTTCTTTCGAGGAAATTTTTTCTCTTCTCTTCATCTGAAGCTTTACTCTTTTTACCTTTTGATGTCAGTGACTCAATGTCTTCTTCATCATCATTTTCACCTTCATCTTCAGCTTTACTAATATCCTTTGACAATTTACTTGTCCTTGTTGTTTTTTTTTTTTTTGGTGATGTGGATTTGACTGCATTCTTTCTCTTCTTAGTTGCGGCTATGGATTTCCCTGGAACACTTGAGTTTGTTGTAGGTATACTTTCGGCACTTGGGTTTCCACTTGTATTGGTACTAGAAGTACTAAACGTAGCTTCTTCTTGGATTATGGGAGGAGGTTGATGAGATTGTATGTGTGGTTGTGGGTGTGTTTGCTGAGTAGAGGGAGGAGGAGATTGTTGTTCCTGATGTTGCTGCTGTTGTTGTTCTTGTTGCTCTTGCATTTGATTATGAGCTTGAGGATGTGGAAGTTGCGGTTGTTGTGTGGGTGGTAGTAGCTGCTGCTGCTGCTGTGCAACAATATTATTTATCACTATTCCATTATGACCTGGTGTTATCCCTAACAAACTGCTTAACCCAGGTGTAATGGGACCATTTAACAATGCTCCGGGTGTACTCAATCCAGGTACAACAACTTGATTTCCAAATCCAAATTGATTCAAACCACCTGGTGTCAATCCAGTTCTTAAATTCGATTCGTTTGTAGCTACTCCACTTTTTCTCATACTTGATGTAAATTGATTAAAATTTTGCTGTTGTGGGGGTAGATGAGGTGCCGTATTTGAAGCATTAATTAAGCTATTCCATAAATTTGAATTCGGTGTATCAGGATTACTATTTTGTTCCAAAGGTGGTAATCTTCTTCCGCCAGGTGTGAAAAGCGGTGGTGTTATACCTGGTAATTTACCTGCATTTATAGGTTGATTCACACTTGCAATATTCGGAATACGCAAATTATGTTTATTTGATGAATTTCCCGAATTGTTTCCCATGCTATCGACGTCAGAATCATTTTTATCTAACGATATTGCCGATTCTTTTGTGGCGAATGATCTTTCAAAAGGATTTGGTTCTAAATCGAATTTAGATCTCAGCTAGAAAGTCCATATGTTAGTATTAATGATTGGAAAACATACACTGAGGGAGATACATACATCATTGGACATTGTTTTCGATTCTGTATCAATACAAGTACTAGATAGATATATTACAGTTTCTATAGTATTGACCTGATATTAGAGCTAAGTTTGCTCCTGGGATATGTGCAAGTATGTCACAACTGATCAGAATGTGTTATGAAACTAACGTATAAGACTCGGGTATACCTATAAAAATTTCGCAAGTGCAAGTACTTGAATAAAAGCACCGATAAAGATATTGATCTTGATATTCTGCAGCAAACGGTTGGATATTTCTTGGACTTAAGTATATCTTTTGTAGAAAGAAAACTAATGGGTATACCTTCAGGTTGTTTGTTTGTTTGTTTGTTTAGTATTGTGTATTGAATGACGTAAGAAAAAGTTTTCGCCTACAAATCCATTATTTTTCCTTTTGTTGTGTTTTGTTGATGCTAAAAAATCTTACAAACTAACAAACTTACCTCCAAGTGGCATCAAAAGTAGATAATCACATATTGTACTGGTGTGTCTGACTTTAAGTACTCCAAGATACACCTGTATTGTTGTCTCGTTTATCTCTTCTCCTCTGAGAGGTTCGTGATCTCTTTTGATTACCTTCTTGAAACTTGACTCTTGACCTTTTCCAGTGGTCTTATATCAACTACGCTAGCTCTTTTTCAACACATGATGCCGTGATCCGGTCGACCAAAAAATATTGCTTTTAGCACGAATCTGAAAAGATCATGTATAGCTTCAAAAGCTTTGATTGATTGATTGATTGATTGATTGATTGATTGATTTATTTGGTTCGAGTTGTTTTCAGTGTGAAAAAGGTTGTTGAATTCAACCAGCATTTTTTCACTATGGTACATTAAACGTTATATAATTACTAGCTATACAACTTATTCTTTGATATCTTTGATGATATCATTCAATTTCTTCTTTTGTTCCTGTTTGTTTCCTTCCTTGGCCAATTCGGGATTTTCCTTGAGTACATCTTTAGCTTCTTGTTCAACTGATTTATCAACAGGTTGAGCATTTGGTAACTTATGTTTATCTATTTTAACTTTTGGATCCATCATCTTTGGTTCCTTATTTTCATCAACTTTCCTTCTCCATCCTGTTTTCAAATGGTCGTTGAGTTCGAATTTAGGGAATGGATGTGCTTCTGTGTTGAAGACGTAATCTGTTAATGGGATTTTATTGTTATCATCAAATAAAAGGTACAAGTATTTTAATGTTTCTGCCCACCAGAATGATTCCGTATTGTCCTTATATTTTGGCGAGTCATCACTATTCAAGGATGTGACATCTTTCAATGACGAGAATGATACTTCTTCTTTATCATTGACATATTTAGTATATTTCATGAAGTTTTGGAAAATTTCGTAACCCCATTCACGATACTTCTCATCACCAGTTAATCTGTAGAGATAAAATAATGATTCAACAGTTTCTGGTCTTTGTAAATTGTGTCTATCTCCTGGTTTTATTGTAAAATCTTTATCCTTTGTTGAGTCTTCATTGAATACAACAATTTCTGGTGCTAATCCAGTAGGTGGAACGTCATGATACATTTTATAGCATGTATAGGTTAACTCTTCTCCTAGTTTAAAGTCGGATTCTCTTTCTTCGTTCCAAAAGGGGGCTTTTTTTGCTTTCTCTAATGTCAACCCATTGGTAGCACCAATAGCTAATAATCCACCATAGAAACAAACTAAATGATCCATTTTAGTTGATAAAGGACCGCCAATACCTCTATCTAATTCTCCAATGAAAGTTAATCCATTTGGCGATGACTTTCTTACAAGATGTTTCTTTACACCATCAACGGATTCACGGTATAAGTCCCAATAAATTGGTTCCAGTTCACTTGTTTGTAAATATTGTTTTAATAAATATTCATAATATGAGTCGCCTCTACTTCCCAATCTAATCTTTTTGCCTTGATAATTTCCTGTATCTGGGTTTACATATATTGGTACCAAGCCATCTTCCGGTTTATTAGCTTCCAAAGATTCCATGACTTTTTCGGCTATTTGCCACCAGTCAATTTCTCCAGTCAATTTTGCAAGATATTTCATTTCTAATTGTACAGTTGCTGCTTCAGCAGTTGATGAAGCGCCATTATCGACATGATTTTTCACACCTTGACGTGTTTTTAGATTTACTGATGAATATGGTATACCACTAGGACTTTGATATGCTCCGTGTAAAGAATTGGCCAAGCCAACTGCTTTATCAAGATACATATCATCTTTGCTAAAATGAAAAGCTGATAGCAAACCACCAAGCATTCTTATAGTAGTTTCAAAGGTACTTACATCGTAATCAAATTGATAATTTAGTTCATTAGCAATCCACTCTCTTGCTCTGTTGACTTCATCTTCAGCATCCATAATCATTAAAGTATCGAGTGAATCAACAATCATCCAGCCTAAAGGCTTCGGACCCATATTCTCACCTTCTTGTTTTATAGGATGATAAACATCATAACCCCAACCATATTTTTCATAAGTGTGCCATGAATCAAGCATTGCTTGACGAACTTGCGATTGGGCTTGATCCCATGAGAATCCATATTGCGGAAAGGAAGTTAAATTATTAAAGAAATGTCCAGTTGATGCAAAATGATATACGAGATATAACATTAGTGAATATATGAAGCCTTTGAAAAGCATAATAAACTTTTTTTTACTTTTTGAATGTGATGCAGGTGAAAAGCGCAGAGGTTTATCCTTATAATATAATGGTAATGTTGATCCCGTTGGTTTATCCTTAAAAGTGTTGTTTCCTCTTGATACGTTATTGATATCAAAGTTGAATGACATGGGTGATATTAAACAAACCAATAACAGGAGGAGGATAGATTAAAGTGTGGTAGTGACTTGATACGTTTCTAGTTATTGCAATTGTTGGGTCTATATAATTTGTTAGAAATTATGCATAAGAAGCGTTCAATTCAGATGATGTGTTCTTTTTTATCTACTGCTAATGTTGGTTTGAGAATTTGATAGATACTGGATTGTTCATAGAAGTTCACAAAATTTATTAACATTCCCATTAAATGATTTCATGGTGAACAAACACGACTTGTTTGATGTATCACGTTTTCTGTCACGTGCCATTTGGTGAATATTGATTTCAAACTCAGATCAATACTAATTCAGGCAAGAAAAAAGGGTGTGGTTATGATTCATTGAGTTGGAACAAGCTAAAATGAAGGAATATAGATTGAAAGTGTGATTTCGGATTCCAGTGACACTTTCCGTGCGCCGTAAAGCACAGGTGAAGAGCTGTGATTTCCATGGCATGTAGGACTCAAAAGTAACAATCTATGACAAGACCACATACTTCAAGATGTGCACCACGCGCTTTAACCCCACTTTGCAATTTTTTTAGCTCAAGGTTTGGGTGATGGTGTTCATATCCACTTGGGGTAGATTTGCATGACTAGGATTAATAATAACAAGGGAATTTGTCGGTGGGATCTGCAGTCTTTCGAGCAATATAGATTTGTACATTTGGTTGTGTTGTGAGTCATTTGATTGGATCCCCCGAAAGAACCAGTAGAGCTGCAGGGTTGGGTCAATAATTCCGTGGTTAAACCGTCAAAGTAGAAGTGTTTGATGCACATTGTGGAATGTACAAAACTCACTCTCACAAATAGGTCACTCATATCGAGTGAAGTGGAGAACATAAAAGAGAACCAAAAGAACCACTACCAGAGGATGAGGAATTCTTATCTTCGAATGATGTTATGTTTCCATCGAAAATAATTACCGGGAGAAAATTCCACAAACTCACTGAAGCATAAAATCGATCATTCGTCGAAACGTCACCTGGCAAGCAAATGCAAATGCAAATACAAAAACAAATTCTGTAAATAGATCAAAATTTGTAGCCGGTTTCTAGATTTCTTCTTTTTTGAAATCTATTGCCTTTGACTTTCTACGTCACTTCCTTCCATTGTTCCTTCCATACATTCATACATTCACGGCTGTCATCATCCTCTCAAAGCTTCAGCAATCAAATTTCATACACAGCCAACTTATTTGTACGACTTAGCTCACTTGATCGTGGTATCTACACCCGCTTCCTCACCCCAGTCTCCCACCCACTGACCCACTCACGCACTCAATCACTCACTCACGTACTCAGTCCCCATCACCACATATATCCATATAATTTACAACCATGTCGGCTATGAACAATGATTCTTCGGTTGAATTCACACCTAGTCCAACTGCTAGCGCAGCCACTCCAAATAAAAGTGCACAAAGAACCGCCACCACAACGAGGATTGGAAAAGAGGTTGAGGGTACTGGTGAGGAACACAACCGTCAACAGCCACACAAAAAAGCAAAAGTGACAAGAAGGTCTGTTGCATGCAAAAGTTGTCATTCCTTGAAAGTAAAATGCACTCCATCAGATCCCAGGAATCCAGCTGCTCCTTGTATCAGATGTCTCAATGCAAACAGAAAATGCGAGATTGATTTAAATCAAACAAGGAAGAGACGCAAAAAGGCGGAAATCTTGGAAGCTAAACGATTAGCTGCTGCTGAAGCAAACAGCTCATTGAGTATATCACTAATTAATCCCAATAGTAATGATACATTTGGTGATAAATCTGAAATCGAGTCTCCTTACATGTTCAGAAACGACACAGGGACTTTACCAGATTCGATTATTACCTCAAGTATTCCAACACCTTCTAGATTTGATGTGAACACTCCATCAATACCACCAAGGTCTCAGGCATCAACTATTCCACCGACATCAAGTAACCTTAAACCAAACGTCACATCCATAAATAGTCCATCAGGTTCTCTTCCGCGTCTACCTTCCCCTCCACGCCAAATACAATCGCCGTCGATAAATGATCCTACATCTTTGGCCCCCTCAACTTCGAATGCAACACTTACTTCCCCAGACTCAAAGGATGGTGAAATCATGAAACTTAAACGTAGAGTAAAGGTCTTGGAATCCCAGTTATCTTACAAAAACAATTTGCATAGAAGATCGATGATTGACATATATAACAGTAGTGATACTACTTCAGAAGTTTACTCTCCTCCATTTATATCCAAATTTGATTTAGAGCATGAAATTAATATTTTAGCTGATTCCTCAACTAACATAACCGATTTAACTAACGAGTTGAAAGCTTTAGCTGATAAAAGGGATGGTTTATTAAAAGAAAGTACAGTCGATGTTGTGTCAAAGGGAATCATAAGTCTTGCTGAGGCAGATAAGAGATTGAAACTTTACCATGAAAAGATTTATGCAGCTCACCCTTTAGTTGAAATTCCTGAAGATTCAAATGCAGATCATTTGAGGCTTACTCAACCATTCCTATTCAATGCAGTAATGTCAAGTACAAACACGGTGGTAAAAACTGATTTTGAACTTAGTCCAGCTTTGGCTTTGGATAATGAGGCTATAATATCAGTCGTTTATGAAGTCATGGTAGTTGGTACAAAATCGGTTGAACTTCTCAAGAGTCTCTTAATTTTGAGCTTGTACTATAATTCTCCAGAATTGTTTAGACAACGTCGGTATCATTTATTAAACACTATTAGTGTTTCTCTTTTGCATGATTTAGGTATTGTTGCTCGGCCCACTTATTCATTTGATAATAATGATGGTGCATTGAAACAAAGTGCTTCTTCCAATACGTCAAGTGATGAATATAAATCATTGGTATTGATTCTCTACTTCAGTACTGTGAGTATTTGTTTGATTATGAGAAGAACAATTTATATCAAGTGGACACCATATGTTGAAGAATGTTGTACTAGTATGGAAAATTCTAATGAAAAAAAGTATAAGAATTTGGCTCTCTTTGCAAGAATGAATAACTTGTTGGATAAGATTCATCACGTAATTCATGCCCCAGAAATTCCCGACAAAAGAACTTCAGCAAGAAAGTATATTATTCTGGAGTTCCAGAGATCTTTAAAAGTATTAAAATCAAAAATTAAAATTTTTGATCATGCGTTTTTGTCATACTACTATTCAATTGAAGCGTATTTACATGAACCAAGTCTTGGTGACATATTTAAAAATGAATCAGTGCTAGATGAGAAATCAATACGACCAATATCGAATTGTACCAACTCGTGTCTTAACGCATTAGATGAATATAATCAATTATCATCAAATCAAATTGCACAAATGCCATTTACATTTGGATCACGAATAATGTATACAGCAGGAATGTTATTAAGATTGAGATATCTTATATTGTCGTTGCCATCCCATGTTGATAAGGAACTTGTTCCTAGACATGCAGTTATTGCAATTCAAAAAGTTAGTAAACTAGTTGAGCAAGCATATATGATGCATCCAGCTAATCATCTATTGAAGAAGACAAGACTAGTTTTGCAACTATTTATACAGACATATGCGACCCAAGTTTTTGAATTATTACGAAAAAATGGAGGAACTCCACAAAATTTCAAACCGTCTGAAAGAGAAGTACGTGAATTGGGGAAGTTAGCTGAAGTATTCCGTGATCATCTGAATAAAAGATCATTATCTGATGACGAAGGAGAAACAGTTCCATTAGATTTATTATCATACGCAGCTTCTTTCAGAAGGGCCAACAAGCAAATGCATTTGCCACAACGATCAATTTCTGAATCCAATGAACAGCAAAATCATCATCAATCTGCACAACCGACATTTACATCTACTGGTAATATACCCTCTGGAACGGACTCTTTGACAATGCCAACAGCTGGGTCACTACCACCAAGTGGTAATGAAGTAAACTTTGCTGCGCCGGGTCAAATCAGCAAGATGCCAGGAATAAATCAATTCGGAGATTTTGTTCAACCAAGTAGTCTTACTCCTTCTCAAGAATTTAGACAACTTAGACTACCTTCGATATCGGATACTTTAGAAAACGGGGCAATGAATGACAAATTAAATGCAAGCTTAGCAGATCGTGATCAATTAGAGAATTCATACATGGTTTTGAATGATGAATTTTGGTCAAATTTGCTTAGTACTGATTCCACTGATAGGATCAACTTTAGTAGTAACACTGCTAATGTTAATCAGTTGAAAGACGAAGTTTTTTTTATGAACTGATCTTAAAAATATGAATTCGTGTTTCTTGTATATTTTACGTGTATTTATCCTTAGAACCTTTATATAAAATATAGACTTATTTATACCAAACTCAACAAAATGACTGTACGTTGTTTGCACCCAAGGCAGATCACCAAAAAAAAAAAGACTGAGAGAAATCTACATCAATTGACACTTCATAGATCCAATTACAATGACCCGTGACAGGTTTACAGTTATAGATGGGCTTCGAATCCTCGGAGGAATCCTATTTTTCAATTCAGTGTTATCATGGTGGTTCACATCCTCGCCAACATGGGGATTTCATGGGAAACTTCTTAACCCAGCTTACTTAAAATTCAGGCTATTTGGGCCCTGTCTTAATCTCACAATTGAAGAATTGTCAAAATATGACGGGTTGGACAAGAAGCTACCCATATACTTGGCTATCAATGGATCAGTTTACGATGTGTCGGCGTCGCCTTCAGTATATGGGCCTGGTGGGACGTATCATAAGCTCACTGGGAAAGATGCTGCGAGAGTGTATGTGACTGGTTGTTTCATGAAAAGTGATGAGTATTCGTATGATCTACGTGGCCTCGACAAAGAGGAGGTTGAGAGGGATTTGAAAGGCTGGCAAAAGTTTTTTGAAGGGCATAGAAACTACTGGAAGGTTGGCATGGTTCAACATCTGGAGATCACCGGGGCGATTCCTGAAGATTGTGAACATATGAAATTCCCTGGTATGTATGGTTAGATATCAATTATGATGATAACGATGAATAAAAAAGACTCTATTCTATCCTAAGCTTTTCTGCAAAACTTCGAGAAGCTCATCTGGATCCTCTAATCCGATACTTATCCGTATTAAATACCTATCTACTTCCCATTGCTCAATCTCGTCCAATTCTTGGTAATGAGCCAATATAGCATACGGACAAGCTAGTGTGAAGTTTGTACCCAAAGATGGCCCCTTATGTAAATTCACAGCGTTGAAAAATCTAATAGCCTCAATGGGTTCACGGAATAGGAAGGAAATTAATCCTCCATATCCACCGCCATCTGTCTTAATCTCATCATAATATTTCTTTGTGGAGCTCACACTGGGGTAGTATACTTTTGCAATCTTTGAATTTGATGTAAGTAACTCAACAACTTTTTGAGAAGTGTTGTTTATCTTGTGAACACGTTGGACAAAATCTCGAGAATTACGCTCTAACCACAATGCATCCTCTGCCCAAAACAAATCTTCATATTCTTCACTAAAAAATTCCTTGAACTGAGTGTAATATTTGGAAAGAGGGTTCAAGATCAATGACCCAGCGAGGACATTTGAATCCCCAGAAAATACTTTAGTTAATGAGCTGGCTACCATATCGGCAAATGGTAGTACATGAATATTTGAAAAATTGCCAACGGTTTCGTCAACAACAATTGCAAAATTGTATTTGTCTCCAAGCTCTTTGATCTTTTTCAAATTTGGAGTTTTTAGAAGTGGGTTTGATGGGCATTCACAGAAAAGAGCCATTACTTGTAATCCATCTTCCAATTCTTTTTCTAATTCACATAATGATTCGTCGTCACCTAATCCCAAAAACTTCACTCCTGGACCAAACTTCTTCAAAATATTCAATGTATCAACGTATGGAAATCCAAAACAAACAGATACCTTGGGTTCCAAAGTATTCAATAATGTATGATGTGCATAGAATATAGATGCCATACCAGAAGGAAATAAATATACATCAGTTTCACTCAAATATTTACCCCTTTTCAGCTTTTCGATCTCTTCGATTTGGGTCATTGACTTATCAACTTTACCACAAATACGTCTACGTAATGCTTTTTTTGCTTGATCTGTAAACTTAAGATCCAAGACTCGTCCAAATTTTTGCTCGATAAACGTGTTAAACTCGTGTTCGACCTCTTCGTTTCCTGTAACGCTTGCAGATCGAGAAGCTGTGATTGAAGGACTACAGCTTTGAATCTGTTTTGCTTGAATTTCTTGCTTCATATTTGCTTTAAGCTGGAATTCATCATCATGGAATAACTTTCTGAGTATATATTCTCCCATTCTTGAGCTAATGCCCTCTCCTGAACTTTGCCAGTAACTTTTCGCTAATGAATATGCACATATTGGGAAAAAAATCACGCCAATACTAGATTCAATCTTTGTTGATTTCTCAATTTCATTCACTGGTGCGCTGGTACCTAATTGCAACACTCTTACAATCACCTTATCTGTGGAATGATTCTTGATAAATTCCCGACATCGCTTAGCAACTTTATAAGTGGGATAAATCATACACCTCTCGCCATCTCTACCATACTTTTCCTCCAATTTTTTGCATAATTTTTGTATTGATGAATGTATAAAAAATCTAGGATATCCAGAATTCATTTTCGATACAACCCAGTCTTCTCCTTCTTCGTATCCGACTGTTGCTTCCCACGTAGGTAACGTTACTGATACCGCATGAGGGATGTTTGGGATGGGCATCCCTATTTCTTGTGATGGCATATTGAAATTCAGTTGTGTACTAAGTAAAAGAATGATGTTGTACTATGTTGATTCTTGACTCCATTTGAGTCATTTTCAACGCACAGAAAAAATAGTACCAGCGATAATCAGCTTACCACGCTTGAAAATGGATTCTATAGTTATGTGATGTTGTATTAGTGATATATACTATACAAAGAATAAAGCAAATGCAATATACAAAGAGGAGGGACCCTCGTTTTATTTATCTCTATCTATGATTTAATGCAATTGACTGATCCTTTCGCAAGACGTTTCAAATCAGCTCCATGAACAGTGCCATTTGTAGCTGGCATAGTTCCTGCTGATGGTGCCGCTGCACCTTTACGATTGTGTTGCATATGAGATTGAACTAAATGACCAGCAGCCAATGCAGAACAAAGTGATAACTCCGCTGCCAATACTGCTGATGCAACAATTTTAGCCAATTGTCTTGCATTATCACCAGGATTTGTTGGATGAGGGCCACGAACTCCTAGTAAATCTAGCATTGCTCCTTGAGGTTCTAAAATTGTACCTCCTCCAATTGTACCAACTTCAATTGATGGCATGGATACAGAAATTTGTAAATCTCCTGTAGTCTTCTCTTTTTCCATCAATGTGATACAATTTGACGATTCAACATTTTGAGCAGGATCTTGACCACATGCTAAATATACTGCAGTGACTAAGTTGGCAGCATGTGCATTGAACCCACCAACAGATCCAGCCATAGCTGAACCAACCAAATTCTTAGATATATTCAATTCAACTAATGCATCTACATCTGATTTCAATACTTTCGCAACCACATCAGCTGGGATAGTTGCTGCCGCAACAATAGATTTACCTCTACCTTCAATCCAATTAATGGCTGCTGGCTTTTTATCAGTACAATAATTACCGGAAACCGATATAATTTCCATATCATCATAGCCGCATTCCTCAACCATATGTTTCAATGAATATTCAACACCTTTGGAAATCATATTCATACCCATAGCATCACCTGTTGTGGTTCTAAAACGAATGAACAATAAAGTTCCAGCTAAAGCAGTTTGAATATGTTGTAAACGGGCAAACCTTGATGTTGAGTTAAAGGCTTTTTTAATAGTTTTCTGACCTTCTTCAGAATCAATCCATAATTTAGCAGCACCTGCTCTTTGTAATGTCGGGAAACGTACACATGGACCTCTAGTCATACCATCACGAGTTAAAACAGTTTCAACACCACCTCCAGCATTTATTGCTTTACAACCACGCATAGTTGAGGCAACAAGACAACCTTCAGTTGTAGCCATTGGAATATGATATGGTTTACCGTCAATAACCAAAGGACCGGCAACACCAACTGGTAAAGGCATATACCCAATAACATTTTCACAACAAGCACCAAACACTCTATCATAGTCATAATGATTGTAAGGTAGACGATTCGTTTCTAAAACTGGGGCATTAGCTAATTTTGCAATAGCTTTACGACGTACTAAAACAGCTCTTTTATTATCAGCCAATTGTTTTTCCAAAGCATATAAAGGTAATCTACCGCTAACTACTAATGAGGTAATTTCTTCATTTGATAACGTCTTGACTTTTTTTTCTTTCAAGATCTTAGTACATTCTTCAACTGATAATAATTTAGAAGGAGCTTTAATTTCCAATTCTTCACCTGATGATTCTTCCTCGTCATCTTCCTGAATAATTTGTTTAACTGGTTCAGAAATACTTCTTCTACCTTTAGGGCGTGAAATTTCTTGTTCAATTAATTTTTGAGTTGCAGAAACTTGATAACGGGCTGCGTTTAAAAAATAAATATTAGTAACAATTGATATACCAAATGCAAATACTAAAACTTTTGAGATTAAGCTATCTCTGATAGCATTATTGAATTTTGTCAAAGCGAGATAAATAAAATCTTCCAATTGGGCAATGAATCCAGATGGCATATAAAATCTAGTTGGTAAAATGGTAACAATTGTACCTTTACTACAAGTAGGGATTTGCTTGGAAATATTTTCTGTTAATATTGGAACATTCGAAAAGAAATACCATGATCTGTTATTAGTGAGACCTCCATCAGAACTATTATATAACCAAGAAGAACCTAGCCAAAAGGCATGGAATGCAAAAAATCCAACACTCATGGCAACTTTAAATGACAAAATTGAAGTGTCCTTGGATGTGAAAAAATTAGTCTCATTTGGATGTTCAATAGTTGAGGATTGTTCAGCAACTCTTGCGGCAACTAATGAAGAAATACCATCCTCCTCTAAAGCTTCTTTCAAATCTTCAGTGCGACGAGCACGGTTTATTTCAATTTTCAATCCCAAAATGGCTGAATAAAAAGTATAAACCAAAATCAAATCAAATGATAAAATTAAGGAACTTAAAATACAGAAATTTCTCAAACCAGTTAAATGACTACCATATATGGCACATGAGATCAATGCCCCTATTACAACAAAATGATCTCTCAACATACTTAAAGTGTGAGATGCAACAGCTTGGGACACAATATGTGGTACATCATCAGGTGACGCGGTAGAACTTATTGCGACAGAAGAAGCAATCGAAACTTTGTGTTTAAATCCAATTATTGCAACCAAAAACGGTACTCCCTCAGAAAGACTCAACAATGACACTTTAGCATCTAAGATTTTATTTGAAAAAACTAACGCAAACAAGAATGCAAATGTAGATGACGTTAAAGTGGAAAACGCCAACCAAAACTTTGATCCAATTTTTTTCATATCTATAAACACTTTAATTAAAGTATACCACATTGCAATATAAGCAACCAAGATCAAAATAATATCAAAATTATCAGCATTCTTCATGGATTCTTTGACTTTATTAAAGCTTAATTTTGCATAATCGTAATATTCACCGATTTTATGGTTGTTTCTAACTTTCCATGTAATTCCATTCTCTGTAATCTTTTCCAAACCACGTAAAGTCAGATCGACATCACATGAATCGACGACTAAAATTTGTTCATTGTTACTTATTATTATACTATCTTGAATATGTGGAATTGAATCATGAAATCTTCTAAACCTCAAAGGAATCAAGGATAGATGCTTGGCTTGACTATATTTGTAATTCTGGTCTTCTACACCATTTTCAACTATTGTCCATTTGTCATCTTGTGGATCTTGATTCAGTGAATGGTAATAACTTACACCTTTGTCTCTTGTGGTTGTTAAATAATTTTCTGGAATATAATCATCAACGATTGACAAATAAGCCACTGAAGCCAACAATGCCGGGATTATTATAAAGTGGATTGGACGATGTGCTGCTGTTTTTGCTATAGCACCAGTTGCTTGAGTAACTAAACTAAGCATGATGGATTGGTGGATGTACAATTGAATTATTAGTGTCAGTTGATGCAAATTTTTTTTTGAATCTCAAATACTTTTTTCTTTTAGTTGGGTTTGGATCAGGTTGGTGTGGAACGTACTAATTTGCTGTGAGATCGATTGAGCACTTATTTCCAGTAAATGAATGAATGAGTGAATGAGCGAATAGTTAGCTAGGGAAGTATTAGCAAATCAGATAGCAAAGATGATACTGATGGAAAGAAAAGAAGAAGGGGAAACAGAAGAAATGCAATTTTGAGTAGCCGCTGCTTCTGAGGCATGTTATACGACGATGCCTTGTTGTAGCCTGCGGTTCTTACGACAAGTCTCGTCGTATCGCACAAAAAATACATCCAAGTCTCGCCCCGCTCGCCTCCTCTAGTTTGTTCAGACGTGTTTGTAACACTTCAACCAATCAATTTGCACTCAACCACAATGACACTCGTGGTGCCAACCACATAAATTTGTTCACCGTGCTTACCTTGCATGCCTTGCATACCCTTTCTAATTTGTGTATATTTTATTAAATAACGGCATTTACTCTAAACGTGACATACTTATAAACTTTGACAAAGCAAGAAAACCTGTGATATAGGTTCTCAAAGATTTACTTTAATGAAACTAATTTGATATCAAAAGTCAATTCAGAATTGGCTGGTATACCTGGTAATGCTTGGGATCCGTAACCCATCTTAGCAGGAATCACAACTCTTCTTTCACCACCAACACTCATACCAGTGACACCTAAGTCAAAACCTTTTATACATTCGCCTTTACCTAATTTGAAGCTGAATGGTTTACCGGAAGTGTTTTTGTCGAACACTTTCCCATTTTTTAATTTACCAATGTATCTAATACCAACTTTATTGTTTGATTTTGCTGTTGAACCACTACCAATTTTTCTATCTTCAGTTACAACACCGCCTAACAATGTCTTTGTTGGGAACTTTTTGTCTTTTGACTCTTTCTTAGCTTCCTTTTTATCTTCTTTTTTATCGACCAAAGTTGAGCCAGTTGGACCTTGCTCTAAGTTCTTTGAGAATTGAACTGATCTTTCCTTTTTAATGTCCTTTTTGGATTTTTTTGACTTTTTTGATGCTTCATCGGTAGCTGATCTCTTTTTGGATTCTTTTTTAGGCTCCTCTTTTACAGCATCTTCTTCTTCAACTTCTTCAATTTTTGGTACTTCTTTCTCGTCATCTTCATCATCTTCATCGTATTCCTCATTAAAATCAACACCATGAATGATCTCATCTTCATCGGGACTTAAATCATATTCATCATCGTATTCATCATCTTCTTCATCATCTTCCTCATCTGGATGTTCAACAAAGTTACCGGTTAAATGAATTGGGTACGAACCAGTAACGACAAAATAAACTTCTTCATCTGGGGTGATTGTTAAATCAAGAGTTTGTTGGTACTGGTGCTTTGGTGATAATGTACAGAGGACGTACTCATTAACGTCATCGTCGTCTTCATCTTCTTCTTCATCTTCTTCTTCATCTCCTTCTTCATCGTTTTCTTCTTCATCGTCTTCTTCTTTATCCTCTTTATCATCTTTTTTGCCATTTTTCTTTGGCACCTCGATATCTAATTCGTCTTCTTCTTCTTTTTCTTCTTCGTCATCGTCATCGTCGGCTTCTTGGTCAGTATAATCATCAATGAAGGTGTTGGATCTTTTTAATATTCTCAAAGTTGAAGGTTCAGCTTTATCATCATTGGCCTCTGGATCTAAGGAAGCTAATGTGATTCTGATTGTGACTGGAAAATCGTCTTCAATTGCAGGAGCCGGTTGAAATGGCTTCAATGCTAAATTGTAGGTTGCAATTGGTAATAAACTAGACATGTCGACTATTGCTTAACTGAAGAAAGTGGTAGAAATAAAATGTAGAAAATTTTTTTGTTCCAAGATTTTTTGTTAGTGATTATATGTATGGGAGATGAGGGATGAGGGAGCAGAGCTGTGAAGAACAAACCGGAAGGGAATCGTGGTAGATTCTCTTCTGATTCTGCTCACGTAGAGCATGCGGTCTGTTGTATCTAGGCTAAACACTTCATCAAAGAGCTCAAGCTTCGTTCTGATTATGTTGTTGAGTTTGTATAGTTCTTATTTTGTATGCTATTTCGAACCAATTTTCACTTCTATGTGTAATATCTACGCCCAGATTTGCAAGTCCAATTTGTAGAACATATCTGCCCCAAACTATCTACACTTCTTTACAGTGATTCATAAACTCTTTTATACGTTTTTAATTTTTTTAAATGTATTAAATATACAAAATGAAAGAAAAGTTTACACCAATTATAAACAAAAAACAACGATAACTCAAGAGATACTCAGAAATAGAAAAACATCATTCTTTATTAAACCTACATTGCATTAAGTAAAATGACATCTTTCTCCTTCTCTTTCATCATCAACTATTGCTTCATTACTCCCCTTGATTACTTTAAAATTTTAATAAATGTGGTTTGTCACCGCTCTTTAATGAAAAAGAAGCAGATAAATATTGTTTTAATAATGGAGTCTTTTTGATTTCATTTAATAAAGCAGCATCAACTGCTTTTTGATCAGCAACTCTTTCAGCTTTGATTTCCTTCTTGGCTGGAGCTTCGTTGAAAAATTCAGCTTCTGATTTTCTAGATTTCGATTGTTTTTCTCTACCAAAGTATTCAACGTTGAATTTGGAAACATCAACACCTTCAACATTTACTTTGGTGGAGGTGGCAATAACATAGCGAGCATTAACTCTTCTTAAAGGAACGCCATTGACTTTGAATGGACCAGAAACTAATAAGGTGTTGTCTTCTAAGTTTTTCAAGTAAACAACTCTTTTACCTCTGAATCTTCCAGCTAATAAAATTAAAACAGTACCTGGAACTAATGAGGCTCTTAATTTTTGTGGACGAGCAGATTTTCTAGCTTGTTTTGGGACTGCAGCGTCTTGTGATTGGTACCACTTTGGAACCTAGAATTGTTAGTTAGTATTCATCAATCTATGGTTGCAGAACTGAGAATAGTCTAAGAACAAAGTATATATTGAACATGGACAGCATGATGAGTGATATAACATGAACATCTTTGGTTTTGGATCATTCTCAAACATTGAATGTGTACCTTCTCTCGGTTCCGCTCCATCTTGCTTCGTCTAGAAGCTATTCTTCACTTTCTTCTGTGAATATGGGTTCCAGTTTGATGGGTATGGCACTACACTTTTTCTTTCATTCTTGTTGCTTTCAATTTCATTCCGTCTCCGATACTGCGTTGTTCTTTAATTCATTATTCCTGTATCTATTCTCTCTTCTCTTTACGATGTAGCGAGTTGGGAACATACTTGACTCATTATTGACTCTATTTAATTTAGTGTATTAGAACCTCTGAAAACAAATTTTAAGAAAAGTCTTTTTTTTTCAGTAGCTTTTGTTAGGTGAGAGTTTGTCACTGTTAGATTTGTTAGTATGAAACAAAGCACCTGCGAATTGGTTAGTGCGCCCACTGTTAAGATTACTATGAAAACGTTAGTGTATTGGCGAGAAAAAAGTTTGTTGTGTTTATGTGCAGTTGAATGCACGTGTTTCCGTATAGGGTTTTACATGGATCCACACACCAATTTTCTATGTAAAGCAGCAGTTAAATTTGGCAACATAATGTGGGTTTCCAAAACGCGGTAAGGGTTCAGCTACCATCTGCGTTTGGTTTGGGTTAGGTTGATGTATTGCAACAAGTAGTCTTGGATAACGAGCAATTAAATGAATTGGATTAAGTTACATACTAATATACAAATAAACATTTTCAATCAAATAAAGTACTTAATATTAACAACTAGTTCACCTTCGGCGACTGGTAATGTAATGTTTTCACTGACGTTAACAAATTGACTCAAATTTACGATAGCCTCGCCTAGTGGAACACTTTTACCAAACGTATGATGCTCTCTCAAAGTCAAGGCGATTTTACCGTCTGATGAAGATCTGAATGTAACACTTTCATTCCACTTGTAGCTTTCTGAGTGTTTATCAAATTTAGTTGATCTCGTTTTGATTAACAGTTTGTTTTTTGATATGGTTATTAAAGAAGCTTTCACTTCTAATGATTCATCACTTGAGAATTTACGAGCTTCGATGATGGTTAATTTCCCGGGTGTGGCATCTGGACCATTGACGCTTGGAGAAAAATTGGATCCATAAGTAACATTACTCAAATTTCTGTTGTGGCCTTGAGCCAACTTTGGTTTCTGTGCATGTGGTAATGCTTTTTCACGAATATTTGGTGCAGCAGCAATACTTGTGATTTCATCGTTTTGTACTTTTCTGAATTCTTTTTCTTCTTGTGGAATATCGTCTCCTCCAGCTGCTTCAGCTCCTCCTTCATATTGTTTTTGTTCCTGTTCTTCACGTTGATCACTCGTTGATCTTATACTTCTACTTGTACTCATTTGGCTCCTTGTAGTTTGACTTGGAGCCATCGATGATGTATCATCTCCCCAGCCATTAGAAGTAGATCCTTCACCACCATTAGATGACTTCTTACTTCCTTTCCTCTTAGACTTGAAACTTTTAAGAAAACCAGAACTTCTGTGAATTCCATCTGCTATAGTTCCAACACCGGTGCCAACTTTTCCTGAGACTATTTCAGTAGCATTACCAACAGTCTTCATTGATGCACTGTTAACAGTACTAAGATCAACAGGTGGAATTGCATCAGGGCTTACTGGTGGTCTAACATACTCTGGGAAGTAAGTAACTCTTAAATTTACTTGACCTTGAGTATCTAAATCGACTGAGAATGGGGTTGTATTTAACGGGGGTATTGTAGAAAGATCCAAATTTGCAACACCTAATAACTCATCCTCATGTGTTAAATCCCAGTCGTACACTTCGAGTAACAAAACTTGTCTAGATCTTGAAATCATTGAGAATTCCACTGCTTCATTCCATAATGGATCTAAGGTCTTTCTCTTCTTATCAGTCTTGAAAACTTCAATACCATCCAATTTAACTGCACACAATGGATCTGACTTACCATTAGAATCAACTGATTTCAAGTTATCTGCTCCAATAATTTCCATTTTAATTCTACCTACATCCAATATAGTATCTAAAGGTGCCAATTTTGCAATTGAAGGAATGAATTCTAACTGGACTTGAATACTGTTTCTAGAACCTAGATTCAAGCTAATTGGTTTATGGAAAGATTGTTTATAAATGTCGATTGTGTTGTAAATCTTTTCTACGAGGATATCTTTTTCAGATTTTACTTCAGCGGCCTTAACAACTCTAAAAATTAATTTAGAATTTGGTAAGTCCCTAATAAAAGTTCCACCATCTGAAGCAGTAGTTAATGTTTTGCGATCAATTTTGGGTGAAATACCTGAAGGATAAGCATGTTCATCAAACAAAGTTTGAACATAAACATCAGATTTATCAAATTGGCCACGTAACAAGTGAACAGTCATATGACCAGCTCTGTATTTGATGGCATCTTCCAATTTCAATTCAATCTTTGGGGGTTCTTTCATATTATCTTCTTCCATTTCAATCCACTCATACTCACTTGGGTTATCATTATATAGCTTTTCCTCCTTCTCGTATTGTTCTTTTTCTCTTTGTTGCTTGAACTTCTTCTGTTCAAAATACTCTTCCTTGTTATGTAATTGGGATAATGAGTAAGCAGGGATTGTTGGGAAAACCGAAACGGAGTAGTAAATTGTACCGCATGGTTGAGAGTTAAATAAAACAGGCTGTTCTATAATTTCTTCAGACCCATCATAGCCTAACCAGTAACCATCGTCATTCTTTCTCAAGAAGTCGGCGATATTAACTGCAGCAGTTCCCAAAGATCTATCCTTACCTTCGGGTTCAGCATCCATAATTTGAAGTAAATAATGTTGGTGCTCATTCACAACTGGTAAAAAATACACTGAGTTCCATTGTGGGTTGACAGTTTCAGCAAATGTTACTGTCTTAGCTCTCAATTTACCATTCAATATAATTTTAACATAAGGATCAACGAAACCAACAGATTCCAAATTTTTAAGACCTTTGGCACCTCGTAAGTGTAATCTCATACCTGCTATTGGAGCATTGGTGATAACCTTGGCACTAGTTTCTTCATCAACCTTTAACGGTTTCCAACTAGCAGTGATACGAATTTGGGGAGCTGGACTACCTTCAGAAATTGCAGGACAAGTATGCCATTGTTGGCCTCTGCCACTTTCAAAAATAATATCTTGCAAATTACATTGTAAATTTGCAACAATATTATTATCAACTGTATCTCTAACCAATACTTGAATCAAAGTTTCTGACTGTTGGGTTATCATACTTTCAAATGATTGTTCCCAAGAAGGTTCATTAGTTTGTCTTAATTTACGACATGATTTGGCTAATTCACTATTGACATAAATTTCAGCATATGGATGTAATAAACCAATAACAGAATGAGAAATATCCAAATATCTAGCTTCATGTAATGTAAGCTTCATAATACCAACCTCAGAATCAGTAACGAGTTCCTTGGTACCGTCTTCTAATTCGATTGGTTGCATAGTTGGGAAGTATTTGATGTTAAGGTCAATTTTACCAACAACTTTACCACCTTCCATAATATTCTTTGTGATACCTTGTATATTTTCCTCTTGTAACAATGACCCCAATGAAAATTCACAGTTACCAATTAACTGATCATTCATTTGATCTTCCAAAAGATGGAAAACGTTGAAATTCAAGAAATTACCTTCTAATTGATTAACTAAAATATATTTGGTTTCCATAAAGACCGGATCATTGACTAATTTCTTTGTCTTGGTTTTTTCATCAATCAGTCCATTATTTGAAACTTTGATTTGAACATAAGGATTGATACTTTTTGGTTTGGTTGCAATGCCAGTTTTCAAATTTGAGCATCTTTTGACAGTAACCTCAACAACACCGATTGAGTCGTTGGATTGACTAGCCATAAGTTCCTCAACATCGATATCAAAAGAGTTTGGAGCATAAAACATTGGCCTTAAAGTCGAATGAATAATCCCGTTCACAAATTTAGATAAACCTGGAATAAAGGACATAATATCAATACCAAAAGTATCACCACCGACTGGTTTAAGTGAATAATCAATAGTTGGGGCCTCCAAAAATTGAACTGAAACCATTTTCACATGAGGAAAATTCATTGAAAGTCTCAACTTGATCTTCATTCTACCAGTAAAAGACATGTCTTCAACTAAAATAGGTAATGATTTAGAAATGAATGCCTTACCAACAGTAACACCCAATGCAACTTTTGGATCGATTTTCTTTTTAATTTCGTTTTTAGTCATATCATCAGTATCATTTGGAGTGAATGAGAATGCCCAATCCATTTCAATTATATCGTGTCCCTTTTGAGTGTAGGATTTGATGGAATCGACACGAGGAGCTTTGGAACCTAAAGTAAATTCGTCCAATGACAATGCTTCAATACCAAAGCCTGGTGCTTGATCTTTCAATATTTCATTGGCCTGGAACATCACAGTTTCAGATAAGGCAGGCATATAAATGACCCAAAATTTATCCAAAAATGAATTCATCCATTCCATGGTTTCCAATTCATTAACTAAACGATTATTTGCTCTAACCCTAGTCATATCATCCCTAATATTCCTATTAAATCTTCTGAATTCAGAACGATAAACCGAATTGGTGAACAATAAAACAAGACCCAATGAGAGAATACCTCCTCCTAATCGTGCAACAAACCACGAGAAGAAACAAGTTCCTATGAGCAAAGAGCAATTCCAGAACCAATCACCATAGAAATGATCAATAATATATGCTTCAACTTTCTTTGCGTTTTTCAATAATGCTTTCTTGTCAGTGTGATCATCAACATTCCAACCACCTACATTTTTCCATGAAAATGTATTGTCAACTCTTCTTTTAACTTTCTCATCTGGAGCGGGAATAGGTGTTGGTTCTGGTTTTGGCGTATTCGCTGAACCATTTGTAGGAGTGTTTTGAATATTCAAGTCCTGATTGACTTTTCTATTTAAATCTCTTATATCCCCCTTATTAGCATTTGCTCCTGATGGACCATTTTGTTGCGGCTTCTTTTCTCGCTGCTGTTCCGACTATACCAATTGTTAGTATCAGGTGCATTGGCTGGCAATTGGATCAATTGATTGACGGCATATTGACTTAATTGACTACATCTGGTTGGAGCCATGGATATTTATAATGGATTGTTGGTGGATACTAGCCGTCTTGTAGATGGGAAAAAAGCTACACAATATCCCCACCAATAGCCCACAAGATTCAATCAATTTCTTTTCCAGTACAAATACGTACCTGACTGGAAGTCATTTAGTCTGCAAAGATCTTGGTCGATAGAGTATATAAAAATCAGAAGATCAGAGTAAGAAAAGGAGAAGATTAATCTATAACATTATTCTAAATTAGCTTGCTGTTTTACCTTGCATGAAATCCCCCCTGGCTTTTGTCACTGCCTTTCCAGTTACTTGTTCCTATGTTTTATTGTGTTATTTTTTTGCTCGTTTCATGGTTGGCCTATCCACCTAACTGGTTGAAACAGCACAATTACAGCTTAATGCAATCGAATCACGTGACCTTGCTAATGAGGATCTACGTTGTTAATTTAGTGGTCGTTGCAAATGTCGCTGTACTACTGAGTCACTGAAAAGCAATCCAATATTGAACTTCAAGGATAATTTTGCTGTGTCTGCAATTGAATAGAAGGATGTAGTACCAATATATTTGAATCGTTGTTTCGACACAGCACATTGGGCATTGGAGGTGATGAACATGACAATTGAGAAGACAGTAATTGCTGATTAGTAGTTGATTGCTGATTCTGTTCATCTCTCTATTACACCATTTATGATGGAGATCTCCTAGGCCCCAAATTCTATTCAACCCTCAAATGAATTGACAGTAGCAAATCCGGTACATTGCCGTAATTATACTTACTACAATTAACCTGTACATCTAAGACTAAAGGTGACATGCTATAATGATTTTGAAAACTTGTTTGTTGAAAGTTATGAGTAAAATACAAATATTGCTTTCGTAAATAAATGCCAAATCCTATAACTTCTGAAAATATCAATTGAGAAAGGGTAATAATAGCATAGCTGAGCCCCTGATCATCAGAGCTAATACAGATTGTTTTAACCTCCAATCATTCTGGTGATGAATTGAATTGAGCTTCTGGCAATCAACTTGGTATGGGTTTTGACAAAAATCGCTGCCAAATATTTTCAATATTTATTGTAATACCGCAATTAATCATTCAAATATCAACTAAATAACGATGTTCTATATTGTATTTGCCTCTAATGACATCAATTGAACATTGTCTGAGAAACAAGTGAGAAGTGATTGGTCGATAGTCGCCTGTATGCTTCAGCCTGAAGTGCAAATACTATAAGGAGCAGAACTGAAAATTGATTCTATCTAACAATTCATCAACTTCAAATACAGTATGTTATTTGAAAACCAATGCTTGATTCAACGCTTTACACTTATCTTAAAGTATATATTTATCATTATGAGTTTTTATATTTTTTGATACAAAATAGAATATGCTATATTAGAATAAACAAAAGGAGTATTAATACCTAATAATATACAACCAAATAACCTCTTTAAACAGATTCTAAAACAACATCTTTGAAACCAGAAGAAACTTTTTTACCTTTTTCTTCGGTCGAACCTTCACCATGTAAAGCTAATAATGAACCTAAATCGAATTTTGGTTGTTTTAATAATTTAACTTTTCTAATATGGACATTTTGCAATGGGAAGATGGTTTGAGTGGATTTTTCAATTTCACGACCAATAACTTCTGGGATTAATTTTGACGTTAATTGAGCCAAGGTACAGTTTGAAACTTCTCTTTGCATGATTTCGATCATCTTCTTTCTAACTTCTCTTAATTTGGATGATTGAGCATAAGTAGTCTTTTTGATTTGGTTAGGTTGTCTTTTAGTGAAAGCAATAGCGAAAACTCTTAAAACGTAGTCATCAGCAGTTTTAACAGTGACGTTAGCTTCAACCAAAGATTGCCATTTCCTGACTAAAGATCTTAATTTATCAGAAGTGAAATCTAAACCATGGAAGTTGGTTAACAAGTTTTTACCTTGAACTTCATCAACTCTCAATTTGATTTTTCTGTAAGCGTGATCTTCAGAACCTTGTAAATCAGCCAAACAGACTTCAAAGACTCTTCCTTTTAATCCATCAGCGGCATTTTTTAAACCGGTGGATCTGTTGATTAAAGTCTTACCAACATTTCTATTTTCAAAAGTTGTTGGAGCTTTGATGTCAAACCAATCTTTTCTGGTGAATGGGTCAACGACCTTCTTTTTTAATCCTTTCTTTCCTTTGGACAATCTCTTGTTCTTACCGACAGCCATGTTTTAATTATCAGAAGATGTAGTTGATAAGAAGAAATAGAAAAATTCGTAGTATAAAATTTTTTTCTGTAGTAGAAAATTTCACTAGTATTGAAAATTAGTGAGTGAGGTGAGGGAGACTTTGTTAGCGTTACACACAATGCGTAGAGATTATTGTTAGTGTGAGTGGGAAAATACTGGTAGAGTGGAAGTAAATGGTAGCGGACACACTACTAAAAAGACATATGCAGGAGAGAAGGCACACATCATCCAAAGCGATCGATATAAAAAACAATTGTCACGAGAAACATTTATCGTAACACGTGATATAATTAATAGATAGGTCTACATCCCTAGCGCAAGTCGTTCCCGGCTTTACAAAATGTAAACAAACGAAATCAAATCAATATACCAAGATAGACAAACCATACATTCTCAAGTACGTTGTCTAACCACTACACGTCTAACAAACGAGTTACAAGTCACTACGCAATATATCAAAAAAAACGCATACACATCATGGAAGAAGAGAATCAACAAGATCAAAATAACCAGTACGTACTTTCACTTACTACAGAATATATCGTTAGAATTACTACTAACCGTTCTCGACAGAGTAGCTTTAAAAATAGGTTTGATAGGAGACTCACAAATAGGTAAGACCTCACTAATGGTAAAATATGTAGAGGGATTGTTTGATGAAGACTACATTCAAACGTTAGGAGTCAATTTTATGGACAAAAAAATACAAATAAGAAACACGACAATAACGTTTTCAATATGGGATCTTGGTGGACAAAAAGAGTTTATAAATATGTTACCGTTGGTGTCGAATGACGCTGTTGCAATATTGTTCATGTTTGATCTAACTAGAAAATCAACGCTAAATTCAATTAAAGAATGGTATAGACAGGTAAGAGGATTCAATAAAACTGCAATACCTTTCTTAATTGGAACGAAATATGATCAATTTATAGACTTATCTTTTCAAGATCAGATTGAGATAACCCAACAAGCAAAAAAGTTTGGGAGTGCAATGAAAGCTCCTGTCATATTTTGTTCCACTAGTCATTCTATAAATGTTCAAAAGATATTCAAAATAATATTGTCTAAAGCCTTTGATTTGAAATTAAATCTTGATGAAATTGTTAATGTTGGGGAACCAATTTTGATATTTAAATAATGAAACGAAACAGCTTACAGCCCACCCATTTCATATGTATACATAGGGGCAAACAACTTTTAGTTCTCCCTCTACTTTATAGGTTTCTTTAATGCACTTCATTCATTGATATTTTGGTGATATCGCAACTTTTACAATGAAGTAAATCTGACGCGAGATTTGGTTAGACAAGGAAAACAAACAAAATCAATTTACAACACCACTACCACCAGCACAAAGATCATCATTTGTCAATGGCCAGTGGGAAACTATTCAAAGGCTGGCAATATATCATAAATATAGAAGAAGAAAATGATAGTGTTTCGGATCCTTCAACTCCCTCCCGAAGGTCGAGCAGGAGGAACAAATCTAATGCATCCTCCTCATCTTCTGTAGATGAGATAAAACTAATAAGAGAAAGTGATCAATTGGAAATCAAAATAGGTGATGCCATATTAGTTGGCTCATCTAATGGATCAAAGTCAGACATTGGTTTAATTAAAGATATAAGGTTTGGGATTATAGAGTTCATCGAAGTAACAGTCATGTGGTTTAGTACAAGAGAAGAAATTGACAAAATCCCCGAAGATATGGTTACATTACAAAATGAAATATATCTAACTCCATACACGGATGATATTAATATACGAGATATCGCAATGCGTGTTAAAATCCTATCAGAAAATGAATATAGGGATATTATAATTGATGAATCAAATAGTCAAGATACATTCATGTGTAGAAAAGCAACAAATGAAGAAGATTCGGTCACAGAAACATTTGATTTTAGGGAGTTTATAAAGTTATTTGCACTAAGCACAAATCAAGTTGCTGATTTTATCAAAAGAAAATTATTCAAGCCAAAGACTGCAAAGAAAGGCGATACCAATGTAAAAAAGGTCCAAAATGATGGGGACTCATGGATGAAACTACCTAAGAAAAAGGAAATGGCTCAAGTTACTCCTAGCTCTTACATAGAAGAAGAAGTGGAGAATTTCGAAGATGATATTGAAAGCTCAGACGAATACGAAGATGAAGGTAGACTTGAAGATGAGGACCATGTATCAATTTTGAGTTCTGATGAAGAATTTTCAGAACCTAGATCAGGAAGCCCCAAAAAAACCACAATAACTAGCCTCAAGAAGAAGAACCAGAAAACAAGAACGCCCTCACCAAAGAAGAAGAAAGGCAGGGAATCGATAGTCAAGAAGACACCGACACCTTCACCGAAGAAGAAATCTCATAAATTTGATGCAGATATTGAAGAAATTTACTCATTGGTGACGCCGAAGAAAAGACTCAAAATTGTTAAAGATTCCAAAGATTCATTACCCATATTTTTATCACCCACCAAGGTTTCAAAAGCATTGACAGACCCAACATCAGAAGCTTTCAAAGAAATGAAAGCAAGGTTACATACGTCGCAAAAACTTAATGCTTTGCCAGGAAGAGAAGACGAATTTGCCATGATATATATGAACTTGGAATCAGCTGTTAATGAAGAAACTGGGTGTTGTGTTTATGTGAGTGGTGTTCCTGGGATGGGTAAAACCGCGACAATCAAAGATGTGATAGAACAAATGACCGACTTTGCTTCAAAAGATGAATTGAAACCATTTAATTTCTTAGAGTTAAATGGTTTGAAATTACTCTCTCCTAACGTAGCTTACGAAATACTTTGGCAATATATTAGTGGCGGTGATAAAGTTAGCGCGTCAAATGCAGCAATTTTATTAGAGGAATATTTTAAGAAGTCCGATTCAAAAAGGAAACCATTGGTTGTATTAATGGATGAGTTAGATCAAATTGCTCAGAAAAAGCAAACTGTGATGTACAATTTCTTCAATTGGCCAACCTATAAGTCATCTAAATTAATTGTGATTGCCGTTGCAAATACCATGGATTTACCTGAAAGAATGCTTTCGAATAAAATATCATCAAGAATGGGATTAAGACGAATTCAGTTCAAAGGGTATACGTTTAATCAGTTAGGGGAAATTATTAAGCATAGACTAGATATGTTGACCAAGAATAATAGAAGAAAAGTCTCGATAAACCCTGATGCTATCGGATTTGCATCAAGAAAAGTTGCCAGTGTAAGTGGTGATGCAAGAAGAGCGTTGACGATCTGTAGAAGAGCAGTCGAAATTGCAGAAAAACAATACCTCGAAGATCCCGATAAAGTGGACAGTGACGAACCATACCAAGTATTAATTTCCCACATATCTGCGGCAATCAATGAAACTGTTAACTCACCATTGTCGCAATATCTCACATCGCTACCATTTTCTGCAAAATTAATGCTAGCAGCATTATTGCGTAGAATAAGAAGAACAGGTTTAACAGAAAACAAATTAGGTGATATAATAGATGAAATGAAAAATTCTGTAGCAATGTCAACTGAGTCAAATAATATCTTAAATGACATTGATGTAAATCTTTCAATTTTTGACTTATTATTCACAAATAAAATAGTTGAAAATGGTGAAAATTTGCGAATCCATCATTTCAAACAAGTTGTCAATTCATTAATCGAAGCAGGAATTATAGTCCAGCAGAATGTTCCTGGGGAAAGATCAAAATTGGTTCAATTGAATGTTTCAGAAGAAGAAGTTGCAAGTGTATTGAAACGAGATAAAGAGATATCTCAGTATATATAAAATGCAAAATTATAGACTGGTAGCACTGTACAATATGTAATGAATGAGATGAGGTATCGCCAAAAAAAACATACCTCTAGATTTCAAACTCTATCTCCCAAATATGACTACGCAAATAGATCCAACGGATTACGTTGAGGTTGAAAATGGCTCATTGCGATTCCAAAATGAGAAACAACAAGCAAAATTTGAACTAGGAGTTTGTATGTCGATCTATAAATGGGATGAATTAAGTACGGCAGTTGATAATTGTTGGGGTGGACCAAAATCATCAGAGAAGAGAGATTGGATAAGTGCCATAATAATAGACTTATTCGATGAGAAGATTGTTGATATACAGTTGATTGAAGACACGTTATTGTATGCGATGTATGATGAATTCGAAACACAGATCGACAATGACTCAGCGTTGGAGATAGCTGGGTTGGTGATGAAAGTATATAGAGATGTCCAAGTCGAAAAGTATGATCTTGTTGATGCGATGTACGAAAAATGGCAAAATACGGTGAACAAATCAGAGAAGGTTCATGTTGAAGTAGATCCAAATAATCCTGACGTTTCCGATGACGAAGAAGGGGACGATGATAATATAGTGGTTGATGAAATGGAAGTTTGTGAACCACAAGGAGATCCAATAGTCGACGATGACGGATTTGAACTTGTTCAAAAGGGAAGAGGAAGGAGAAGGTAAAATGCGTGTAAATTCTAAACATCTATAACATATTATAAAGGTTTTCTATTGACTTAATGAATTTCTAGAAGTGTCACTTCTAGTTCGATTAAACATGTTCAGAGAATGTAAACTCATCACTGAATTTCACCCAGCTCCTCTTACAAAACCTTCTTGATCTTCCACGGGCGTATTCATTCCTAATGGAATGGCTGATGAAACCGACTTATTTAACCGAAAATCGCTAAATCTTCGAACTATATCATTGATCCCACTAGGCGTAGATGCAACAGCATGATCACTCGTATTGACTTTATTCAAACTCGAGAAAAATCCCTCATTCGACTTATTTTCAATTTTGAAAAGTTTGATATCAGTGTTTTCCCAACAATTTACACTAGTTAATGAATTATTCGCCCATTCTATACTCTGTTCATCATTTTGTGAAGGTCCCTGTTTCAAAAAACTTGTCCATCCTGAAGTAAGTTTACTTACACTGGCAATCGAGCTGGTTATATTATTCATAATATTATTATCATTCCCGATAAATATCTTGACCAGGCTTCCAGAATTGTATATCTCTCCACAAAGTAGTGAGATATACCAGCCTAATGACAAATGACTCCAAGTAAAGTTTAATTGCTGTAGTGGCGTTTCAGGTAGTAAATCATAACTGATTTGTGTTTTATGCTTATAAATGATATTCTCTAAGCTCGCCTGTTCTATATGTTTGACCAACCCAAAACTATCAACAGTTGATCCTTGTACACCTGACCAAACTTGGTTTAGTACTAGTTTGAGATACGGAATGATGATTGTTAATATGATAGCTAATGAATCATTACCTGCCCATGTTTTACAGAGTGGACTATCTTTCTTCAATTTCTCCCTTGCTTTATCTGACATACCTGTGAGTGGCTTAGGTCTTAATGCTGCCTCTATATTATCATTCTCCGAGTATATCGGCATATTCTCGTATTTATTCTGTGGAATTGTGATTGGTCCAGTTGTTGGTACACCATTTGATTCTCTAACAGCAGTGGTTGCTGTTAAGGTAACATTCTGTTCATCATCTAATCTTGCTAATAAATTACCTTTAAAATAAACTTCAGTAAAACTGAATATAGTATTCCATAATTCATCATAAATTTTTTCATTCTTTAGTATACAAAATAATAACATCCTTGAAGAAGTGGGATACTTGATGATAGCTGAACATACAGCACGTATGATCAATGCTACTAAATCAGCATGAAATGGTTTTTCAAGAAGGAAATTCTTCGTAGAAAACTTTGCTATCAATTGTGTAATTAAAGACGATGCTTGATATGAAAGACCACCTCTCGTATTTGGATTATTTAATTTTTTGGATGCATCATTATGAACTGCTAATTCATGAGTTGAAACAGGTGGGATCAAATTATATAGGATATCTATCAAAGTATACAATAATAGGTCTGGTATCGACTTTTGTGATGAAAATGAATTGTTGCTCTTCGTTGAATTTAGTAGTAAAGTACATATCTGACTTACTAAAAAATCTCTTGTTGTTAATGGAGTTATTGAAAGTTTGAATGTGGTAGGTAACGATTCATAAAGTGATGAACTGATGGGGAAAAATAGCTGATCTAATAATTCCAATTCTGAAGATAGATAAAATAACAAATATGAACAGACCCTAACTAAATTTTTATGGTTACACTGGTTATGAAATGCAAGTATATAATACATTAGTAGTACCGTTAGTTCAGAAATGAATTTTTTACCAATTAACTTCTTGAAATTCTTGTTACATTGAATCAATTCCCATATTAACATTGTTGCTTCTGTTGCCCATAATAATGGTTGATTACCACTTTTCATGATTGAAAAAGTGCCGTCAGATTCTTTTGTATTAACCATTGGAAATCGAAGTATATTAATCATTGAAGATGCTAAATATAATAATTCGTTTTCTTTATAAATCTTACCCATATATAGCCTTGCCATATTATGAGGTTTAATATTGATGGATCCACTATCAACTAAATATTGAATTTCATCTTGTTTGGGAAGTGGATAAATAATCATTGCGGTTAGCAATTGAAATGCATAAGTAACATATAAATGTCGAACTTCAGTTAGATTTATATTATCAAAAACCAAACCGCTCTCTTCAGATGACCTTCTTGATGATCGACACGCCAAATTGGTTAATGACGATACTAATGTTAACAATTCAACTCTTGGAGTAATTAATACTAAAATTGTCAAGAATTTTGATCCCAATGAAACTGTATTCGATGGAGTATGATAAAGCGAAGTTGAACATAATGTCAACAATAGTTTCAAAACTTCCGCTCTGTTACTATCAATAATCAAATTAGGTAGTTGAAACTTTCCAGAGTTTCCAACTCCGGGTTCCCATACACTTAATGACTTATTCCCATTGCCATTTCCGGATTTCTCTACACTTACCGTGAATCCCTTAATGAAAAGTAAACTAACCAAACTGGCTACAAGCTTCACGGCAAGACTATTTTTGACATGATTTGGGTCTATCAGTTTTTGAGTATCTTGTTTTTCGGGGAGGAAGTTCTGTTGACATCGTGAATACTCAATTGGGTCAAAGTCATTATCCCAGAATAGATCGATTTCAGTATTATTGAAATAATCAGGTAATTCGAAAATAAAGGGTAAGATTCTGTTCAAAAATCTTATGCAGTTCAACAATTCTTTAATGTCCGATTGCGAATACTCATCGTTGTCACATATTTCAACAATTTTTAAACATAGCACTCGTATTAATACAACAAAATTCACCTTATTTTGGTTTCGGATTGTCTTTATATCAAATTGTGTGAATAAGTCATATATTTCCCGAGAATTTGATGGGGTTTCCCAAAACCTGGACCAGTATTCAGTTCGATTTATGGGTATTATGCGTCCTTGACCTAATTTGAAGAAATGATTCTTAAATTGTAGTTTCTCTTCAGATGTCCTCATTACATATACGGGCTGAATAGCGAGAGTAGTCTTGTATTGTGATAGTTAGTGGAGTAGTATATTCTCCTTGTTTCACTGTTCTTGTTAGATGATAGTTGATCGGTGGTAAATAAATTTGAGGAAAACCTTTGGAAAGAAAAGAGAATTTTTACAGCCAGATTCAAACAGACAATAATTAGTTGAACATTGATGCTCTTCATCACATTGAATAAATCTATAAAGATGAACTATTGCAAGTGCTCTACCTGACCTTATTTCTCTTACTCCTCTGGTCAATCCCTGTCACAACTTCTTCTTCATCGTCTTCATCACTTCTCTTCGTGCCAGCAATAGAAGCAAACCCAACATCAACGTCCATCCCTGCAATTCCTTCATCATCGCCACTAATATCCCCCAAATCGTCAGCGTATCCTTCATTCTTGATCACCTTCTCTCCCTCACTTTCGTCTACCAAACTTGGCACTTCTAAAAGCTCATTCCTGTCTTCGTCGTCGGAATCAAAATGCATTGACGAACATTCACAAATGCTTTCATAGACTCCTAGAATGTCAGATCGAACTCCAAATATTCCAACTTGTCCACCTCGTATCTTCATCTCTCCCAACAATTTGCTCTCTGTTTGTACAAATAATTCATCTTGATTTAAGCCAACTATGATACTTTGATATGGAATCTCGATACCGCTTTCGTTGAACCAGATAATGAAACTCTTATTTAGGATATATAGGGATACCGAATCCAAATTGATGTTGGGTATGGGGATATCGGAATTGGTCTGAAGCTGGTAGTTTGAGCCACCTGCGTAGATCACGAATTTATCATCATTTGTGTTGAATCTCTCTGGAGATGAACTGTGATATACGTCAGAAGGAATTGTGTTTTCTATATTTGGCTGCTCGTGTATTATTCTAATCGACGGGCTCATTCAAGTAAGGTTGACAGAGTATATATGTTGTGTGTTGATGTTACTGTTGTTCTGGAGGAAACAAAAATTTTCTCATAGGAAGTTTTGGCTAAACGTGTGGTTGTTATTACGATTACTATTGAATCAAATAAAAATCTGATATAGCTATTTTACAATAAATTACTAAAAATAAACAATTTATGATCATTTTGAACTATCCTTGTGACAATTTTCTGATTAACCTTTTGAAAACAGGTCCACTGTTCTCTGGGTTTTCAATTTGTTTTCTGATTCTTTCACCTCTTTCTTCTTCCAACTTTTTCAAGTCTTGCTGACTTGGGGGTAAAGCTTCATTAATTCTATCAGCAGCCTTAGCTTCTTCAAATGATGATATAGTAGTCTGCAAACTTTCACGTCCATGCAATAATGACCCCTTGGGTAATATACCTTTATTCAATTCTTTCAAATGCGCAACACTTTCTTGTTCTTCCCTTAAAACTTGAAACATCCTCGACATTTTACCAATTGCAATTATCTTATTGCGTAATGCTATTCTCTTTTCTTCTAAAGCGTCTTTTGCATCGTTATCTTCTTCATCCATTGTGCCACCTTTTGCTTGTGTTCTAGAGGACTTAATAATGACATCATCTTGTGGGCTCTTTATACCAATTTGAGATTCAGTGAATGGTAATTCTTCGTCTAATTCTTCTTCGGTACATACATTCAATATACTAACCAACATATCAGTAACTTTTTCACCAACAAATGGCAATGACCAAGTAAATACGTCCATGAAATGTGGAAGCCAATACGGATGTGGTGATGAATTGAATTGTCTGATATTCATAACATTATTTTCATACTTCAAGACAGCGGCTTTGTTATTATAGCTATCTAAATAATTTGGTGCGCTAAACATGGTCAACAAACTTGGAAAACCCATTGTCTTTGTTCTTTTGTACATTCTATAGCCAGCGTTTTGAGCTTCATGGGCACGAATGATTGATAATAATTTGGTCCTGTCCAAAAACTTACATGCCG